>OX326970.1:49216625-49712116 GCA_946800305.1 Medicago arabica
AAAAATGGTACAAAATTATTGGTGCTAGAAGGTATGGCGGATAGATGCTATTGGCAAGAAGGAACAACTTTTTTAGGGCATATAATTAAGATTGTTTGTGGATGATTTCAAGGAACTTGATAGAATTAATGATACTGCTTCAAAATTTAACGAAGAGGTGTGTTTCAGTTTAAACTCTTTGAGTCGACAAAAAGATGAGATATGATCCTTTTAGTGCCAAAAGTTGAGCACACATTGTTTAGCACTTTGGACCCTACTTGTTGAAAGAAACTACACGTAGATCAATGCGGACGTGTGTGAGACATGTCTTGAAGTTGAGCTATCAAAAGAGGATACAACTGAATCCAAAAGTGTTTTGAAAGTGTGGATAAAGTAGTAAGAAAATAAATTAACCTAAAGTTCTTAATTTCAATTCTTGCGTTAAAAAAAACATCGATATGCATGTTAAATTTCAATCCTTGAATATGTAAGAATCAATTTGGTTTAGCCACATTATCTCATGAATAATGTTTTGATGATAACAAAGTAAGTGAACAATTTGTTTATTAATAGTGTGTGGACGCGTTCAAGTTGTAAGATACAAGCAAAAATTAAAGAGAGAACAAATGATAAATATACAATTCATACAACAACTCTTTCTACTATCTTTTGTCTTGTTCTCTAACGTCCTTCTTTCGACGATTATATTCTCTAAAGTATAAAAGGGAAACTATTCAAACCTTTGGAATTGTCTTGGCTATTGATGTTATCTTGCTTTTAATGTTTCAATTTGTGAATTTGAACCGTTATTGAGAAATACCTTTTGAATCTAGATTTAGGATAATCATTTAGTAAATGCTAAACTCTAGAGATAGATTTAGGTTTATCATTCACTAAAAGTATATCGACCATTAAGGCTATTGTGTTGGTTAATAGGCTAAGAGATCGCCAATTAATGTTAATGTTCGCCGAACGATACATGATAATATCGATCAGTAACTAGAATTTGTATAACAAATCAGGAGAATACATGTGAAATAGGTTGATGAAGTTTACTCCTAACATACTCATATATCGGTTAAGGAAAATGCTCTTTGTCCCGATAAACTAGTTCACGAGGAGACCACGACAGTGTTAAATTAAGTGCAGCATAAATCTACCTTTTATTCCATCCACTCCTGAATTGTAACAATTGCTAATCCAACGGTTATAAGCTATTCGTGATAAATTCTGGACAAAATGCGTCGCTTGAAATAGCACGGCTCCTCTGTTAATTTCCGTATCATTTACACTGTTATAGTTTTGTAATTTATCCAATCAAACACCTTACAATCATCTCACTTAAAGTCATATTAATTGTTGAACGGATTAAATATTGTACTAGTCTATGTAGAGATGATACAAAATTACTTACTTTTGATACCACGTAAAAATAACATATGTCCGTCTATATCTAAAGTTCATACCGAAGTTAATTAGCATAATATAATGCGAGGAATAATGTTAGAATGAATTGATAAGGGGGAGGAGGGTCTATAGGAATACTAATTGGACCATTTGGTCCACCTATAGCTAAATTATCAAATCTTGTATGGAAGATATACTCAACAATTCTGTTTGGAGTGAAATAAAACGGAGTAACTAGCAAGCTTCCTTAAGGTATATATAAATATACTATTTTTTGGGGCCATAATAGCATAAATACAAATATAGTGCTTGCAAATGTTGGAATATAAGGCGATTAAATGGTCGAATTGGACCATTTGGTCCATCTAATAGGTTGTAGCAAAGCAGCTATACAATCAAAATCATATGAATAAAAAGATGAACGAGTATGTATGCTTTTCCAAGCAAAGAATCACTGGCACATGAGATAAGTCTATATTTCTCAAACCAAGGTCTTGGCGCTGTTGTGGACCATATCAAAATCATGTTTTAGAAATGGTTATTGACAATATTAAGTTTGAGTCTTATTTATTTAATAACTGATTAAATGGTACTCCCTCTAGTTCTTCTGACAATGCAATTATTGCTTAAGAGATTGCTCATTACATGCACAAGAAGAAAGATAAGAAAATTAAAGTTGACTTTAAAACCGGGTAAGATATAGTGGATTGCGATTTTATAAGGATGATTCTCTTAGAATTTGGTTTCCCTCCTATTATTATAAATCTTATTATGAGTTGCATTACCTCTTCGTCTCTTTCTCATAAGCGGAATGGTGAAAAGATTGACAACTTCAAACCTAAGAGGGGCTTCAGTCCTCTTTCACGTTACATATTTGTATTGCGCTTGGAGAAACAATCCCTTATGATTCAAAATCATGTTACTAGTAATGCGTGAAGTCCGGTTAAGACTTCTAATGGTGGCCCTAATATTTTCATCTACTATTTGTTGAAGATTGTCTTCTCTTAACATAAGCTAAGTGTTCTCAAGTGAAGCTAGTTTGGAATGTGTTACAAGTTTTTTGCTTGAATTCTAGCTTAAAGAATAATAAACAGAAGTCCAAATTTGTTGGAAGAGGAGTCTTTTAAGTAGATTTGGTCGCGCTACTTTATCCAAAAGTCTATTGGCCGTCATGATTATTTATACAATGCAAAAAATTTGGCTTCCGTCTAGCATTTGTGAGAATATTAACGTTGTTCGTTCTTTCATTTGGAGCAGAAATTCTTATTATTGGGTTAATTGGAAGACTTTGTTTATACCCAAAATTCATGGAGGGATATGTGTTCGTACTACCAGACTCTCTAATATTTTAAACAAGGAGACTCTTGTATTTGGCATGCTATTGTGAAAGCGGCAGGAGTTCTTCGTCCGAGTTTCATTTGGCGGGTCGGTAGAGGCCAAGTTTCAATTTGGTACGATAAATGGTTAGATGATAAATATCTTTGTAAGGTCATGCCCTATGTTCATATCAACGACACCCATCTTTGCCTTGGAATTTTAATATTTTGTATGTTCAATTCCCTACTTTATATAAAGAAGGCATTCACAACATAATTATTGATCTTGATACTAATGATAAGTTCATTCGTTTATAAAAAAAAAAAATGAAAGAGATGCAATATTTTATACAAATAGACATCTTTAGATCCAAAGTTCAAGTAGAATTAGCCATAGTTGAAGGGTTGCAACTTTGATTAAAGAATGTGTTAAGTTCTGTATATTTTTTGAAAGGTACTACGACTTGAACCAAAGTTAAGTGATAAAAGGGTCTACGAGAAAAGTAAAATAAAGAAGGGAAATGTTGAACCTCCCGACATGTATTTCACGAATGGCAATGAGACTAGTTACTAAATCTGGGTATCATCTTTCAAAAAAAAATAAATAATAAAATCTCACTTTCATTCGGTACTCGTTTCTCCTTTCTGGATTGTGTTTTTTCCAAATTCTTCATCTATTGAAAAGGGTGTTTTAAGGTCAATTTTAAATCAAAATCAATCATTCTAATTGTTTTTCTTTCATTTTTAATCAAATAAGTGATTTCCACATATTTTGTTTGTTTTGTGATTTCATCTTCTTTAAACTTTGTTTATTTTGATTTTCCGTCTTCAAGCTGTGTGTTTTTATTTCCCGTTTTAGTGCGGTGTTTATTTGAACTAGATTAAAAGATTAACTTTGTAGAAAAGTGCAAGTTCAATCAATAAATTTAGAATCGTCAACATTGCATATCTAGAGACATGAGTATTTCAACGACTTGAATGTGTGTGTGTGTGTGTGTGTGTATTGTCATAATTACTCTATATATGTACCATATCAATTTGAATCATCGATTTGTTAAAATATACGTTTTATGCTATTAATATGGATATTTATTTTTAGCGAGTTTATGCATGTACTATATCAATTCAAATCATGGATTTGTTAAAATAAACAACTCTTGATTTAATCATTGTTTTTTAATGGGATTTAATCGCTTTTTCTTGATTATGATCACTTTTGAAAGAGTTGTAAATTCCATTTTTAAAACGAAGAAACAAAATGGTGAATGAATTAATTAGATTACAAATTGTGTGCTGGATTATGGTGGACCGATTATACTTTTGTTTCGAGATCAGGAGTTGGTGTCTAATTGCAATCTTGTTTGGTTGGCGATGATTTTTCTCTAGTAGACCGGGGGTGAGGGGTGCCCTTCCAATTTGGTCCTGAAGTCTGGTGGGTCGATCACTTTTGATTCGAGATCAGGAGTCAATTCTTTGGTTCAAGTTCTGCATTGAGCTTATTTTTGTGTTCTTTCGGTGGACTAGAGGTTGAGAGGTGGTGCAAGTTGAATGATCTTTAGAATAGGACTCGCTCGAATGTGGCTTAACTATGGTCTTGAGGACTGGGTGTTTTATTTAGAGAGGTGTTTCTTTTAGGGTGAGTAGTGGCGATTGGTGAGTATGTATATAGTTTTTCAGCGGTCCTCTGTTTTAAGTAGTGATGTTTATATTGGTGAGTGTTGAAGGTAAAACATGGTTAAGTGTTGTGTGTAGAAGTGTCTTTTTCGTGTTTACTTCAGATGTTCTGTTTATATACGACGCATTTAATTTGTATTATATGAATCACAGTCTTTGTTCGTCTTGAGCAGGATCTGGATTTTAAATAAAATTTGCTTAAAAAAAATTAGTATTTTGCCTCGTGTGATCAGCAAGGGAAGTTTTGGTGGGTCCGTAATCCGTATGTTGTCTAGCATGCATTTTGCGCCATTGCTCCTCTTGACCATTTGACCATGCTTTGTATTATGCTATCCACTAACCATACTCTCTTGAATTTTTCCCTTTCTAGCAAAAAAAAGTTTGTTTTCTTTATTTTACTTTTCTCGTAGACCCTTTTATCACTTAACTTTGGTTCAAGTCGTAGTACCTTTCAAATATACAGAACTTAACACATTCTTTAATCAAAGTTGCAACCCTTCAACTATGGCTAATTCTACTTGAACTTTGGATCTAAAGATGTCTATTTGTATAAAATATTGCATCTCTTTCATTTTTTTTTTTATAAACGAATGAACTTATCATTAGTATCAAGATCAATAATTATGTTGTGAATGCCTTCTTTATATAAAGTAGGGAATTGAACATACAAAATATTAAAATTACAAGGCAAAGATGGGTGTCGTTGATATGAACATAGGGCATGACCTTACAAAGATATTTATCATCTAACCATTTATCGTACCAAATTGAAACTTGGCCTCTACCGACCCGCCAAATGAAACTCGGACGAAGAACCCCTGCCGCTTTCACAATAGCATGCCAAATACAAGAGTCTCCTTGTTTAAAATATTAGAGAGTCTGGTAGTACGAACACATATCCCTCCATGAATTTTGGGTATAAACAAAGTCTTCCCATTAACCCAATAATAAGAATTTCTGCTCCACATGGAGGGAGAGTATCAAATCACCACATGCCACCTCGTGTTGGGAAAACGTCGTGAAAGCACTTGTCGATGGATCTAGCATTTTCCTATCTTGCCTCCTAGCTCATCCACTTATTTTCGATGGCAAATGCTAAGTGGTGTTCTTGAGGTACAAGTTAACGAGTCAAATGTAGAAATATTTTGTTGGACTCCGTGCATTGAATTTATTTTTTAAACTTGTAATTAATTGAATACACAAAATTTAAGAAAATATTTCTATTTTTGGGTTGCTTAATATGTACCCATAGGACATAAATTAGCATGAGCCATATCCAATTTATGCGTAACGGGTGCGAAATCACTTCTAGAATATCGCCACCAACCAAAAATTCACTAAATTGAAAAACTAAAGATTGAAACAAATTATTTCTCTAATACGTAGAAAACATTACTTTAACCCTAGCTTTAAAAAATATTATAGCCATCTGTGAAAGCACGTTACTTGTAAAAAAAGATTAATGCAGGTCTTATACTACAACAAAAAACATGCATGCTTAATATCAGAAGTGGCAAAAATCACAAGAACGTTCAATTTCTTTTTGTCAGCAGAAAATGAATAATACACGCCTGTAATATCGATATGCATAAAATGCACCTGCAGAGCCTATAGGGACTCATTTTATATATCTTTTGGCACAAGACTAATGCACCTGCTTAATTTGCAACAACTTAAAATAAGATAAAATTCTATCTAGATTCAAGAGCCATTTTGACGCATGCTTCTCAATTTGCACTCATCATTCATAAGGGCAGAGAAATTTTAATTCTTCCACACATATTTTTACAAAAATATATAATATGCCTCATCTCAACATATATAATATATATCCATGGAACATTTATATTATATAGTACTATACTACTAGTACTAGTACAAATAAAATGGTTATTAATTTCTTCTTGCTTCATTTTTCAAATACGCAGATCCCAATATCACTGCAATCTGAACTTGCATTCAAAAATGGACTTAACTTGTTCTCTTCATCTCTATTACCCTGCTGCAGTAACATCAATGCCATGTCCGAGCTAGGATTATTATTTGTTCCAAAACTTGACAACAACACTCCTTGATGATCAGTTTCAACTTCGTGACTCAGTTGAGAAGCCACAAACTTATCAAGAGCTCTCCAATCAGTAACTGTATTTGTAGTAATATTATCGTTGTTGTTCGATAATAACAGCAACCTGTTTTGGTCGATAATGTCATCATTATTATTGTCCGACACTAGAGACATTGTGCTTGGCCTCTTTACTAATGGCAATGAAGGACTTTCAAGCTGAGGAAGCTGCAAAAATTGTTCTGCATGCATGCATGCTTCTATCTCTTGCTTACACATGTTATAACTTTGGGATAAATAGCTTTGAGGTTGCCTGGAGATTATCTGATCAATTGGATCCACCATGGAATTGTTGACCCTACTTGCAGCTTCTTCATAGAAGTAGCTTGTGTCCCATCCTTCAATAGTACTTTTTGTACTTTGGCTATTTGTTGTTCTTTTCTTAAATGCTCTACACACTACCCATCCTTCCTCCTGCACAAAACATATAGTTTATTTAAGTATGAAATTTGATGAAAGATGGATTCTCTACTATTAAATGAACTTCAAATCTAGACGGTCTAATGTCAATAAAATGACCTCAAATGCATTGATTGTATGTTTGTAGAATTCTCTATAACTGATGGATTCTTTATTGGTTGAGATTCACTTGGGTCCCTATAGATTTGTAGTACGTAGACTTATTTCTAAAACTATAAAATTATGTTAGAATAACAATTCTATTTCAAAAGAATAAAGAAGTGAAGATGTAAAGAGAAAAATACTAAGTTTGACCAAAATAACTACGACTCTAACTACAGAGCAGTTGCAATTTCTTTATATCTCGAATGAAAGTTTAGATCTGTCTAAGTCAACCCACTTATCAGTAACTACGAGGTATAGTCAACAATCAAGTTCTACTAATAAGAACGAGTACATTGAAAAAGAGTGTTAATTATATGTGTTGATGACAGTTTACACAATCATCTTCTTTTGTTGTCATGTATTAGGTTTGACTTTGAGTTGACTAAAGTTTCTATATATTGCAAAAGAGGAAGAAAAAAAAAAGTTACTCCATTTGCTTATTAGTATTTCTATATTAATGTGTTTTGTTGTCTCTTTAGCTTTTGCATAACTTTCCATCAGTTTGGTGAGAGAGGTAGTAGTAGGTGTATATGTAGTCAACTAATTAATTGCATTGAGGTTTACCTTTGACAATCAAAATGTAAACAAAAGTGTGTAAGCATAAAAGGAAGGGAATGAAAGAAGATTAATTATTGGCTGTTGAAAGAATGACTTTTGACTTGTTGTTTGGTGAAAGTTATGTTTGAAGAAAGCGTGTACGTGCCTTGTTGAACATTTAGATTATAGTGGTCTAGGAAAAAAGTGAAAGTGTGCACGATCTGCATTTAGAATAAGTAGCAGTGACATCACATTGAAGCACTAGCCAGACAGTAATAACTACATAAAGATCAAACTAGCATGGCTACATGGAAAAATGAAAAAAGATAAGAGAATAAGTCATGAACTCTTTATTAAAATGACATAAATAACCATTTTATAAGTGTTTTAATTAGAGATATAATTCTCTTATACATTTTTTTGAGTTGTGGGTTAAATACTCTTTATACTTCTCTCATTATCTAATAAATGTTTTTGTTAAAAAAATAAATAATTAGAGAGATAATTAGTTAGTTACTAGTATATATGTTATATGCCATTATTTTTAATAGTTTTGGAGAGAATTTAATTAATCTCCGCCTCTTGAGATTATAAGATCAAATTCTTACCATCAAGCACATTTGACATTTCATAGACAAGTCAAGAACTACTCTATATGAAACAGGCAAAGAAAAATATTTAAAATTTGAAAACTACTCGAGTTTATTATGAAAAAAATAGTCAAGAACTACTCTATATGATAATGTTAGGATTAGAATGATACAATTATTATATGGTTAATTAAGTTACCTGTGGAGGTCCATTTTCATCAGATTCAAGCCTATATTCATGCATGATCCAATCAGATTTCTGTCCATTAGGGGCTCTTCCTTTGTAGAACACTAGAGTCTTCCTCATCCCAATTAGTTTCATCTTATCATAAACTGCTTTATCTCTTCCTGTTGCTTTCCAAAACCCAGCCATGGTAGCTCTATTGGTTCTTGTCCCAGTTGGATATTTTTTATCTTTGTGGCTGAAAAAATACCATTCATTCTGCTCTTCATACCCGATCCTGCATCTCTCTGCCATTTCATTCACATAATTATTTAACTTTTATAAACAAAAACAAAAAACTAACACAGATCTATCTTGGTTACTATCATAGTTCTAAATTACATTTCAACTTTATATGGTCATATATATTAGATCTTCAAAACCCTAGAGTGGAAGAAAAGTATTTGTACGTGTATGTGTGTATACCTTGAAGATCCCATGGTTCAATACGATAAAGATCGATCTCTCTGATAACATCAAGGTCAATTTTCTGAGAAGCAATTTTCTTTCTGAGATAATAACCTACAAGTTCTTCATCAGTTGGGTGGAAACGAAACCCTGGTGGGACACATGACTCCATGGACTCCATGATAGAAAATTACTGGTGCTGCATCAAATTCACCACCACCATTAATACCCACCACCACACTCACTTGATGACTTTCTTCATCATGTTTGAATTATAACCAAACAGGATGTGATGTATGTGAGTGTTAATATCAATACATATATACTATATATGAGAGAGAGAAGATAAAAACTCTAGTGAAGTGAATTGAACAAAAACAAAAAAAAGTGAAAAGAAATATTAATATAAAGTGTTTTAGTAAAAAGGTGACAAGTGTATCAGAAATAATCATAAGGTCATTTGGTGGTAAGGAACACTCACCATATTAATAAATTGGAAAAATAAATTAAGTATAAGCGCGTGTTATAAAACAAAACTATATAATTTCAGAAACAATGATATTCTTTGTTTGGCATAGGGTAGGGCTTGAGTTTGATGAAGGAAGCAAGGGTATATAAGAAACGGACATGTATAGGGTTGTGCTAATGATGTTGTCTTGTGTTAGTGAATGGTGGTGGGAATTATGATTCATCAACAAACGGGGTTCCCCATTCCACATTACCATTCATTATTATTAGGCCTTACTATATACTATATAAATTATTAAAAATACCTAGATAAGTTAATTAATTAACTAACCAGTTAATGACAAGTATAAAACAAACAAAAACAACTTTTTAAGGAAACAGAATGTGCTAATTTTTCAGAGAAAACTAGAGTACAGAAGAGAATGCATGCTTATGTTCTGACTTAAGGACAATAAAATACTCATTACTAGGTTAATAAGGATGGGAGTGACGTAATCATAGTAAAACGGGCACGCGTTTTGTGGAAAGAGAGAATTGAAAAAGTGAAGGGACAAAAAGAGAGGAAACGTTTTATTGGATGAAAAGCAAAGAAAAGGATGAGAAAAAGTAGAGGAATATAGTGCTTGTTTAGATGAAGACATTAGAGTCTTGGTTCTTCTCATTGCAGAAACTGGGACTACTCTGACTTTATTGTCTTTTTGTCGAGAATTTTCATGTCACATCTCAACTGACTCATTCTCCTTAACGGATTTTGAGATAAATGTTTTTGCTACTACTTTTATGGCTATACTCTCTAAGTAAACCTAATACTATGTTCAGACTGTGCAGGTGCAGCCTTCAAACTCAACAACATACAAATATGAAAAATGTGGATATAAATCTATAGTATAGTTCTCTCTGTGCACAAAAATGGAAGATGAAAAAAATGTTACATGTATCATTGTAGTTTACAAAAGACTTGTGTGATTGTTTTTATATACTTTTCTTACTCAAATAAAGGAAATTCCTCGATGATTAATGAGCTTGAGCAAAGAGTACTGTACTGGTGTTATAGGAAATTACTACAATTCTGTGTTGGGTGAATTAATTGGAAAAGAAAAACATGCATGCATGAACCTAGGTTAAGGAGATTTTGCAGAAGAACATATATGTCAATGGACTTTATAGTATATAATTATACTACTAGCTAGTAGCTAGTGTTATAAGCTCACCTGATGAGAAATTTTACTAGTTTAAAGAAGAAGTAGACAAAATGATCAAGGAGCTAGGTTTGAGTTGAAGAAGAAGAGAGAGGGAGAGAGAGAGGGGGAGAGAGAGAGAGAGAGAGAGAGAGAGAGAGAGAGAGAGAAGAGAAAAGAATTTTCTGTTGGGAGTGTGTGAGGAGATTAATTATAAAGAATAAATAAAAGAAAAGAGTAAGGAAGGAAGGACCGCAAATCAAATTGCGCATGGCTTCATGGTTGTCCCCCCATGTAGTGACGTCATTGCCTAACATTCTTTACCTTTTTCTTTTCTTTTTGTTTCTTTTCCTTTTCATTTGCAGAATATGTCTAACTCTCATCAAGGATTCAATAAACAAAATGGCACACATTTCCATCTACTTCATTCATAGCTATGACCGCACCCGCAGGAAATTAAATTGAATACTAATCATACATCAATATTTTAAGAGGAATGCTACTCTTATTTTCTAACATATTCTTTTTAATACATTTCTTATTGAGTGAAATTTGAATAAGTATTACTCCATCTGATCTTAAATATAGACTATATACAACATTTATTTAATAGATTTGAAAAAAGAATTTTCTCATATATTCAAGGTCAAAGAGAGTACTAGTTTATTAAACGGAAATTCCTCTGAATCGTGTGAATTACAAAGAGTGAATTGTGTTCAAGAGTTGGAAGAAGAGCTCTAAGAAACAACAAATGTTCAAAGACCATAAGAAAGGTAGACAACACGTCTCCATCCAAAGTTTTAATGATCAAGTATATGGATAATTTCTCTTGTATATCTATCATTTTGTCAAATCATATAGACGATTTGAGAATATTCATTCAAACTTGAATCCAACAATCTTTGCTCAAATGTCATTTTCCACATCTTATAATTGCACCAGCTATTAGGGATGAGAATAGGCTAGGCCGAGTTAGGTTTTGCAAGGCCTAAGATTGACCTGTCAAATTTTTTTAAGGCCTAAGTCTAGCATGTGGCCTATCACAGGCTTACTTTCTAGGCATGAGTCTGGCATTCTGAAAGCCTGTTACGTACGGCCTGCTAGCCTATTTAAAAGTAGGGTTAATATGTCTTTACCCCCTTGTAATTTGAACGAGTTCCGGTTTACCCCATGTAAAAAAAAGGTTTAGATTCCATCCCTGTAATTTAAGATACTTTCGTTTTAGACCATGAGGTCATATGACTGGACAAAATGATAATGTGGCATGCTGACGGGCGTGCTGACTGTGCATAAATGATTATGTGGCATGTTGGCTGTATAATTAATTTGTTTTTTATTTTTTTTAACGGAACACGTGGCATCTTGCCTATTTTTTCAAAATGAAAAAATAATATAAATGAAGTTATATTAATTTAAAATTAAAAAATCTGAAAATTAATTTTTGAAAATAAAAAAAAATCGTAAAAATTAATATATTTTCGAAAAAAAAATAAAAATTCTGGAATTTAATTTTTAAAATTAAAAAAAAGTTAATGGAAAATAAGAAAGAAAAATCAGGATTTTTGATTTTACGAAAAATATTTTATAAAAAAAAATTCAGAAATTTTTTTTTACCACTAAAAATATTTTCCAAAATTTTATTTTTTGTATAAAAATGAAAATCAAACTTTTTAATTTTGAAAGAAAAATCTGATCTTTTTTTCGAAAATTTTGAAATACATTAAGTTCTAGAATTTTTCATTTTCGTAAAAATAATTTTTTTTCCGAATATTTTAATTTCGAAAAGAAATCCGATTCTTTTTCATTTTTGAAAATAAATCTGAATTTGTTTATTATTTTTCGAATTTTTTAAATTAAAAAAAATCTGATTTTTTTCTGACTTTTCAATTTTGAAAAAAATAATTTGAATTTTTCTATTTTTAAAATTAATTTTCAGTTTTTATTTTATTTTTAAATTAATAGAAATGAAAATAAAAAATTAATTATACAATCAGCGCGCCACATCATCCAAAAATGTTGAGTCAGCATGCCACATCATCATGTTTGCACAGTCAGATGGCCTCAGGGTCTAAAAGGAAAGAATTTTCAAATTACAAGGTCTATTTCGAAAGAATCTTCAAATTAAAAGGTTGGAATCTAAACTTTTTTTTTACAGGGGGTTAACTAGAACTCGCCCAAATTACAGGGGGGTAAATACATATTAACCCTTAAAAGTATATATCATATGAACATCTTTAAATAAGCAATGTGATCTAAGTTTAAATAGACTACTGAACAACTAGATCAATTTGATTAAACTATCTTTTGATAATCAACTTGAGTTTTTACTAAATTTGACTATATATTGTATCATTTTCAATTTTAGTTTATAATAATACATTTATATATGCAGAAAATTAATATATACTAGTAAGCTTAAATTATTGAAAAAGTTAACAAATTTATATTTTAATTCAAAGTATAAAATGTAATATAATAATAAAAATATTATTCATATTTACTTAAATAGGTCAGCCTAATAGGCATAAGATGCTTTTTGAATGGCTTGTTGCCTGACCTTTTAAGCCAAATAGGCTTCTAAAAAAGCCTAGGCCTTCTCTATTTATGAAAAAAACATGGCTTGACGTAGGCTGAGCTGTAAGCCCCTATAGGCCGGCCTGACCTATTCTCATCCATACCAGTTATTACAAACGAAACACACCTCCTAACTACCATATCAAAAAGACTTTTGACACAAGGGTCTCACACTTGGATTTCATTTATGCTCCCACGCCAAAATGAACCAGGGTTCTGATATCATTTGTGGAAGGCAGCAAGAGCAACAATGAGGTAAGTGTCTAGAACCCCTAAGAGATGGACATTATCTTCATCCAAAATGTTGAGGCATTAGATTTGGATTACATCTCTTCTATATCCAACATTTTTCTCATCCATAGTTAATTTAGAAATAATCACTCACACTTGAACTAAGCAAATTACAATCTCCGCTACTTGCTAGCTACATTGATCTGTCTTTTGCTTGAAACAAACCTATTGTGCTTGATTTAGGAGAGATTTAATATTTTTTCTATTTTTTCTATTATGTTCGCCTCCATTTCTTACTTTTATCTACTCTCTAACCTTTTTATCTACCTTCTCTTTGTTATTATTCTCTGCTCATTCTCCATACTATTATTTTTTCTACATTGTCACAACAATTTTATTTTTAAAAATGTTTTTTATTTAAAAAAAACATTTGTTTAAGTATTTTTATATTTTTTTACTATAAATTGTTTGTTTCTGATTATTTTTTTTAGAAAATCTGGTGATTTGTGAGCCGACACATTATTTTCTAAAATACGGTTTTTTGTGGCCGTCTGAACTCATCAATTTTGGTGACCAACTCAAAAAAAAATTACTGGCACAAACATATAATTTGTGGTTATTTTTGCAAGTTTGTGAGGGGTTTTGGTGTAACATACCAAACCCTAAGTAATATTTGCTACCAAATACAAGTGTCTGTAATTATTTAAACTACCAATTAGTGTTATAGGATGAAAATGTGGTACATTGATAATTAGACACAAGGTCATTCATATTGGTAAGCTAGCCCTAAAACTTACCTATTTAAGAATGTGGTCAACTTGAGTAAACACAACATCCCTCTCCATCTCTTCTCCTCTCACGACAACAAAGTATACACAAAAGACCATTTTCTAAACTTCGTCCTTCATTCATCATACCATTAACCAAATTATGGTGAAACCATAGAAAGAGATGAGAGGCAAAGATTAGAGCATGCATAGACCATATTCATCATTTCATCAAGATTATTTTGTCTCTCTTCTAAATAGATTTTTTATTTTTACAAAAGACGTAGAAAGATAAAAATATACTGAGGTGTTCAATGATTAGGGTGAGACATAATTAGAGAATAGATGAGAATACTAATATTTGAGGGGTATCATCCATTCTATTTCTTAAAGTCGAACAACTTCCATATGGACATGGAAGTATGTAGATGAGCAAAGCTCGAATTTTTTTATTTTAAAATAAGCGAAGCTCAAACTTCACTACTCAACTTATTCGTTTTACTTTAGACCCCTTAAATATCATTGTTCAGCTAATGCTCGAATTCTCAACTTGTTTGAAAAGGAAAAGGAAAAGCAGTATTCGGATGAAGTTCCCATAGATTATTTGGAAACGTGTGGTTATTGGCGACCCCTGTTTTGAGCTGTTGACGTGGCTACCAAATGATAAATTACCACAAAAATTCCAAATCCCTCCAAGAAATCAGGATCGCTCCAAGAAAGCTTCTAGATTTTTCAAGATTCATCTTCATCGCAATCTTTGTGCGATTAAGTTAACTTCACACTTCTGATCCTCCTCGTTTCCCCCTGCTCTATTTCTTTTTGCTAATCGTTTTCACTCCTTTCCTGGGCTTTGCTCTGATACTAGTTACATGTTTTTCCCTTTTTTCTTTTCCTTGCTCCTCTATTTTGATATTATGTTGTTTTCTCCCTCTGTGGATACTTTGGGATCTGTAGCAGTGTATTTTTCTTGATCATATTTCCTTCTCAACCTTACCTCATGTTCCTTTATTCTAGCTTTCATCTTTCTGTTGTTCTTTCCGGTAATCAATCCTTTTTGCTTTTCGGACATACTTTCTCCTAACATGGCTACTCACCATCAAAAATCAAACCCTAACCACCCGATCCCTTCAAAAGAAGCCAAAGAAAGCAACAAGAACAAATCCCCCATGGCTTGTAGCAACAATACTATAATGAGGATCATCTCTGATTCTCCTTCATCCAGTTCTGGCCCTTCATTTCAGAGCCCTACCCCCTCAAAAACCTTCATCTTTCTTTCAAACTTCACCCAACATTACTATACCAATCAATACAGGGGGCAAAAATCACACACCTGGAACTCACACTCATGTAAGCCCATTACACGATTTCTTTGTGTATCATGAAAACATAATCCATGAAGGAATACAAACTTGTAAGAGGAGATCTCTGGGCAAAATAATCTCTGACAAGATAATTCATGTTAGTGATATGAAAAGTGGACTCACAAATATCTGGGGTGCTCATGTTGGTTTACAGATACAGGAATTAGAAGGCAATTTACTACATTTTTTTATGGACAAAAAATCTGATCAAGACAAAATCTTGCTTGGCAATCCATGAGTTTTCAGAAATTGTTGGTTGGTTGTTTAAGCATGGGATAAAAAAGAAGAACCTAAATCCATCAATTTTGACCTTGTTCTGGTATGGATCCAACTTTGGGGGTTACCTACTCATTGCAAGACCAAGCTGATGGGTGAGAGTCTTGGTGCATTGATGGGTAAAGTTGAAGTAGCTGAACTTTATGAATATCCTGGAAAAAATATCATAGTCAAGATTAAAGTGATAATTGATATCAAAAACCCTCTCACAACGGGAATCCATGTTTGCAACCATGTGGATGGCACAAATTGGATTGATTATATGTATGGAAACCTACCCCTTGTTTGTTTCAAGTGTGGTCAATAGGTCATGGAGATAAGTGGTGTCAAAATCCAGCTCTTGAAATGGGTAATCTCAATTCACTAGCACCCTAGATCAGATCATCTCACTATGGCTGTAGAATTATGGATGCAAAGAACAAAACAAATTTCAGCAACCCTTCACAAGGCAGAAATTTTGGCAATGCTAGCCCGCTTCTTCCCGAAGAACTTCTAACAAAGCTGGCTGGTCTACATATGAAGGATCCACTATATGAGGAAAATCCAGCAAAAAACCTGAAAAGACAACATGAGAACAAGGAAGACAATTCAGAAAACCAATCTACTGATGGTGAGGGAAATATGTTCAACAACAATGCAATGGTGACCAATACAGCCAATGCAACACAAAATTTCATATCTACACCAAATACCTACCTAGATCAGACAAGGGAACTTGCAGCTAAGAGGCAGAAAGCTGACCATCTCACTTTGGAGAACCACTCAATGGCAGGACCTGTTAAACAGGCCAGACACCAACTATGAAGGTGATATCTTGGAACTGTCAGGGGCTGGGTAACCCCTTGACAGTTAGAGCCTTAAAGGGGCTCATTTCTGACCTGACATCAGATGTTATTTTTCTTATGGAAACAAAAAAAAAACCAACAAAAATTTTCAGCTTTTATTTACTTTTAAAGATTTGTATCATTTAATTATTGTTGACTGTATCACCAATGATAAAGGTAAATCCGGTGCCCTAGCTTTGTTATGGAACCAGGATGTGGTTCATATTGAAATAAAACATTATGATTTGAACTATATTGATTTTATTGCCACTAATTTCTCTACCAATATTAATTGGAGGGGGACTAAGATTTATGGGTATTCTAAACAGCCTGATAAGTTTAAAACTTGTAATCTTATCACTGATCTATCACTGTAACACCTTAACTCCCGTCAATTAATATTAAAGAATAATAATATATTTAATAATAAGGATATTACACAACTTGACTTTAGATCACAAATATAATATAATTTTCTTTTTAATTAATAATTTCAGCAGTGGAAACATTTCACTATTCTCATTAATAAAATTTATCATTGTCATTCAAGATCACAAATAGAAATAACACTAGTTTCAAGATTCAAACTCAAAATCAAATTAAATTAAATGTTAACCCCAACCCATTGTGTTACATATCAGAGCTCGTATTCGACTACATATATGATCATTGCTAAAACAAAATTGACGGAAGACAATTCCCGTTGTATCCTGCTAGGCGTCCCGCAACCAGATCTCTTTGTCCTAAGTATTTGTACCCCACGGGTACAGACACCATAAATACAACAACAAGAAAGGGGTGAGAAATCCAGTCATAACATATTATTAGGAAAAGCATGCACATTAAATAAATATCAAAAGAATATAGTCTCCATTATCTCATCACTCTCAGTAGTTACTATGTATAATCTCTTCATTTCACTTATCACAGGAGCACATCATCTTCACACTCAAACACCCGATACAAAATCATCATATATATGCATATGGACTCTCCTAACGACCTATATGATTTGTGGTACCACTCCTACTCATCATTTTTCCAGAGTTATGTTACTGGACTTTTCTCATCATAGTTTGCCAGAGGTATGTTACTGGACTTCTCCATCAGTCATGAATTCCATCAGTCTTAGACTATATATGAATGCATAGAAATAAATTCGACAAGTAACACAAATATACACATATTCAAATAATTCACATATTAATGCAAGACTCTCACTAAAATACACGACTCTAATGCAAGCACACAAATCATCATTGTACTCATCTCATCATATATCACTCTCGTCATCGTTATATAAATATATCACTCTCATCATCATTATATACATCACTCTCATCGTCTTATCATCATCATAGATAAGCATCATCGCTCTCATCATCATAATGATATAGTTATCGTCATCCTCATCATCACTAAAATATAAACATTATCATCTTCATCTTCATCATAATTTAATCATCATCACTCTCATCGTATATATATATATATATATAATATTAATCATTGACACTCGTAATCATAGTTATAACTATTACCGCTTATCCGCTTTCCTACTCATCTTGCTCTCTTCTAATTGTTTACAGTCTTTTTCGTCGCTATTATCGTTCCTATTGTCTTTCATTACCTAATTCACAACTCCCTATCGTTCTTTAATCTCGCCGACGATCATCTAACTTGACTACACTATAATCTTTATTTGTTTTTATACTTTAAACGTTCCTATAATCTTTAAGCGTGGAAAGATAAAAATATATTGAGTTGTTAAATGATTAGGATGAGACATAATTAAAAAATAGATGAGAATAATAATATTTGAGGGCTATCATCCATTCCATTTCTTAAAGTCGAACTACTGCCATATGGACATGAAAGTAAGTAGATGAGCAAAGCTCAAACTTTTTTTATTTTGGAATAAGTAAAGCTCAAACTTCACTACTCAACTTACTCGTTTTACTTTAGACCCCTTAAATATCAGTGTTCAACTTATATTCGAATTCTTAACTTGTTTTATAATTGATTATTTTGTCTCTCCTCTAAATAGGTTTTTTTTTTGTTACAAAAGACGTGGAATGATAAAAATATATTGAGGTGTTAAAAGTTTAGGGTGAAACATAATTAAAAAATAGATGAGAATAATAATATTTGAGGGCTATCATCCATTCAATTTCTTAAAGTCGAACTACTCCCAAATGGACATGGAGGTAAGTAGATGAGCAAAGCTCAAACTTTTTTATTTTGGAATAAGCGTAGCTCAAAATTCACCACTCAACTTACTCGTTTTACTTTAGACCTCTTAAATATCATTGTTCAGCATATTCTCGAATTCTCAACTTGTTTTGAAAAAAATGAAATTCCCAACTTGTTTGGGAAAAAAGGAAACGAGGAGCAAAGATATACTTATAATTGATATTCTTTTGTTTTGAATTATTTTAAAAAGAGGCAGATATTTGAAATATTTTAAAAAACCTCCAAGTAGAACGGGCAATACATTGGTGAGTTCTCCGTACAAAATAATTTTAGTTTGAAAAATGCTAACAAGCGTTCTAGAGGAACTTGTTTAGAAGTCAAAAAAAAAATTATAAAAATTGTATATTTAACATATTGGAACTTCAAAAAAGAAATTTATTTACATAAAATTTATAAATTATTTCCTCTTTTGAATCATTAACTAAGTTTTATTTGAAAAAAAATGAACATCCATACAAGTTGAAGTGTCTTCCACTTCCCTTTACTCATGCTATCCTCCATAACACTCACTTCTCTTTTCCTTTTAATTCTCAAAACAAAGTCTAGAAAAGCTTGCACATTTTGGGCGGTGAGTTTCCAATCTTTATCGAATAATAACATGCGAAGTTGGCGCAATAGAGAAAAACACTCAAAACTGACCTTCTGTTAAGTCAGAGCCAGGGCCCTTCTTTGTTATAGGCACAAATATTCTGAAGATGTATCAATATAATTGACAAGCATGATTATTTATTTTGTAAAACAAAAAGAAGCTTTGAATGGCTATAGCCTTGCATTGCAGATAGTGAGATCAACTACCATGAGGAGTTAAGTATGGTGTCCTGCTAACTATCAACATTGTACTTGAAAACATGAATAATTTGCCATGAGATCCTAAGAAATTAATTAATTTTTTAAATCATTCGTAGAGACCTTATAAAGATTGTACAAAAAAAAAGGATGGACCTTATAAAGAAGCTTTTTTATGGAGGATATGAGAATTATTTATCTAGTGCGTCTTCACAACTTCACGACGAAGATTTAACATTGTGCCATTTGATTATATTTAATTTTTCACGTGAGCAATAGAATTCTTTATGCTTTATCATATGTTGTTACTATCTTATTCTTTCCATACAACTAAATTTGTCCAGTAAGCAAAGATGTCTCCCTTGTTAGGATAACATATTTTTCAAATTAAATGTTTTAAACAGGTTCATAACTATCACATTAATTATATTATAGCCTTAATGGAAGGATAATTATATCGGATTATATGCGCAATACCTTATGACATGGTGGTCTTCTTTTCCGAAGCAAATATAGTATATATCCATTTTATTTAAGGTACCATTACGGTCTTCCGAATCATTTCTCGACAAGTATTTTGAGGAAGGAACTATGGAAAAAGAGAGAAAACGTAAGTTGAGCAAAAACAGTGCGATCAACCAACGTGTAAGTCACGAATTGGTGAATTTGTCATTCAACTTTACGTAGAAGATAAACAAAGAAAAGACAAAAAAATAACTCCAAAACATTCCTCCTAAGGGCATGCCTTTGATTACCCCATAACCCCACCTTCTCTTGTCTAGCTCCAACAAAATAAATATAATTCTTTTCAAGAGTTTGCATCACTCTTCAAATTACATTAACACGACATATTATTCCTTTCAAACACATTCTAACAAACATTAGTGATAGTAGTTTATCAATATGTGTTGACTGTTGACCAATTTAAATGGTCATACTTGAATTTAAAGGAGATATAATGAAATTCGATCAGGGTCGTGTCAAACACTAAATATAAGTAATTTTTTGGGTTGAGATTCAAACATTGATTCATGAAAATATGGAAGTCGAACTCATTTTGCTAGATCTCATCCCGTTTGTTATTCCAGTTATTTTTTAAGCCGTATATAATTACAAATTGTATATATTTTTCACAAATAAAATAAATTAACATTTGTCCATTTGCAAGGAACCAACTCATATTGCAATGCCTACACACCTCTGTTGCACCGACAATTTTGATTGAAAACGTGTTTCGGTGTTCGACACTTGTTATGCCTGAACACGACACCGACACTTATGATTACATTGAATTATGTTATTTTTCCAAAATTTTATCAGTGTCGACGTGTCATTGTTGTGTCCAGAGCAATGTTGAAAACTATAATTATCAACTGAAATCAAAGACAAGAAAAATAAAACTAGTCTCAATTTTTTTAATACCTAAAATTTATATATAGATCATTTGATTAGTAACTATCATGCATTTACAAATAGACGAGGTACTTCAATTGTCGGCAATGGCGTGAAATCTTTAGTCGTTCTTTAAGTTTAATACATACAAGTGTTAATACACTGATCATAATTCTTGCACCTTTAAAAATAATAATCATAATTTCTTGCTTTTTCTTAGATTGCAACACGAATGGACCATTTGTACCAATAGTGAAAGATGATCAAGGCCTGTTTAGGTATTTCCTCTAGTACAGAGACGGGTGTGTGGGTTGATGAAAGTTGATATATAGCTTGGAGATTAATTAATTTGTAATAATTACAGCCCTTTTTGCATATAACAATGTAACACCAATCTCCTTCTAGAGGATTAACAGAAAGTAAACTATTTATTCAAAGTGAACTCCAAAGAAGGTCGGATCTTGAAGAAGATATCCAACATCTTCAACTATTATTATGTTTCAAAATGTGTAATGTTAATTAGAAACTACTAGTCAAATCAGTTTGCTCTTACCTTTTTTAAACTACATTGTTAATATGTTAATTCAGATTCAAATTTTAAAATGGCATGGTTAATGTTCAACTGTTTCATGAATCCTTAGCGTAGTTTCTCTTAAACTTTGAGAATGAGTCTAACTCAATATCTACAAAATCAATTTTTACGGTAATGATAGAATATGAATACTACCGACAATCGAAGTGCTAGCCATATCAATTCACTTACACCACCATCATTACCGGCCACCTTTCCAGTCATCTTCGATCTCTAGTCTGAAAATTGAATAGCTTATATCCATTTCAAGTATTAAAGTATCAATTCAATAAGGATCGTTAATTGATTGTGTAACTAACTTTGTAACAAACTATACTTACATAAAAAATTGGCATAGCAATAGGGACGGATTCAGGAACAAAGTTCAAGTGAAGCTAAACAAATAGCGACGAAAATGGCGATCGATTTTTAATTTTTTTTACTTTGACGACCGAAATTTCAATCACTAGTTTTGAGAGTAATAAAGTTTGTGACCGATTCTTATTAGCTTATACGCTAAAGACCAACATTTTGATCATTAAGTCTGTCGCTAATCAAGTTAGCAACCATGTATACAAATATTTTTTGTTTGTTACAAAAAGTTTAGATAAATTAAGCTTCCAAGATTTAGGCTTTAGGCAAGGCTCAAGAAATGCTTACAAATTATCTAGATTCTCAAATCGATAACATACAATCTTACGAATGAGTCAACAATTTCTTATCAAATGATGTGGACAGGTTATTTCCACGTAGCACGGTGGTGGTGGTCGGCCGTGGTTCTCCAATTATGGAACGGAATGCATCATTGAACTCTTCGTGGACCCCACCAACTTCAAATGAAACAATCTCTGTCTCTATCTAGCCAATGCCAATGAGCCAATCTCTATTGCATTTTAATTTTCAGAGTAAAACATTGTTTTATTTTATTTTATTTTCAAAAACACAAAAAATCACAAGAAAAAAAATGTGCAAAAGAGAATAAAGGGGTTAGCGTAACCAACTAAACTGAGATCCTTGTGGGGTCCTATAAAAATCTCAGTCCCTTTTGTTTTGACAGGACTCCTACCCCTTAAATTTTCTTTATTTCTTAATTGTTATGCAATTTTAATCTATGGTTGACGGTGGTTGGTGAAGAAAAGTCACCTTAATCAACTTAATTTTTTATGTAACAAAAAAATCTTAACTTTTTTACGGAAAGTAATCTTATTTGAACCGTGTTTGACATTAAAGATATATAGTTTTTCTTTCGGTTAAATTTCAAACATTAATTTATCATATTATGAAATTTTACGATTTCGTTAGACTATTCTCTTTGGCTATTCAACTCAATTCACTATTCAACTTAAAATACAAAATAGAAATATAAAAGTAAACATGAAAAACAATAGATAATAAAGAAATAAGCAAATGGGGTTTGCCAATGTCTTGCAATTCACTATTTGTTTTTTAAGCTAGGTGTGAATCACAAGCTTCTTTCAAAGGGGACATGAACCATGATTGCTACCTTATAGGTGCTAATTTTAACATTTTTCACTGAAAGGGCAATGAGGATATGCAATGTATGTTCACTTTCTAGAGCCCAGACTCTAGCAGCATCTCACTCAATACACCATGATTAAAACCGATTTTAAGACCCCTCTTGATGGAAAATTTTTGGACCCTTTTTCTAGATTTGTGGATGTGAAATTATAAGCACTAATCAATGTGTAATTTTTCATTCTATCTAGTGATGATTGATTATTATGCATACCAATAGTGGACATGCCTGTGCCCAATTTCTATTAATCGTCTAAAAAGGTTTAAATTGATTAAAATTTGTATCAATGATTTTCTCAAAGGAGCTATTCTGCTGTACCAATGGAATTTTCTTCTAATTATGTGTCTAAAATTATTATAGGATTGAGAGGAGGTGTAGCATATGTCTCAATCTGATGGGGGTTGTGTTCACTTTTAACACTTGTATATGTGTTAGGAGAGTTTGGGGGAGCAATTAGAGCGACAACTTTGTTGGATTCAAGTGTAAGTGGTAGGTCTATATCATCTAATTATGCCATAAGATTTTGGTGAAGATGAGATGTCTCGATCTTTTGGTAATCGTAGATGATTGATATGTTATTGCTCAAGATACACCCCTGGACTTCAAACAAGTGATATGAGAGTCTAGTTCAACGGAAGAGGGAGGGGGAAGCAATCTACTTTTCTTGAGGAGCCCTAGAAGCAATAACGAGCGAAATGATCAAGACCACACTAAAAGACCTAGACACCATATTTCAAATCAAAACGTTAAGACATTCGATCACCACTCATATATATCCTTCATTTAACTAATTTATACACCTAGCTCTACTCCTTTCCCCGCTCCGACACCAAGCCGAATTAGAACCGGAGCAACAAATGACTAATACTCAGAATCGTCGAAAGACTCGAACACCACACTATGATGTCTAGGATAATGAAAGCATGCCCTGTGTAGTTATTGAGACCGTTCATTTGATAAAGACCTAAATTCAACTTGAAAAACATAGATTATGTTATACTAAATGTCATATTAATTGTCATTTTGTTTCCATAAACAATTAGATACTAGGAAAAAGAATACTACAAAGAAATGAAAGTGATGGATAAGTAATTCATTTGAACACGAACTCTCAAGGTATGGGCCTTAAATGGGTCTCTGATTGAGAAAGCATGGCTATGATGGTCACAGGCTAGCTGAAGGATCTTGCTCTAGAGATTATGGTGATGAATTTCAATGTCAGTTTTCAGTGGAGGGTCCAACTCAAATCGATTACTACTCGTTGGGAATTGACTAATTAAAAATCTCATGTTGCTTGTGTTACACAGACATGCCTCTTAAAGTTTTGCACATACAAATTTCGGATTCACCATGAACTTTCCTTTGTGTTAGTTTGTCAAAAAGTTGTGATTCTCCTTGTTTTGCAATATACCTTAATTTTTGTTGGCTTTATTAACTTGTTTACCAAGTTCTGATTGAGACATATTGTTGCTTTTAATCAGTGAAAGATGTTCATTAATTCTTCAGATGATGCCACAGATACACAGTCGATTATTAAGAGATACTAAAGGAGTGGCGGTGCTTCTCAGAGACCTAATCAAATGTGACAGTTCCAAATTTGGAAAATAACATGTTAATTTCCCTAGGTTTTGTAGGCCAAAATCTAAGTCATGTCTTGATTAACCTTAATTAAGAATTAAAATAATAAATTATTATATCAACTATTAATTATAAATATAATATTGCGCCGAATAAAAGAATATTTATTAATAAGCTATAATTAGAAAATGACTGTGATGGACTGAGCCGTTTCTCATAGTAAGTTTGCTGAGAGGTCACATATAGCGACTATCTCATTAGGTCAGATAATCCATTCAACACACTATCATTCTAAAGGCAGGAATGGAGAGATAACTCTCTCAACCCTACTCTTCTCGTTGCTTATTTGACAACATCACTCAACTGTCATCTATGATCAAGGTACATGTTTACCGTATTTTATAATATGTCATAAGTTCGGATCTATAATTTTGGGTCATGTTAAAATTTCCTTCAATCAATACATTCTAATTATGTACTGATGCAATACCAGACTAAAAGTAGACGTAATTCAATATAATTGTAGCTAAACAACAATTTTGGTCTCTTAATGTGTGAATTGTTGTTTATATAGTATCATCTATAATCCTTGAATGTATATGTAAACACATTGACAAGTGTCTATTTTATTAGTCATTTCAGTCTTTGGATCTATATTTAACGGTCAATTTAGTCTTTTTCATTGATCAAGTTAATTCATAAAATTATCCAAGAAGGACACTAAAATTGTGATTGCAATTTTGATACATTTAAGAATTATAGTAACAATGTCACATACATTTATCGACCAAAATGATCGATTAAACCTTACCAAGAAATAGTGAAAAATATTCATTATTGGACGGCATAGTTGTATGATAATGGTGAAGTATTACATGTACTAAAGAAAAAAGTTTTCTTGCTTTGCTCCGTTATATATGCGGGGAAAGCATAATGCAAAACTGAAAAGGCAATATTTGAGTTGTATAAACTTGTAAAGAACAAGCATATTAACTGTTCACGCACCAATGATTCCCATTCTCACCTTTTATTACTGCACAAGCATAACATTGAATTCCACTTCCACTCCAATTATAATCTCACTGTTCTTATACGTACCAAACACTTTGTTACAATTGACTTTATCCTTAATTTTCGTTATGGCAGGTCAGGTGCAAGTGGCACCATGAAATCTTCATCGAGATGCATGGGCCTACATTTATATAGCAATGTCAAAGATAAAATAACACTATGATAGAATTAAAATTTAAGTAGCACAGACCGTGTGCAATCATAAAAAGTGTAGTTATATTTATAAATTTGTTCCCTAGGATAAGAAGAAGTGCAAGCAGAAATTCATGCTATAAAAGAACTATGAATTATGAGACATTAGTATGTATTCGAATTGAAGATTTATACAGTTTGCTATGTATACGGAATTTCGACAACTCACAAAAGTGATACAAAAACTTTAAGAATAGTTACGCTTCCATATTATTTCAGTGATGTTCTCAATGGACTTTTATCATGCATGTTTTCAGACAACGTACCATATCATATCTGAAATGGAATTATGGCCAGTACTAGTTCTTCACTGTGAAGGCTCGAAAATGTGGTAAAAATTTCAATGGACATATTATTAGAACTTAGCCAATGATAACAAATTGATCCTACGAAGAATAAAAACGTACTTTAAACATAAGGTGCTTTAAACAATCAATTTGTTCACTACAAGTTTAATTACGAATGCATGATCTAAACAAAACAAAAAATTGATAAAAGCAAGCATTTTTCATCCCATTATATAGACTGGAATTTATTCTAAATTTCTAATGCCTGGTGTCTCCACCCCATTTGATTAGTTCTTCAATGAATGGTATTAATTCTTCTAGCAGTAATTTTTAGTCTATGATAATGGCCATAAAATATAACCACTAATATATGATAAATTTAAAAATGTTTAATGATTATGTACATAAACAACGTTAACTTTTTATACAAACATTCAATCACATTTGATAATGATCAGAGACGAAGCTTCTCTGTTACCAAAAAAAAAGAGACGAAGCTTCTCTAGGATCCATGTGAAACACGGTCCACCTCAAAAATAAAACGATCTACAACAACGTTTCCAAAACGTTATTTCTTTTCTTTCGAACAACATTTTTATATCCTTTATTCTAAGTCGTTGCTTGTATTCCTACGAAATGATAGTCATTGGTATACTATATATAATAGTTTTGAAATTACTCTGTTTCAAAAAATTTAACAATTGTTGCTTGTGATAACTTAAGTCGTTGCTATTGTTATCAAAGAGTACGCTTTTAAAATGTTGTAGTTGATTTTACCGAACCTTTTTTACTTAAACCAACTATTATGCCTACCGGTTCAAAATCAAATTTTACTTAAACCAACTATTTAGGAAATTAAGTATTTACTATCTTAAAAGTTAAAATATTAATATTTTCAATATAAAACTTTTATTTGAATTCTTTTGTTAGTTTCTTAACTTGTGTCCTATGTTAGCATGACTCTTGATTTTTTTTTTAAATTATCCTTTAATCAATTTCTTTCACTAAATTGATGATTGTCTTGAATTTCTAAATAATCGGGGATGTTTACAAAATTAATGTATCTTAAAAATCTAAAAACAAACATTTAAAAATAAGTATTTTTCTTTAAAAGTGAACGTTTAGAAACGGAAGACATTATTAAAAAAATGGTAAACATGTCAATCTATTTCGTTTTTTTTAAAACATATCAAATATATTTTTGTAGGGGATCAAGTCTATTTTGTTGAAGGCTGTATAAAGTAGATATGTATAGTATTTTCAGTTGGTAAATAGTTGATCTATATGCCCCAATGACTTGGATTTTACTCTTGTTGTCAATATGATGACCTTTTAGTGAATGATATATATATATATATATATATATATATATGAGTTTTGCTAGAAGCCATTCATAAAGGTATCTTTTAGCAACTCACACATTAAGGTATGATTTCCACTTTTTAGTTATAACTTTGCTAAAAGACACATTCATAGAAATTAGTTGGTGTCTTTTAGCAAATGCTTATATAATAACTTGTTAAAAGACACCTTCATAAAATGTGTCTTCTAGCAAAACCATATATATATATATATATATATACACACACACACACATGCGTGAGCAGTCTTTGAACTCTAAAGCATGTTCTAACGTGATGAGCCTGCGGAATCACACTAACCTAAACTTAATATTTTATAAAAGAAAAAAAAGATTTAATGTAAAATAAGTCTTGAAACAAAATTCCAAGCGGAAAAGCATAACGAAGAAACCATAAAATCAGCACCAACAACAACAATAAATCTAAACCGAATAGTGATGGAGTGACCAAAATGCAATGTTGTTATGGGGGCTTTTGAAGGAGGCACTCAAAAGTCATTTTAGCAATTGTTATGGCTAGAGCTGTAAAAAACGGGCCGGCCCATTGGCCCAATTTTTTGGGCCGGGCCAAGCCTAAAAAGTAGGCCCAAAAGCACCCCCGGGCTTTTTTGGCCCAGCCCAATGTTAAATATGGGCGGGGCCGGGTTTTGGGCCGGCCCATTTAAAATAAATAAAAATCAAATTTTAATTTTATTTTTTTTGCAATTTTTGCCCATTTAGCCTCATTTTTGCAATTTGCTTTACATTTACATTTTAGTCATTGATTTCTCACTTTTTTATATTATGACTCACAAATGTGGTAGAAGTAGAAGAGATACATTTGTATGAAGAACCAAGTGTTCAAGGGACTTAGAGCAAGAGATACACTTTTTAGTCATTTTGAAGTGCTCAAAGTCAAAGGGACTCCTAACATTTTAAATTGTCTGACTCATTTTGAATTGTCTTTTTGAACCAAGTTCTCATTTCTCATGTATTATAATTTCTTTTGTTAATCTATTTTAAATTGTTAGACTTGTAATATTTTATTATTTAAGGTTGGGTGAATGTTAAATTGCCCTAGCTCTTTTGTGTGGATAATATTTGATGATGTGGTAGCTATTTTGTGAGTTGTTTGTTTGTATTATTGTCTTATTCATCCTTGTATTTATGTGAAAAAGAGTAGTTTTTTGTTGTACATTTCATCACTTGAAAAAAAATAGAATACGGGCCGCGTTGGCCCAAGTAAGGGCCGGGCTGGGCTCAATTTTACAGCCCATATATCAACCGGGCCGGGCTGGCCCAGCCCAGTTATACGCATTGGCCCAGCGGGCCTGGACCGGGTCAGGCTGGGCCGGCCCATTTGACAGCTCTAGTTATGGCAACTATAGCAGTGAGATATAGAGGAGGCGTGGAAGTATTTTGTGAGGTATACATAAAAATTTCATAATTTTTTCTTTTATGGGTTACAACTTACAATAAAGCCTTTAGTAAAGCAAAAACTAACAATAAAGCTACTATTCGTGCCCGTGTTTTTCTTCTACTACCCCCGTTGTTGTATAATCTGACTTATTATTAGACAAATATCCCTTCAACAACAGTGTGGCATAGGTGAAAAAAATACTTGAGTCTCTTAACCTTTGTCTTTTATATCCGGTGTTTGATTCTTAACCTTAAATGGATTTTAGTTCATCATATGTGTGTACAAACACACACATATACACACACTTATTATTTTTCGTGTTTTTAAAATTGAATTTTGAAATGCATTATCTTTTACATCTAGAAATTTATTTTAAAATTATAAAAAAGAAAACACTTTCTCCCTCTAGGAATGTTCGCTCTCTCAACCATATCATTCTTTTTGGTCGATAATATGGGTTGAACTGAGAAATTAACGGGACATTGATAAACAAGCCTAATAATGTGGAGAAAATGAAGATCATCTTCAAAAAAATCCTATCAAATTTGTGCGATGATGATGATGAATATTTTGTAAAAAAAATAAATTATGATTATATGGAGAATAGGGATTAATGAGTTGTAGTTCACTTACTTACATTTAGTCATATTTATCCATTAATGAGTTTTGCAAAAGGAAGAAGAGACAACTAAAAATCAAATTCGTGATGTGTTTGATTTACTAAAACAAAAAAAGCAAAGGATTGGACAGGCCAACTTTTTTGTATCTTGTTTGATTTAGTAACCGGTCATGGGACATGACAAAACATGTAGCAAGGAATTTGACAAGAACAAGAATTGTGTTCCTCACTAAATCATAGAACAATTTTTAGTCCAAAATACAAACTATAAAAAATATCAAAGTACCCTATGAAAATATAATTTTAATCTCCATAGATGAACAATTAAAAGGTTGTATGAACAAGAATCTACTGCAACTGAAATTTTTATTCGCAAATCTAAAACTATACAATACGATCACTCACTTATTTATACTATTTATAGTTCTACGCAATCCTAAACATGGTTAGATATCAATCCTAACTAAAGTGCACAATTGTTTATAACAAAGAGTTAGATTTGCAATACAAGCAACTCTTATTCTTTCTAAATTCAACAATTAACCTATCATTTTAATATCTCTATCCGGTACAATTTTGTCATGTGTTGTCATGTCTAGTACTTACTGTTTTGCAAATCAAACACACCATAGATCTTAAAATTTTAACTATACATAAAATAAATTAGGATAATACCAAAAATAACATACAAAACCAATTACCCATTTGGGGTTGGCCTAGTGATTGGCTTGGGATCTTGGAGTGTGCTCCTCTAAAAGTCTCAGGTTCGATGCTTTGCTCTGGCTTAGAATGGAGCCCCGCAAATGGATGATGAGATTGATTCCCTCCGATTAGTCGGTCCTTAAATCGGATACCAAGTTTTCAAAAAAAAAAAAACATACAAAACCAACTAGGAGATTGAATTTTGCCTCTTTAATCAAATTACTTGTCTTTTTGGTCATTCATGTCCAGCTCCGCCCAACCTACAGCAATATAAATTCAAATCTAAATCACAATGGGCATTTGGACATCGTATCAATTATTTCTAAAACATGACATGCACCTTCAAAACCATTCTAATATAAAATTACTCAATTACCTTCCTGAAAAGAACTGATCCAAACATAATAATTACTGGTCCATGAATATGACTCCATTCCCATTCTTTGTCTTCATAGAATGGTTGAGTTGCTTATGTTATTATTATGAAAACTATTGTTCACTTTACACTTTACATGTTAAAAAACACTTTAAAATGATAAAATTTAATCTCAATTTTTTTAACAGTTAACTACCGTTAGTTAAAACTTAAAATCAATCGAGAGTTTACTACCGATAAGATTATAATGATATTTTCGTAATGTTTTCTATCAACCTTTATGTGAGAACATCAATTTTTATTATTATTGTTGCATGTATTTTGTGAATAAGTAACTTATTATTATTATTATTATTACTACATGTGGTGAGGTGTGAGTGATCACAAACTTAGTGGGGGTCCACTCAAGAAACTTCCTTTTGATCCAATCCAAAATTAAATAAATAAATAAATAAAAACAAGTGAAAAAGAAAAAATCAATAATAATAGATCTCTATCTATCTAATCTTCAAGAATCCATCACCTTCTTCATTTCTCGATTCATCTCATTTTCAAAGAAAACAAAAATGGCTGGTTTCAGCGGCGATGAAACTGCTCCTTTCTTCGGCTTCCTCGGTGCCGCCGCTGCCTTAATCTTCTCCTGTAAGCCTCAATTAATTCTTAATCATTTCAATTAATTCCTAATCATTCAAATTCAAATTTGATTCAATTTTCAATTTTCCCAATTCAGGTATGGGAGCAGCATATGGAACAGCTAAGAGTGGTGTTGGAGTAGCATCAATGGGTGTGATGAGACCTGAACTTGTTATGAAATCGATTGTTCCTGTTGTTATGGCTGGTGTTTTGGGTATTTATGGTTTGATTATTGCTGTTATTATTAGTACTGGAATTAACCCTAAGGCCAAATCTTATTACCTTTTTGATGGCTATGCTCATCTTTCTTCTGGTCTTGCTTGTGGTCTTGCTGGCTTGTCTGCTGGTATGGCTATTGGTGTTGTTGGTGATGCTGGTGTTAGGTATTTCACTCTCTCTATATACCTTTTTTTTATTCGTTAATATTCCATTTGATCTGATAACGGATTTGGTTTGTTTTTTGTGTTCTTATTTGATTTGATATATACTATAATTATTGACACCGAGACAAGACACGACACTGACACATTACTAATCATAATTTAAGAAACAAGAAGTAACCATATGTGCCAGCATCATACATATAGACACGTTTTTCTAGATTGAGTAGTTAGTAAAGTGAGAAAATCATGAATTGGTGATATGTAGGAATTAGTAGTTATCTACATATAATATCTATTGTCGATTTTCTTATAAATGATTGATATTACTTGGTTCACACTCTAAAGTGAGCGACTTTACTGGTGTGTGATTGAATAAGATAAGATGCATATTTTGCAAACATTCTTTTGGTTGTTTCAATAGTGGTGTTGCCTTCCTCTCGCCACATGGATAGAGATCATTTGTCTTATTGTACTACAATGTGCATAATGGTCATACTTACTGGAGTTTGACTATAGTTATTGAGTCGGTTTGGTTTTAACAAATATCTGAAGAAGAAGATTTGGAGATAATCTTGCAAATACTATGGTCTAATTGGGATTAACTTATAACTTATGGAAGCTGTGTGGTTGAGATAAGTATTGGATTCTCATCTAACAAAAGAAGTCCTTATAAATTTATAGGTAGTAATGGGGAAATTAGATGAGTGAGGTTTTGAAATTGTTGAGAGGTGAGACTTCAGATGTAGAAGATCATTTCAAGTTATGTGAAAAAACTGTTAGGTAGAAGACTCATAATCATAGTAGGACTATTTTAATTTTAGTTTCTTATAAGTAGATGTTAAAAAGTTTATCCAAGCTTGCTCTATAAGTTTTTAAAATAATAACTTCCAACATTTGTTCAAATTAGTTTATAGTATACTTTCTCTTAAACTCTCTCATGTTACTTCTATAAAAGCACATATAAGTTTATAAGGTTTATTTCATAGATTAATAACTAAATACTTATTTGACTTTAATTCTAATTGGGTTTTAATATTTTCAGTGTTCTCTATGTTTTTCAGTTTTTGTAATTTGAATGATGAATGATCTTTTCTCATAGAACACATGGCCACTATTCACTATTTTATTTAGTATTTTCTTAATTTAGTTAATTTTCTAAAATGTAAATGTGAGAACTGAACATGATGAAGTATACCAATTTCAGTAGTATGTTATAGGTACTTTGGGTATTATGGGTGTTCAAGTCCCGCATTGAATGGTATGGGATGCTCGGTGAAGTATTTAAGGGGCTTGGTTCTTCCCCCTTGATAGCTAGCTTATAAGGGAGGGTTCTCCATGTTGTTAAGATATTTATCAATTGATATCAGAGTTGGTTGCTGGTGTCTTGGAAAGGGCTACCTACGGAGGGTTGACTAGAACGGCCGAATAAAAGCATCGTAGTATGGGATGTTCGGTGGAGTATTTAAGTGGCTTAGTTCTTCCCCTTTGTTAGCGCTAGCTTTTAAGGGAGGGTTCTTAGGTTCTTATTAGTACCAAGACATAATAAGTCGATATGGTTGTGCTAGGTATTTCATGTACATTGGTGGATATTCATACCTAGTTCTAGTTATTTTGTATTTGATAAAAGTCATTATTTTACAGGTAGAAAAGAGCGTAAGTATTGACTATGCTTGTTTGCAAGTATATAATGAAGAAACAGCTATTTTACAGCACGGGGGAGTATAAATCTTTGTTAGGTTGTTCTTGATTCAATTAAAAACTCCAAAATTATATTAATGTTAGACTAGTATTACTGCTGCTGCTGCTTTCGACAGTGTACCAATTTGTTCACAGAAATTGTTTAACTCTGAAAGACTAAATCTGTTTAAGCTCTATTTTAATGCATTGAATTTAACATGTTGAAAATGAACTATTTTTGCAGAGCAAATGCCCAACAGCCGAAGCTTTTCGTCGGAATGATTCTCATTCTCATCTTTGCTGAGGCGTTGGCGTTGTATGGTCTCATTGTTGGCATCATCCTCTCCTCCCGTGCTGGCCAATCCAGAGCTGAGTAATATAAATTCTATTGTTGCCTGTAGTGCACAGAGCCACAGATTCATGGATTGTTAACTTTATAAGAGACCTGGTCATGGTAAGGGTGGAGCTTTATCATGCTCTTCTTTTGTCTTATGACTCTTATCTACTTGTTATAAAATTGTGGTTATCGTGCAATAAAGTCTATCAAACTATTTCCGTGGCATTAGTGTATTTAATTATTTGTATCAAACTAGATTAGAAATTTCTGTAATAAACCTTTTGTTTGTGTTGATTTCAATTTCAATAAACAAGATTACCGTTCAACATTTCGCCCCCAATCCAACATCTCTTTTTACAAATGTATTAAGTTGTAGTATGGTTAGTGTATCAGTTTTCTACATCATGAATCATTTTCAGGAGTAAGTGTGACCAATCATTTGCATGGGTCATGATTTATGATTAAGGCTGTAAATCACCGATGCTGTTTGTGTTATCCATGTGTGTATAAAAAAGGTTGGTCAGATAGATGCTATATTAAATACAGGATCTACCGATCTAGACATTGCATTGGCTTGCTTGTGAAGTACTCAAACAACTTCACAACGAAGCGCAACTTAGTACGTTTCACCTGCACCTAATGGGTCGTGTGGATTTGAGTCATGGAGGGGGAACACCATTGATCTTGCTGATAAGAAACACCGTTGATCCTCATCGTATTTATAGGATCCTCGTTGAATTTATAGGAGAAGGCAAAAAAGAAGTATTCAAACAACTTGCTATCATGGGAGATGATTTGTAATAAAAATTTGAATTTGTTTTTAGGGAAATTTTAATTAACCTCTTGTTGTCATTTATGCTTAAACTACAAACGCCACACACACACTCTTATTTATTGGAATAGACATCTATTAATTCTCTTTAAATGATACCCCTTCGATTTTTAATAATAGAGGGAAGGATTGAGCAATAGAAGGAAAGCCAACGTCTTTTACAAAAATAGTTAGGATGTATGTGTTGTGATATTTCTACTGTCTCATAATAATTATTGTCTCTTTAGCATTTTTTTTCTTTTTCTTAAAATAATTGTCACTTTACAATACCAATGTAACATTTATTATTTTTTTACATTATTATACCCTTATTTATTGAATTTCATCCAACTTTATTATTCAACTAACTACAATTAATAGGGGTGTTTTAGTAAATGTTACTAATTTTATCATTGAAATCAACACAATTAATCATTTCCTTAGTAATCGTGCACAAACCTTAAACGACGGAGGGAGTACGTTTTAAGGAATATAAGTGCAATTGTAATTTACTTCAATAAAGTGTAAAACAACGCCCTTCCTATAAAAAAATCTCTGAAAAGTTTTAAAAGAGTGATTTTTTTAAATTTAAAAAAAAATCGAAGACAAATTTTTGTGTCTTTTAAATTGAAAAGAAAAATAAAATGGATTTAGTAGGGATGACAATGGGTATAAGGGTGTTCATTTGTTGGATCAACCCATAAAATCTGGTCAAACCCATTCAAAAAAACCAAAAAATTCAAAAAAATGGGTTGAGTTGGATAATTGGGTGGGTATGGTTTCTAAAAATGTAAAACCCATAAAAATGAATGAGTTTCGAGTAAAACCAGACCCAAACCCAAAAAACTCATTTACCCAATAATGTTAATATTTGTATATTTATTTTAATAGGGTAGAAGAAAGTTATATTTCCAAAACATACACATTGTAGAGTTACAAATTAAGATGTTGGATTTTTTTTGTTATTTTGATACTAATGCAATATTATGTCATGCAACTTTAGTTTATTGTAAGTATTTTATGATGGAGTTTATTATTTGATATTCTATGATGCATAAAATCATAGTAAAATTAAGTTAAACATTTTTTTAAGAAAATTAAAAAGTAGAGTAATATTTTGAAAAAAAAATCGCGAAGAATTGTCATAGTCATTTAATATACAAAAAACTAAAAAAATAAGTTGGGTAACCCATTACCCAATCCAACCCAACCCAAAAATTAGTGGGTTTGTCCAAACCCACCCAATGGTATAACAAGTGGTTATTTTACCTCATCCAAACCGGAGTACCCTATTTGGTATGGTTTTGGGTTTGACCAAACCCACCCATGTACACCCCTAAATGGGTACCATATAAGTAGGGTGCTACAGTGTCATTCTTCATACTCGCGTTTGTAAAAAATACCAGTACATGAATCCGTACCCTTGTGGGCAACAACTTTTGTGTCCTTCCCCATACCCTATGGGTACCTTAATGTCCATACCCACAACCATTACCGACACTTTAACTATGAAAAGGCAATAAAAAGATCACAATTGAAATAAAACTATGTTTTAATTTTTTTTTAAATCAACTCATAAAATAGTACGAATCGTAGTATTTTACAAAATATAAAACATTCAAAACATCATTCAAAAATTGTATTCCAGTAGGAGGGTCAGTTATTGTATTAAGTAGTTTTTAGGTTTAAGGTTATGTTTAAATAGCTAAATAAATTAATTAATTAGTTATACATCAAACATGTATAGCTCAGTTGGTAAGGACAATGCATAATATATGCAAAGTTCGGATTCAAACCCCAGCCATAAAAAAAAAAAACCTATAATAAGTTTTAAGTTTAAAAGAAAATTTAAAAATACAATCTCAGTTGTCGGTAAAAAAAAAATGGTGAAAATATAATTTGTTAAAATTGATAATAATTTGTATTTTTCAAAATATATATAAAAATCAAATATTGTCTTAATATAATAAAACTAATGTCCACCCTTTTTTCTATTAAAAAGTTTTTTCTTATAAAATAAAGAGTTAATTGTTTAAATTAACCCTGTAATATATGCATTGTCTGAAAATGTCTCTATAAAATAAAAAACACATATTCTAACTCTCAAATTTAATATTTTTATTAGTTTTTTTACCCTATAATATACTCGTAGTCCAAAAAAATCGACATAGAAATTGAACTTTGTCGTGATTTTTTTCCATGCAAGTCTAAGATGTTAAAGATAAGGCTTTGCACAAAAAATTAGATTTTTTCGACCATGAACATTAATTATGAATTTGTATGAGACTTTAAAATGCTGAAATATCGAGGGTGTATGTGTAAGCCTAAAAAATATCAATAGGTTTTTAAAGAAAAAATGAAACAAACTCCAGAACACTCTTTAAAACCTTTAAAAATTAATGCAATCAACACATTAAAAATTGAAATTTTTAGCTTTTTTTATGGAATAATTTCTTAAAATTTTAACTTTTTAACTTAAAGAGTGTCCAGAAATACTCTAAACACTCTTTAACAAGTTGTAAGATTTATATACCGGATTAGGATTTCCTGTTTTTACAGCAGGACGCTGTAACAGATCAGAACTGTCCAATCTAAAACGTGTGGCTCAGATTGGTTAGCATGATTTTGTACCTGCATTAATCTGTACCGTTTGATCTTTAATTAATGATCAAGAACCTTTACAGCGTGAAAAACTGCGTGCTTTAGAGAATCCCAATCCTTTGTATACCTTATGCACTTGTATGCACTTTGTCAAAAGCTTTCGACAAAGTTAACCTCCAACTAAAATTGCAACCTCTCATATATGAGTTGTTGCAGTTTCTAATAGATTGTCAAACCTCTTTCTTTTTCCAAATGACTCGCAAGGTCATTGAAATCACCGTTAAAAAAGGGACAAAATGCTTTTAAACCTAACAAATCAATTGGGAAATCCTTTTTATTCCTAAATAAAGGGTTAAAAAAAAACGGAAACAAATTAATCCCGCAAGACCTAATTCATAATCCCTATAAATAAATCCTCGCCCTCTCCATCGCAATCTTCTCCAAGGTACTCTGATTTTGCTATCAAATAAACAGAGCGCACAAGTAATCTCTTCTCCAAGGTACGTTATTGTATGTTTTTATAGCTTTATCTATCTGCTTCAGCTTGTTTGTAGAATAAAATTCATGCTTCAATTTTCCAGTCTTTAATTGTTAAAAAGTAACCTTTTTCAATAATTTACTTATTTACAACCTAGGAGGTTAGCCATGAAAAGAAAAAGGGATTCAGCAAAAGGGAAAGCTGATGATGAGATTTATCCTTATTTTGATTATCTTCCTGAACCACTCACCGCTCAAATTCTGCTTCAACTTCCCATTAAGTCTCTTCTCATTTGTAAATGTGTCTGCACTAATTGGAAATCACTTATTTCAGAACCACGTTTTGCTAAGTTACACTTTCAACAAGCGCAAACTTGTTTCATGATTCGGCATGATGAATGTAATAATAGACTAGTATCAAGAACCCTATACCTTCTTGAGTCTGATCCTGAAAAGTTTGAGATTGGAAGCAACAATCATGTTAAGCTTGCGCTTGCGCCTATATTCAAACTTCCTCTTCGTGATACCAACTTTATAAAGAAGGGAGACAAATTTCTTTATAAATCAAACAACCCTCTTCGCTATAAGTTTCATGTTGCGAATTCTTGCAATGGCTTGCTTTGTTTGTGTCACCCATATAACGGGAACCCTTTAGTCATTTGCAATCCAATCACTGGGGAGTTCATAAGACTTCCTGAAGCTACTACTGTAACTCCTATTGAGTTATACGGGTTATGCCCATTTCATGTAAGAATTGAAGCAATAGTTGGTTTTGGTTTCCAACCTAAAACTAATGAATATAAGGTTATAAAGATGTGTGTGATAAATGTTAGACGTCCCATCAACCCGTCATTTCAGCGACTGACCCTTCAGATACTCACTCTTGGAACACTATCATGGAAAAATGTTGAAGTTGATCTTCAGCTTTTTATTTCAAGGCTTACTCATGCTACCTGTGTGAATGGCAACATTCATTGGATCAGGTTTGGTCGTTGGCAAATGTCAATATTGTGTTTCAACTTTGAAAGTGAGAGTTTGCAACCGTTCCCTTCTCCTCCACATGTTTTTGAAAACAATAATGAAATTCTTGATAAAGGTTATATTAGCATGGGAGAATTAAGGGGATTTCTTTATATATGTGATGCTTCTTCTCCACATGGTGTTACAATGTGGGTTATGAAAAATTATGGTATTGGAGAATCATGGACTAAGGTTTACAACATTGATACTTTTCCCAGCAATGATCTTTCTCCACATTTTGGTTCATATTGGCCGGTAAAACACTTTGAGGAGGGTGCTGCAATATTGTCATATCATTCATCCAACTGTTTTATATTTTTTGAACCTGGGAAGTATGGATTCAAAGTTTTTCGAATCCATGGGATTCAATCGAAGTATTTTCAAGTAATTCCTCATATTCCAAGTATAATCTCATTGAAGGATGTCGTGAAAGGAGACAATGTTGAGGTGCTAAACATCCACTCAAGGTAATGATGTACCTTCTAATATTAATTTTTATTTTATTATAATAATTTTTTTAGTTGCGAAGTAGTTGATGGATGTTCAAAACTATTCTAACCCCTTATGCAAATTGAAGATTTTGCAACTTTTCTTTATCATTGTTGGCTAATATTGTTGTAACTTATTTAGGTGTGCTAAGTTTAAATTGCGGGAAGAAAATGAAGTTTTGTCCTTGGTGCAAGAGTTTGTTTGTGACTTGGCAGGTACATGTTCTTAATCATCTTATGGTAAAGAATTCGGTGATGTCTGATGAGCATGCCTCCTAAGAAGCATATGTCTATTTCTCCCATTGATTAGTATTACTTAACTAGGAGCTTCATTTTGACTAGAAATATAAGGTTGTTAAGTCATTTTCTGACAATTCCACTGTTTTGGCAAGCTTATTCAACAACCTTTTATTATCTTTTTTGTGAAATTCATATTTGATTGTTAAGGAATAGGATATATTTAAGGCTCATGCTAACAAGTTTCCTTAGGGCACTTGTTAAGGAACCCAAGATAGGAAATTTTGTGTTGGAAAAAGCCTTTTTTGGACTTTTAAATAGCTTCAAAGGCAATACTACTATATATGAATCCTTAACAAGTGTATTACGGCCACTTGTTAGTTGTTAGCATTTTCCTATCTTTAAACTTGTTTGGAGATTAAACTGTATTCAGTTCTTTTATCAATGATAAGTTATCACTGCTTTTTATATGGTAATCATTAACCCACTTGGGTTGGCCTAGTAGCATTGGCTTGGGACCTGGGAGTGTGCTCCTCCTCAAGGTCTCAGGTTTGATTCTCACCCGTGTCAATTTAGGTGGGTTAATTTATCTTCTTCAAAAAAATATGGTAATCGTTAGAGGAATCAACAAGGAAAACGTACAGCAGGTAGTAATCAACGGTTGTCAGGCTTGTTTTATGATATGGTTCTGATTCATCTGTGCGTACGTGAATTCCCCTCCCCTTTTGAATCCGATAGTGAATGCTAATTTTCAAATTTCTTTTAAGTTTTATATATTTTTCCTGGTTGTAAATTCCTTTGGAAATTCTAGTTCCCTGATTTTCGTTAGTTGCAAAGTAGTAGATATTATGAGAAAGAGTAAAATCGGATGTTGGCGGTTATTCTCACCCCTACTTACTGTTGGTTTTAAGCCTGTTACTTAGGCATTGTTAACTATTACTGGTGTTTTTTTATAGGAATGCAAAGTTAGAATCGTGCGAAGAAAATAAAGATCTTGAATGATGACTTGACAAGTATCCTCCTCCTCTAGTGGTGAAGCTTTTGGTGAAGAGTACAGTTGCCAAGAAGTAAACTATCACAAGTTATGATTTGGATAGTTGTGTTTTCTGAAAATTTAAGACCTTGTTTTGGGATGCAAATGATATATTATTTTTTTTAATCTTCAATTTAGATGTTCATTAATCATTATAGTCCATGGTTATATGGGATTCAAATATTATATTTAAACTACTCATATTTTGGGTTTGCATTGTGTTTTTGAGATGGGATTTGGTTTCAAAAGATTATTTGAACTACTCTTATTTTGGTTCCGTCATTGCACCTTGAGTTTAAAGTTTAAACAATATTTGACTGTTTTTGTGATAGAGAAGGCTGACAACCAATTCGAAAATAGTTCAAAACTTGGATTTGGTAATTAATTCGTTGAACTTTGTTCGTGAACTAAATGAGTCGAACTTTAGTTGAAAATTAAGTTACTCGAACTGTGTATCGTTCTACTTGTTTGGTTCGTGGGATAGCTCGATGTGTGTGTGTGTATGCGTCGTTGATGTAAAATAGTGTAATAGTTTTACATTGACATTCAATTAGAATCCACTTTTTTCCCATGTCACCCCGATTTTTTATGGTTATACAAACACTGATATTCAATTAGTTTTACACATATTGTAATAGTTTTACACTGATATTCAAATAGATGTTTGTATATAACAATTTTACATCTGCACAATCAATAAACTCAAGAAATGAGATGTGTAGTTCACTTGGTTGAGCTAAAAGATTAAACAAGTTAAGGAATCATAGAAGTTCAAGGTTCATATCCTAACAAAAGAGAAAATACTAACATGATAATTAACATACTAACATTTGTTATTAAACTTGTGACATAATGGTCATGATTAAATTCATATTTTTTATAATAAAAACACAGTGAGTTTATAATACTATAAAATCGACTTGTAAATTCGTAAGAGTTTACCACATATTGAAATAATATATCATTTTTATTCACATGACGTAATTATAAATGAATCATAAGAGTTTACCACATATTAAAATATAAAATCATTTTTATTGGTAATGGCCTTCAAGTTAATTTCTGGACAGACAATTGGAGTGGGAATGTGCTTGCTGATCAGTTTCAAATATCTGAAGAGCTCCTGAGTTGGCTACCTGCAAAAGTAAGTGACTACATCTCAAACTTTCATTGGAATATCAGTGATGATCTCAATCAAACTTTTCCAAATCTGAAGAACACTGTCATTCAAATTATCCTGCCTGTTGAAGACAGAGATGATGAGTTGATTTGGAAACATACATCTTCTGGAAAACCACCTCTAAAGGATGCTTACCAGTTTAAGAAGAATAATCTTGCAAAATTAAATTGGACTAAAGTTGTCTGGAGTAAAGACGTCCCCTCATCAAAATCTCTTCTGGTTTGGAAGCTAATGCTAGGAAAGCTGCCAACAGATGACATCCTCAAAGTCAGAAGCTGCAATTTGCCATCTATGCGTTCCTTGTGCTGCAAGTCAGAAGAATTTTCATTTGTTTTTTGAGTGTGCATATGCTTGTCATCTATGGTGCTGGCTATCATCAATGTTAAACACTTACTTGCATTTTCAATCATAGAAGAGATTTGGAGTATTTGTGATAAATACTCAAATCAACAATGCAAACTGGTTATAAACCCAGCTATAATTAATATAATGAATGCCATATGGTTTGCTAGAAACCAAGTGAGATTCAAGAACAAAAAAATTTCATGGAGGAGTTATATTTCCAACATAAAGGCCTGTGTCTCCCTAGCAGGTAACAACTCCAAGACTGTTTCCTATATTTATAGTAAAAGAATCCCTCATAAATTGGAACAAAATCAGGCCCAAAAATAAGATTTGTTTTTTCTGTTACAGCGCAAAATCTTGCTCTGATTTTGCCAGATCGTGCTCTGATTTTTTGAGAATGGAAGTGTCAATTCTGGTCCCAAAAATCGTGCTCCGATTTGACAGCTTCAACAAACTTCAATTTCTCTAATTTTGAGTCGCTTTCACAACAATGTGTATGGAGTTGTCACAATAGTCCATCAATGTACCAAATTTTCAAAATAGTCACCGATTGTGCGATTTGTTAGTCAAAATAGTCGCTAACGCTAAAATAATCTCTCAATATTTTTAATAACTTTTTTCATATAAGGATTGAACTGACAATAAACAAATTGAGGACTAACATGATAATATTAACAAAATATATTAATATCAAGGACTACATTGAGCAATGAAGTGCACAATCAGCGATTATTTTGAAAATTTTATACATTGAAGGAGTATTGTGCTACTTCTAACACATTCAAAGATCAAAATGACTATTACCTCCGTGTATTTTTGTTAAAACGACATTCATTTTAGACGATAGAAGAGGATAAATAAATGATTAAAAAAAAATATTTTGATAAAGGAGAATTATGAGTTAATAAAATGCCACTTAATAATAGCAATATAGCATAGACTTCATGGTTTCATTTCCCTCCCCCATATTTTGTTCAAAAAGCATACTCTTGAGCCATAAGGTAGCGCTCATTCCGTTCCCTCCCCTGTTCTCACATTCATTTTTCCAATTTGGAGTCGCAAACCCTAAAACCTTGTTTTCCTCCACCGTTCCAATTTCATCATTCGCTCACATCACAAATCACGACGGAACCATTGTTTTCCTCTGTTCGCTCGAACAAATCACACCGTTTTTCGGTTTCTGGTATTTTTATCTTCATAATTTCTCTCCGAGTTTTGTTCAATTTGATTAGGGTTTTGAATTTTAGCTTGCTTTTATGTTTCTAGGTTTGTGAAATTGATTGCATTATTATGAAATTTTCTTCAAGAAAGTAACAAGAAAGAACCGTTAACGGTTTTTGAAATTGATTACATTGTTGTGGAATTTTCTTTTTATTTGATTAGGGTTTTGAATTTTTGCTTGCTTCTATGTTTCTAGGCCTTCTCGTCTGAAGAGACTCGGTGACAGGGAAGTCCCTTTGCTACGGTTACCTCAACCTCTCCTCTCTCCTCAAAAAGGTAACAAGAAAGAACCATTAGCGGTTATTGAAATTGATTGCATTGTTGTGAAATTTTCTTTTTATTTGATTTATCTTGCGTTTGGAAAGTTACTTATGCTGGAATTGATGTTTCCTTTTCTAGTCGGAAACAACAACGTATACTGGCTCACTTGCAAATTCAGCCTAGAAACTGACTCCTTCTCACTACCAATTGCTTGCTGGACAGGTAATGTAATGGCTAATTTCTCTGTTCCTCCAATCGTCGCGCTGCTTAATACTTATTGGTTGTGTTCATGTGCGTTACAATAGGATAGTTTTAGTTTTAGGTATAATAGTTAGGTCCTTACTACTTTTTTGCCTTTGCTCTTTTATGTGATTTCGAGTTATGCAGCATGCTTGTTTTAGTAGGCTATGTGTTTTAGGTTCCAAGTAATAATTGTGAGTTCTGAATCATTAAATCCGGAAAGTTGATTATTGTTGATTAGCTTCTTCTTTTTTTTTGCTTTTGTTTTCCATACATCTTTTTTTTTTTTTCATGTGGTATTTTGTTCTGCTTTTTTTCTTCTTTTATGAGGCCAATAAGTTTGTAGTTAGTAGAAATGGCTTATTGGTAGAAATGGTGTGTCAAAGAGAGGAGTATTCAATATTCTTGCTTTGTTGAAAACCATTGTCTAGGATGTAATTACCAAGAGAGAGTTGTGAGTTGTGACTAATCTCTTTCTTTGAAAATAATTGTAGAAGATAAGATCCTTTACTTTTCTCTCCATCTATATCTTGTATGACTTAAATACCACGCACTACCTATAGTCTCGAGTGTCTTTTTTCTTCTTGTTAACAAATAAAACTTATGTAATTTTAAGAAACATATTTTGTATGAATTTGTATGTGATTCCTCTATGAATTTTGAAAAACCAAATATCAACACCTGCCTCAGCGGCCTCAGTGCCATGCCTGGCCGCTGGGAGAAGAAACATTACTAAAAATGATGTGTGAATATATCAATTTTGAGTTTACGTGGGAGAATTTTTATTTATCAAATTAGGGAGGCTGGGGTCAAGTGGGATAATTAAGGATTCTTCAACTTGTTTAGCTTAATTACCAACTAAACAGCTCATTTCATCTGATTCATTTAATTTTTTATCTTTTTTTTTTTCTAAATTTCACTAAAACGTCTCTCGCCTTCTCGTCTTTAGAAACTCGGTGACAGGGAAGTCCCTTTGCTACGGTTACCTCAACCTCTCCTCTCTCCTCAAGAAGGTAACAAGAAAGAATCATTAGCGGTTCTTGAAATAGATTGCATTGTTGTGGAATTTTCTTTTTATTTGATTTATCTTGTGTTTGGAAAGTTACTTATGCTGGAATTGATGTTTCCTTTTCTAGTTGGCACCGGAAACAACAACGTTTACTCGCTCACTTGCAATTTCAGCCTAAAGACTGACTCCTTCTCACTGCCAATTGCTGGCTTGACAGGTAATGTAATGGCTAACTTCCCTGTTCCTCCAATCGTCGTGCTGCTTACTGGTTGTGTTCATGTGCGTTACAATAGGAACGTTTTAGGTATAATAGTTAGGTCTTTACTACTTTTTTTCCTTTGCTCTTTTATGTGATTTCGAGTTATGCAGCATGCTTGTGTTTAGAAGGCTATGTGTTTCAGGTTCCAGATAATTGTGAGTTCTGAATCAATTAAATATGGAAAGTTGATTATTGTTGATTAGCTTCTTATTTTCTTTTGCTTTTGTTTTCCATGCATTTTTTTTTTCATGTGGTATTTTTGCTCAAGATTTTTTTTTGTTTTTTGAGGTCAATAAGTTTGTAGTAGAAATGGCTTATTGGTAGAAATGGTGTGTCAAAGAGAGGAGTATTCAATATTCTTGCTTTGTTGAAAACCATTGTCTAGGATGTAATTACCAAGAGAGAGTTGTGAGTTGTGACTAATTTCTTTCTTTGAAAATAATTGTAGAAGGTAAGATCCTTTACCTTTCTCTACATCTATATCTTGTATGACTTAAATACCATGCACTACCTATAGTCTCAAGTGTCTCTTTTCTCCTTATTTACAAATAAAACTAATGTCATTTTAAGAAATGAAAAATACAAAACGTTTTGACAAAGTAAACAGGCGCTAACCTTTTGAGCTTTTAGGTGGTTAGCTGTCTTAACATCATTTTGTTATAAGTAGACATTGAGTGCAAACAGAACTTTTCTTTTTCAGCATTTGGACAAGGGATCTATATGTTATTAGCCTAAAGAACTATTGAGTATATTTTTATTTTTTTATAGAATGAGTATACCATAGACAACATGTTTTGAGATACTAGACTCTTGAATCGAAAAATTGTACGCATTTTTTTGGAAACAATGAAAACATGAAAAGATTGTTTTCATTATTTACACAAATGCACCATCTCTAACTAGCATTTCACATTCGTTTCATCACAATTTTTCCTTTTAAGGGTCTCACATATTCTTATTAGCGAGTTAAAATGAACACATATTTTAGAAAATAAAACAGTCTCTCTTAAAGTAAACGGGTTCTTTTACTTTTCCTATTTTATTTCATTTTCTGTTTATATTTCAGACATGAAAAGAGTAAAGAGCGCATCCGCAAAAGGGAAGCAAAAAGTTGATGATGCAAGAAGTGAAGAAATTGTGACTTATTTTAATAACGTTCATATTCCATTAGAAGTCACTTCCCAAATTCTACTCAATCTTCCAATCAAATCTCTACTCAAATGTAGATTTGTTTGTAAGAATTGGAACAAATTGGTTTCTTCACAAGCTTTTGCCAAATTGCTTTGCTTGCGATCCCCTGTTGGTTTCTTGATTCGAACTGAAAACTGTGAGCTTGTGTCAAGAACTCTTCACCTTCTTGATGGGTCTGAGACTGAATTCAACCAAGAAGTAATCAAACTGCAGCCTATCTTCAAGCTTCCACTCCGTGATTCGAATTATGACACCAAGAAAATGTTGTCTGTGCGTCCTCTTCGTTGTGATGCCACATTGACTTTGGACAAAGACAAACTTGAGTGTAGTAGACAAAGGCTTAAAATTGCTTGCAGCCCAGATCGTGATAAGTTTGTGGTAGTGAACTCTGTCAATGGCTTGCTTTGCTTGTGTACTCCATACCAAAAGAACCCTATAGTTGTTTGCAATCCTGTTACCGGTGAATTCATAAGAGTCCCTAACCCTCCCCCTTGGGAGAGACCTAACACAGTACATATTGCTTTTGGCTTTCAGCCTAAAACTAATGAATATAATGTCTTAAAAATTTGGATGAAACGAGCTAAAGGTGACGATGGTGTGGTTGCTGGAATTCACACACTCAGAACACCAACATGGAAATTTTTTGAAGTGGATCCTGCACTATCATCATCATCTTTTGTTGATCTTGCTTTTCTCACTTGTGTGAATGGGGCACTTCATTGGATTAGTAAGGGAAGGTCCATATTGTGTTTCAATTTTGAAAGTGAGAGGTTCCAATCTTTTCCTTCGCCCCGAGTGTTTGAAAATAATGTTGGTCTGGAGAAGGGAATGGAGGAGCATATCAGTATGGGAGAATTAAGGGGGCTGCTTTACATATGTGATAAATCTTCTTTTAAAGATGTTGCAATGTGGGTTATGAGTGAATATGGTATTGAAGAATCATGGACTAAGGTTTACAGCATCGATTTTTTGCCAAGTCCTTTGGTCAAACCAAATTCATGTTTTGGTTTATGTTGGCCAGTAAAACACTTTGGGGAGGGTGCTACCATATTGCTATATCATTCCTCTGGCTGTTTTGTTTATTTTGAGCCTGACAAGTGTGGATTCAAAGTTTTTAAAATTCATGGGACTCAATCACCAGTTGTTGAAGTGATTCCACATATTCCAAGTCTTGTCTCATTGAAGGATGTTGTGAAAGGAGACAATGTTGAGGTGTTGAGTGTCCACTCAAGGTAAGGATGTAACTTCCAAATAATTTATTCTTATTGCATGAATTGTATTATTATTTTGATATGTCAGTTTTAATCTAAGGAAAATGCATACAATATGTCAGTTTTTATTCTCGTTTTCTGTTGAGCTCCTATATTGTTGAATCCACCGATTGCATATCATTTAGTTACCCTCTCTGCTCTTACTCGGAGTTGCCCTATTAATGATGATTCCACTTTACTTAAGCATTGTTCCCTAATATTGTTGTAATTTATATAGGTGTGCAAAGTTTATATTGGGGGAAGAAAATGAAGTTCTGTCCTTGGTTCATGAGATTTATTTTGACTCGGCACGGCAAGAAAACGAAGTTCTTTCCTCGGTTCAAGCGAATGATACTGACTCAACAAGTACACATTCTCATGCATCTGATGGTGGCTCGTCGAATACATCTTCCTCCTCATGGCATGGTGAAGTGTTTGGTGAAGATTGAAGAGCATGCATCCTAAGAAGAGTACAACTGTTTTAACATTGACCGGTATGACCTAAAACTAAGACTCATTCCAAGTAGAAATATTTGAGTTCATGTTTGATTGAATTTCAAACAGATTTTTTCATCCTTTTCATTTTGTTTAGTAGGATCGCTAGGAAACTGTTATTCAAAACGAAATGTTATATATATATATATATATATAAATAAATAAATCAATATGTATTGTTTGCAGTTTTGTGTTCAGTACAATAATAACTACTAGTTTTGATTCATATGGTTAGATAAAATATTAGAAGCTACCTTGTCTAGTGGACCGTTTTAGTTTTGCCTTAAACTTTCAGCTAATCAAAATTAAGCAATTGGACTTTCACAACTAGTTAAAGGAATATTTTTGAATAATAGTTAAAGGAATTTGATTTCAATTAGTCATAAACTGAATCAGGCAGGTACTGTTGTAATTATGATATATGTACAAGTTATAGAACATTTTACTTTGAGCTATGGTTACTAGGTTTAATACAGTGGTAAATTGTGCAACAATTTTTCTACTCTATTTTGCTGCTCATTGAATCCATTTCATTTTGACATTTTTTCTGGAAATACTTTTCCTCTTTGTTTGCTGTGCAACTTAAACAAGAGAGACTAAGTTGTGCAGCTTCAGTTTGTTTTTAAGCTTTGGTTGCTTATAATTCTCGTTTTTGTTGAGCTCCTAATATTCTTGAATCCACTGATTGTGTATTTATTGAAGATTCAATTGTATCCTCTTCTGTTGCTTATTTCTGTTTGTCAATTGATTGCAGATATTGAATTGGAATAGTTCATAAATGTGTCTCTCTCTCCCTAGTACTGTGACTGCAGCAAAAGAATTCATGGTATTGAAAATTTTCAAACTTGATGACAGTTCATAACAGAGAAAGGGAATACAGACTTTTGTATGTTCTTGTTCTCACAAGGATATGAAAATGGTAAGTTTGGTGCATAGAAAATAAAAATGTAATATAATGATATCAAAGACCTTATCGTCTGTAAGTAACTTTGTTGGTTATCACATATACTAATAGCTTCTATCAATTGGTTAACCTTTTGACGATCAATCCTGATTATTTGGCTAGCACCGTATTCTTCGTAGATGGAATTATTGTGTTGATATTTTAACTATGGGTCTGTTTGGATTGAGCTTATTGAGTTTATGCAAATAATTAAGCTTTTATGTTAATTCGTAAGTTGTTTTTACAAAAATTACCTTAATAAACTTATAAATAATACATTAATGCTTATTTATTTATATAAGCTGTTATGCATAAGTTCTAAAAAAAGTCAATCCAAATGGACCCCTATTCTGGAGGCAATTGGCTTCTATAATTTAACCTTTCATAACCTCTTATCTTTCCTTTGCTCGATTTCTAGATGTTACAGGAGTGTCGGACTTCCTTCTATCATTGCTTTTTGTTTTTAATCTCGTGTAACTAAAAAACATGTAAAAAATCTAATAAATGCATTGGGACTAAACATCAAAGAATTTATTTTAGAAGATGGGGAATGTTTTTGACCAATTTCAAAAGTGAGATAAATAATTTTCGGAATTTTAAAGTCCAAGCGTATGTTATATAAACATCATTAAATAAATATTTTTTTTTATGAACAAGCCAAAATAAAATAATATAATCACCAAGAGCAGTTCATTTCGCACAAGGCGTGCAAAGATAATCGCTCCTCAAAAGAATACAAAGTCCAATTGTTTGTTGCCTAACAACAATCACAAAAAACAGAAGAAGAAAAAAACATTACTCCATAACACCCATACAAATTAAAAGGTGCCGCCACCAGTCATTATAGCTGAAGTTAGCCTATTAGCCTTTAACCAAGAAAAAGACACAAACTTTACATTGTCAAAAATTTGTTCCAAGTCTTTTGCTTTGTCTTCGAAGACCCTATTGTTTCTTTCCTTCCAAACGATCCAAACACAAGCGTGCCAGATCACCTTGAAAAAAGAATGAGTAAATCGCGGTAACCCCGCCATGTAACTAAATTACTGAAGATGATCTCTGACAGAGTCTGGAGAGATGAAATAAATACATAGCCACCTATAAATCTTGTTCCAAACATTGCCAAATATGGCACATCGGATTAGAAGATGAAATATCGACTCCATGGAACCACATCCACCTATGCAATATATGTCGTCGTGATGAAGAGCCCTCCTACGGAAAAAAATTGTCTTTGGTAGGGAGTTTGTTGCGGAGAAGCCGCCAAACAAATATAGAAACCTTTAACGGAACCTGCTTCAGCCACGCTGCATCATAAAGACCATGCTCCATTGATGTGTGATGAAGCGTGAGAAACTGATAAGTCCTCTTAACGGAGTAACCGTTAATAGGATCCATCACCCAACGCCACCTGTCAAGAACACAATCCTGCAAAACAGTAGAACACAACAATGTAGTGCACTCCGTAACCAACTCCTCCTCCCACGCCATCAGACGCCTCCACCACTCCCAAGCATCACCGCCATCCACCCACCCTTTTCTAGCCATCTCCCTCACCGTCGCCCTTTTATTTTCAGCCAAATCAAATAAGCGAGGAAAACGCACCCTTAAAGGAGCGCCGCCTACCCAGTTGTCGAGTCAAAAATATGTACTACTCCCTCCACCAACCACTCTACAGATATTCTCCTAAAACCAACTCCCCTCCCCGAGACCTACACCACCACGAATATCGGACGACATCCTCCACCACACCGAACTATCCCTCACGCCCTCCTCTCCGTACCTAGCCTTTAAGACTCGATACCATAACCCCTCCTTATCCACCAACATACGCCAGCACCACTTCCCAAGTAAAGCAACATTAAATTCCCTTAACCGCCTAACACCTAACCCTCCCGCCTCCTTCGATAAACAAACAAAATTCCAGTTTACCCAAGAATTTTTTTAATATCCTCACACCACCCCCCTCCCCCCTCCCAAAAAATAAATTAAATAAAGATTCGATAGAAGAAATTATACCTGTGGCTGCCCTGAAGAAGGAAAGAAAGTAAACCGGAATAGATGATAGGGCATATTTTAGAAGAATCAGACGACCCACAAACGAAAGAAATTTGCTTTTCCAATTCGACAATCTAGAGATGATGCAGGTCAATATCAGTTTCCAAAAATCTAACTTCCGCAGATCCCCACCTATAGGCAACCCCAGATACACAAATGGAAAGGCACCGACTCGATAGTGTAAGACCCTAGCAGCCTCAGACAACCAAGATTCTGAAACGTTAACTCCCGTTAGCATGCTTTTGTAAAAATTAACCTTCAACCCAGACATTTGTTCTAAGATCAACAACACAACCCGTATTGAGCGAACATTCAACCAACTCTTTTATTCAATAATCAACGTATCATCAGCGAACTGAAGATGCGACAGAGTCAGGGGAGTGTCACGCCCCACGACATAACCTTGAAACATTCCTGCTTCCAATAACGCCAACAGAAGGACATTAAACCCTTCGGCCGCCAACAGAAAAAGGAACGGAGAAAGAGGATCATCATGTCGAAGACCTCTTTACATAGGAAATTCATCTGTAGGACACCCGTTCACCAACACCGATGCTGTAATAGTTCCTACACACGTAGACATCCATTTCCTCCATAGGGTGGGGAAATTCATTCTCTTCATAACCATGTACAAGTAATTAAAGTCCACCGAGTTGTACGCCTTCTCGAAATCCACCTTAAACAACAACATTTCCTTCTTAAGACGGCGAGCCCCATCTACCGCCTCATTAGCCACCAAAATACCATCCAAAATCTGCCTTCCTTTAACAAATGCTGACTGCGAATCTGAGACCACACTACCAATAACAGCCATTAACCTATTTGCAAGAATCTTGGCCAACACCTTATACAAACAACCAACCAAAGATATAGGTCTAAAATCATGAAGCCGTTGGGGGCTATCCACCTTTGGAATTAACGCAATAAATGTTTCATTAATCCCTTTTAGACTATCTTTAAATAAATAATGTAATCTAAGTTTAAATAGACTATAGAACTAATAGATCAAATAGATTGCAAGTCTATTTTATTTGTTACAAAGTTAATAGATTAAAAGCCTTTTTGATATTTAACATGAACTTTTAGAGAAATTGATTATATATTATATCATATTTTCATTGTTGTTTATAATTATACATTTAAATACACAAAATTAGTGCATAATCATAATCTTAAATTACTGAAAAATGTTAACAAATTTATAATTTAATTCAAAATAGAAAATATAATAAAATATGCATAGCTTAACTCAGTTAGTAAGGACATTGTAAAATAAAATAGACATGATGAGTTTAGTCCAATTATTAAGGGCATTGCATTGTATATGTTGGGGTTAGGATTTGAAAGCAGCACACTTCACTTGTTTACCTTAACAGATAAATTTCTAACCACTAGACTACTTAACAAAAATATATATATATATAATAAAATGATATTAATAATAAATAACAATGTTCATATTTATTTACGTAAACCGGTCTTATAAGCTTAAGATGTTTTTTTACGGCCTAGCATTTTTAATTAAATAAACTTCTAAAAAAATTAAGTATTTCCTATTTAAAAAAAAGTCAACATAATCGTTTATGTCGTAGGCCCTGTAATATACATTTAGTCCGAAAGAACGATCCTGTAAAAATAAAATAAAAAATTGTACCCTTATAATTTGATATTTTTTTCTATTGTTGATCCTATAACATACACGAAGTCCAAAAAGGTGATTTAGAAGTTAAATTTTTTCGTGATTTTTTGCATGTATGGTTAGGATACTAAAATATAACTTTCCACAAAACACTTATGATATTCTAACCATTCCTACATGATTATGAAACGAAATTCGACCCGTATATATATATATATATATATATATATATATATAAATATATATATATATACACACACACACACATATACTTAGAATAAAATTACAATTTTGCATTGAAAATCAAAATAATTAGAGGCGTTTTCGAAATTCTACTAAACTTTGAAACTTCGTAAGTATATGTTTTTTATGTATTTTTTAATAGATGTCTCTCCAAACAATCAACTCAAAATTTGATTTCTAGGTCATAATTTTAATTGTTTTGTTTTTTGAGTTTTTTACTCTTTATTAGGTCAAAATTTCTGTTCTGTTATTTTAAGTTTTGTACGCTATAAAACTTCATAATTAATTCATCCATTTTCAGAAAATTCTAATTTTTTGTGGTAAACAAACTTCATAATTTTCATAAACATGCCTAAAAATTATATGAAAAAATTCAAATGTAAACTGAACAGCATACTTAAAGCCTTGTGTCCAAACAAAATTGAAAATAAAAATATGAAATTCAAACAAATTTGTTAACCAAAAGTTTTATAATTTAGGGAAGAAAAAAAAAATCCTCGACAGTAAATTACAAGAGTTGCTCCTTTACAGTTGATCAATCTTGCTGGTTTTACACTAAATAAAACAAATTAACTAATGGTACAAATGATAAACCAATGGCTGGTGGTGATCCCCTCAAAAAAGGTAAAAACAAAACCAACTAGAAAAGGCTGCTGACTTATTGTGAACATTATCAATTTCAAAGAGTGGAAAATTCAAGCTCGCTCAATCCAGATTCAGTCATGTGTGACCAAGATATTTGCCTGTCATGTCCAAACCATATTTTCCTTCTATTAGGTAACACTGAACACCCTAAACATACCTTCCTTGGCCACCACATTGTCATTAAACTGATGAAATTATTTATGGATCACCAAGAAAGATGTAGAATGATTGCTTACACCCGTTATTCAACGCTATCAGCTCCGATTGGTGGAACAAATCTGTAATTCTCAAGAGTTTGCTCAAAGATATGTCCCACTCTCAGCAGCTCTCCCTGCAAATAAATTCCAAGACAAAAAAGGATGATACTATTTTATTTTTTTGAAGGAAAAAAGGATTGGAGCCTTCGGTTACAATCAAAGTTCTGCAACATCTTTCTGTAACTCTTATAATACAATATCAGGTGCTTATCGACTGGTATTAGAGCTCTGATCTTGGACCAGTGACTCGATCTTCAACTATTACAAGATGTCCAGCCTTGAGGACCTATTAGTAACTGTTAGTAGGAGAGCAGGTTAGTTCAACTGGGAATAGTAGAAATAAGGCATGCTTCTCATGTATAAAGATGAGGGGTGAGACTTGAGAGGGAGAGGTATCTTGTCATTAAGCGAAGGATTGGGGCTTTTCCCAGGCTAGTAATTAAATTATGCAACTCCTGTAATTTTGGGGAGGGGGGACTTTCCCTGTTTCTTACAATAAGGCATAGAGAGATTCTATCACGAAAGTTGGAGAATAACATCCATGCTCAATGAAATGTAGAATTTTGGAACAAAAACCTTCAAACCATTCCCCAAGAAAGAGAGGAGAGGCAGACCAACATCAAAGGAAACTCAATTCCCCAAGTAATTTTGACACCAACATCTATAGAGAAGCCTCGTCAACACAAAGTTCAGTGTAGTTGATAAGAAAACTCAATACCTCATTAAATGCTGCACCAATCATTTTCAGGTAAATCCACATGGTAAAACCAAGGCAGGTAGTCCAGCTAGGTTGACATTTACCTATAAAAAGAGAAACCACCAATAAATAAAGGCAAACATTATGCTCGGCATGCTCATATAAACTGAGTAGCTAGAAATAAAATTACAGATAATGCATACAGAATATGAAGCTCTAAACCACTGGGTGCACAACTAGTTATGCAACTTGAAAAATTATTCACATATATGTATTTATTGTATAGGATTATTGTATAGGCGTATTGTCTCATATCACATCAAGTAAATAGGAAAAGTATCTCCTATATTTATGTTGTAATTATTGTCTTTATAGCCTATATAAATTTGACTCTGCTGTGTAGTTGAGACGCATGGTTTCAACATCATGCCTCTATTTTCTATAATTCAACACAACTTATGCTAAATGATGACTTAATTCGCTAGGATATTCCTTTATGGAGTAACTAGAACTCACAATAATATATACTCGACACATGTTAAGGTACTAATACAATGCAACAGCCCTGAAGTTATTGATTAATTAAGATATTTCTTGGATTGTTTAATTAATTATCTATTATCTAAGGCATAAACCAGCAGTTCTGTGGCCATGTAAACTTTAGGAACTCGTGTTTGAATCAAGCTTAAGTTCAATGGAGTTGAAGTTCAATAGCACACGTCCAAACCTCAACTTAACACTAACTATCTGGTTAACATTAACATAAATTAAAATCAGACGTATGGGACAGAAATGTAGCCAATAAGAAGAATGAAATACTTACAGTCATGATGTCACCAGCATACATAGCCAAAGGATCATTTTTCTTTTCACCTGCAAATGTCAAAGACAAAGAAACAATTACTATTGCAGGCACTAACATGCAATAATGCAAAAGGAAGGCTACACAGATGCTTACCAATTTTATATAAGCAGCTGCAGGGGAAATCAAGATATCATATTGATCCAGTGCTTCCTTAAAGCTATTCCTTATAATGGTTCTCACCTGTTACATAGAACACACATAAAAGGCCTTGTAGATCCCAAACTTCTAAAATAAATGAAATTCAGAACGTCGATAAGACAACATAGGAAATGAAGCAAGAGTTTAATTTAACTATCACATCAACATCTATGTTGGGTAACATCATATTCGAAAAGACACATAGAGAACAAGAGTGGATGTATATCGTGTCTGGATGAATTCTTGAAACATTATAAATTTCTTTAACCAAAAGATATTAAGCTAAGTCCTGTGACTGAATTCATGATCATTGGGCTAAGAAGACTCCAGAGGTAATTTAGAAGTACCTGCTGTGCTCGTGAGTAATATGCATCATAGTAACCAGCTGAAAGGGCATACGTCCCTATCAAAATTCTCATTTTCACCTGAAATGTATTAAAAAGAGAAAGACAGCTCAAAATACAATACATACAAAGTTGGATCATTTCTTTTATACAGGTATATGCATATATAAGGCTATCGAAAATTTTGCAGCCAAATTTGAATTGAGAAGGATTGGAAGGTGTGTACCTCAGAACCTAACCCTTTGGCTCGGGAATCTCCATAGAGAGAGTCTAGCTCATCAGCATAAACTTGGTTTCCGTATCTAGATATAGAGAAGGTGGATCCAAGCAAAGCAAAATGATTTATCAATGAAAATAAACAACACAGAATAAAATATTGTGTTTGGTTGTGTGTGTACTTGGACGAAGAGAGCGAGAGGGGTACATGGGGAGTCAGCCACTGACCTAATACCATCATAGCGAGACAAGTTGGAAGATGATTCAGACAAAGCGAGGACATAGTATGCTGGCAACCCAAGCGAAAAGGATGGCAGTGACACCTTTAAGTTAATGGACAAATGAAAAGGGTTAAATAACGGATGAATAGTAAATTGTAATAATATAAGCTTGTAGAGCAACTTAAAAAATTATCATTCAGATCAGAGTTTTAGAAAAATATGAAGAGGAGGACCTCGTTCACAGAGCATCCTAATGCCTCAAAATGTGAAGCAGCATCACGAATTGTAGAAACTACTCCAGCATCAACACCATCTTCAATAGTTTCACAGATCAAACCAATTCTCAGAACTTTCAGGGGCTTACTTTCCAAAGAACTTGCAGAGTTAAAATGAGATAGAAAGTTGGTCACCTCCTGACAAATTACATTATTGATTGTTCATTGAAAAGAAATTGGCTTCATAACAAGAAGGAAAAAAACAAATAAACACTAGCAATAACTTCAGCAATTATCCATCATATTGAACAGAGACTATAGCAAACATAGTGAATAATCATTGCTAATAACGAGAATTTAGAAAGCTTACAACATTTGGACCAAACACAGTGAAGAACTCATACCTGCTTACTTGAGGTGGCATCAAATCTATCATGACCAGCAATTGCATGGAGAAGTATCCCAGCATCAGCGACCGATGAACCAAAGCAGCCAATGGCATCAAGTGATGACGCATACGCCATAAGTCCAAATCTTGAGACACGCCCATATGTTGGCTTTAAACCTACAACACTGCAAAAAGATGCCGGCTGCCACACACTTCCACCAGTATCACTTCCCAACGATACAACACACTGCCTGGCAGAAACTGCAGCTGCCGATCGTCCGGATGATCCTCCTGGCACCCTGGAAACATCCCACGGGTTGGCAGTCACCTATTGAATGAACATATGCATCACCTGAGTAAACACATTCCAGTTATAAATGGGCAGTGCAAGCAATAAAGCTAGAAACCAAACTCTAAAAAACCATAGCCGACCCGCCAACATACAGAGAACAAACAACAGAACCCCACTTTTTGCATGTCTTGTAATAACAAAAATATAAACTTAGCAATGCATCATCAGGTCATTCATCCACAATTTTCAACTGACCCGGATCCTCTATAATCTCTCTCTAAATCCAATGGTCCCTACAGAGACTGCACCACCCGGATCCTCTACAATCTCTCTCTAAATCTAACAATCCCTACAGAGACTGCACCATAAAGCAATTGTAGGCGATCCAATTTGCAATTATCATTCTGCTCATTTTCTCTCCGAAACAAATGTTGAACTCCTGCTCACAAACTTAGTTCAATTGCTAAACACAAGATATCTTAAACAAGTAACCACATAATGTCACCTCTCACTCATACCTTCTCATATTCATTACTAATATTACAAACAGGGCATTTCAAATTTGGAGACATTCTTAGATACATACAGCATAAGACACCGTTCTTTTATTATGCAGCTCAACATTTGCTACATCAGCCAAGTAGAGCATCAATCATCATGATTCCTCACCAACACTAACCCCACACTAATGGACTCTCCCATATTGAATATTAGATGTTAGATAATAGTATATTGGGTTATGGTATCGGGCCTTTTATATTTCTAAGTTAGTAGTCTAGTCATTTATGTTTTATTATATTTTCTCTTTGTAACCCTTATTTCCATAACCATTGTGATATGCACATTATTGAAACCTTATTCTTTTTCTCCATCCCTTATTTTGCTATCTCCCTTATTAACAACGAATACATCAATAATAAACAAACAAACAACTACCAGATATAAAAAAACAACAAACAGAGACACACTACGGTGCAAAAGGAAAAAAATATGAAATGGATTGAGTAAACCACCAAACTTCTGCTGCACTGAACCACTCCTGATTTCGTTATCCGGACCACATTGTTGTACTCCGGATAATAAAATCCGGAAACACCTAGTATTATTTTTAATCTTATGTTTTGTGATGTGTTTGTGCTGATTTCGTTTTGTGCATGTTACAGAAGGTTTCTCCTCTACTCAACGCGTAAGGGTGGCAAAGCATGCTTCCCGTAAGAGAGAGCGTCTCCAACAGATGGAGAAGGATGGTGTTGTTCCGAGGCGTCGGGGTGGTAGGGCACGCCATGCTGATGTCGAGCCTCAGCCGGATGAGATGGACGTGCATCAGCAGCAACAAATGGAGGAGGAGGAGTTTGAGGCAATGGAGGAGGATATGGAAGACAACGAGCTGCAGCTAAGGCTAGGTAGGAAGAAGCGTGTGGTGGACCCTGAGCCTCTTGATGACTATCCCAGTGGACTACAAGACACTAGCCAGCCGTGGAGGTACCATGTGCATGTGGCCAGGAAGGCGTCTGAGGGCGAGGTATTTATTAATGTTGAACTTACTTTAATATGTTGTTAATCTTTATGAAAATGATGGTGATATTTGTGAAACTGATGTTTATATACTGTTAAATTGCCCTGTTTGTAAAGTCATGAATGTAAACTGATGTTTAGATATTGTTTTTAATTATTTGCAGTGGCGTGACAATTTAAAATGCATCAACAACGGAAAGAAGATAGACGCGATTCATGATACACAGACCACCTCTATCATGGTTGCACGGTGGTGGCAGGACAGATTGCAGGTCATCGGTCTTTCTTTGCTTCAGGATACCAGCTACAACTTGATTGACCACAGTCTGATTTGTGCTTTTGTGGAGAGGTGGCACGAGGAGACTTCGAGTTTCCACCTTCCGTTTGGGGAGATGACAATGACACTTGATGATGTTTCATGTTTGCTGCATCTCCCCATTGAGGGCATGCTTCTGTCCCACGAGATCATATCACGGGACGACGTTGTGGATTCGATGGTGACGCACTTGGGGTCTGATCCGGGTGATGCTCTTCTTGAGGATGATTTTCAAGGAGCGTCTAAAACAACAATTCCAATTGGAGAATGAGCATGGTGTGACTCAGGAGGTGCGGAGGTTGCAAGACCAGGCTGTCCGCATATATTTGCTATACTTGGTGGGGATCACGCTCTTCACTGACAAGAGCTAAACTGTTGTGGATGTTGTGTACCTAAGGTACTTTAGAGACCTTGATGTTGTTGTTGATTATTCATGGGGAGCTGGGACACTAGCTCACTTGTATATGGAGCTTAGCAATGCTTAGCAATGCTCACTGTTATTTATAGTGCTTGGATTAGGGTTAGGTTTTGTTGAAAAATGCAGAAAAAATTGTGGCTTCTGGATCGGAATGGGGAAGGATCAGAATGAAAAAGGATTTGGATGAGTAACAAAATTTGTTTACGAACTGGATCGGATCGGATTGGAACTTGACAGACTGTGTTTGGATATGGACAATTTTTGTATTTTTATGGACATAAAAACATGATAAAGTAAAAAACTATTGACCTAACATTTATGAGAAAAATAAACAAATAATAAATGTATGTAAACTAAAATTAATTAATTAATTAAAAAAAAAGTGATATTGAAGATAAAAGATGAAAATGAGTAAAAATTAAAATTAAAAAGACTAATAAAAAAAGTGAGAAGAGGGCCCGACTCGGAACTAAAAAATGAGGTATTTTAAAATACCTCTCTGCCGAAAATTTTACCGAAAAGTCAGCGACTGATCATGATCGAACAGCGTACGAGTGTAAGGTCAAATGACACGTGTCGGTGGTGTCTTAGGTCAAAAATTGGGGTATGACAGCTCAGATACGGATCCCGCATGCTGAGATATCTGCCGAAGCGGGTGCTTCGTCAGTTTGAGAGAGTTCATACCATCCCGAGACATCCCACTGAGAGTGCACCTCCTATGATTAATTTGGCGGAGATGACAAATCGCTTTCAGCATGCGCTGACACCTGAGCAGTTGGGGAATTATGCAGTTCATCGTGTGGAGGCAATAGACGGATACATCGAGTGGTTTTATCACCGGTCTCATCCACACATGATTCTTTCAGACATGCCGATACCGGTGTCGAGGCCATCAGAGCGTGAGGTCATTGATGCGCTTGCTGCTCAGGAAGATGGAGAGCATGGGTACTTACAACTTAGCGGAAGGTTGAGCCGCATAAGAGACCATGTGTATGATGTGATGTTCAGTGGTCTGGTGCCGCAAGGGTATGAGGAATGGCAACATTTTGGAGGTGGTATTGAAAGAGGCGCATGATGGGAAGGTTTGCCGTCGTCGGGGAGCTACTGAGGGTGGCAGGGGTGCCAGAGGTGGTGGTAGGGGTGGTGGGGGTGGTAGGGGTGCAGTGATAAAGGGTTAATTGTATTTTATTTTTATGTTAATGTTTGAATATTTTGGATGATTTTTAATTATGTAACACTTGAATAATTTTAATTTTAATTTTATTAATGTTTGAAAATTATATTATGTTGTTAATTTTTATGTTATAAATTGCTTTTTTTTGTTTGCACATATGGTCAAAGTCCAAAAAATTTTGGCTAAATGCTATAAAATATAGGCTCGGCCAAAAAAGATGGTTTATGCCTTTGTACTCATGCAGTTCGGATTACATATTCCGGAGATTTTTAACACTTTCCGGAAATATCATTTATCACCCTATTTGTTGACTTTCAACGGGGTGATTTGCACAATCCAGATTACATAATTCGGAACGTGTGAAAAATGTCCGGATTATGTAATCTGAATTCATCCATTGCACATTGGCATCAACATCCATCAGGGTGTTTCATGTTCCAAAATCCACGAAATTGTCCGAATTTCATATTCCAAAAGGAGTTCGAATTATGTAATCTGGAGTATTTTTGAAGAAAAAAATAGAGCACGTAAGAATTCCACATAATGGGAAAAGGAATGCTCTAAATATCCCTTTTGGAGCTAAAGTCTACATTTTTGGGCTCTAAATCATTATTTTTGGGGCTAAAAGTTAAGGTTGTGAACAAAATTGCAGCAAATTGAATAGTAGAGAAATAAAAAAGTATGATTTCGAAAAGAAGGAGCAAAATTAAAATTAAGTTAAAAATTAATATCGATCCTTTGAAAAAATTAAATGTAAAAGTTTTTTTAACGAAATATCATTTTTGTAGTAATATCTTTGTCTTCTTCGGTGTGTTATCAATCCATAAAAGTATCTTCATGCAAGGCTAGGTCAATCAGTCATTTTTTTTATTCATTCGTCTCATTCTCTTTTTATTATAGTGTAATCATAATATTTTGGTTTTTATTTTGATAAAATATTGTGTTTGTTGAAGAGTATTTTAACATGTCACTAATAAAAATAACATGTATGTTTTTGTATAAAAATAAGCGTTAAATATGTTTTTAGTCTCTAAATAAATCAACTTTTAGTTTTCGAAAAAAAAAACTGCATTAGTTTTATTTGATTTTTAGATTTTTTTAGGTGGTATTTTTCTATTTTTTTATTTTATTTGACAAATTTATCAATTTTTATTTTATTTTTTAGGAAAATGAGAGAAATTCTATGATTGTTGTTCATATATAAGCATATTTCATATTATAAAATCCGAAACCCTATGTACATTTTTGTAAAAAATAAAAAATAAAAATAGAGCGTGCGAGAAATGGATAGAATGAGAAAAAAATAATAGTGTTTCAATTATCAAATTTAAGATTGATTAAATAGTCTTGCTTTTATTTCTAGAAAAATTACTTTCAAAGAACATTGATTATAAATATGTTATCAATGATTTTGCAACAAATGAAGCTTGGAGGAAGTAAGTCTAATGATATGATCGTGAATGTCACCAGTCTGTTGTTGAAATTGACACACTAGGAAAACTAACATATAGAATGTTGGAGTGGATCTTAAGTTTGCATCATCGCTTGTTTATCTTGATTTTTTAGCTTGTTTGAATCGGGCATCCATAGTCAATCTTGTGTTTAAAACAATGATGGTACATACATAGAATAAGAGAAGAGAATCCTTCAACAAAAAAAAAGAATAAGAGAAGTGTTATGAAAACAAGTAAATAGAAAACAATAATAGAGAGGAGGAGAAGAGAGAATATATACTTACTCTAAAAATTTATTAGGTCAAACTATTAATAACCCTAATTGTTTTTGTGATTTCCCTCTCAAACACAAATCCAAATCGTGCAATGCAAGCTATCAGCAAAAATAGTACACAACAAGCCAACTAACATCATTAAATGTGGTTTTTGAATTGCAGTAGCTTCACACTTCTCAATCTTTCCACTTCTCAAATTTTCAACTTCTCATAGCCACCCACCAACTCTATAATTAATACACGCGGTTACCAATACATATTTCCCCAATCTTTCTCCTAATTTCAAAACATAACAAATTGTCATGTTTGAAAAGCAATTGTTGAATATGGTCTGTTTTTCAACCGAGATGCCTCAACAACCAGAATTTTCTTTTCATCTTCAACAACCTAAATGGTTCTTTCAGCTATTCCTTCATCATTCATTACTGCCTACATTCTCTCTTTCTTTCTTACCACTTTTGGTTCTCCAATTTTTTTTATTTGTATCGTTCTTTTAATTGATATTGACTGCGTTGTTGAGCATCGACGTGTGAATACCGATAACATAAGTATATCAATACCATGAAAATTAATTATAGAACATATCACACTGATTAATTATAGAACATATTACACAGAATTTAATATCAGTGGTGTATGTTGTTTATTCTTTGTTGTATCATTTCTCAGCAGTTGGTTCTTTATTTCTCTATTACATCGTTTCTTATATATATATATATATATATATATATGGATGTAGAGATAGGATCCGTTGACACCAGGTGTCAACGAATTCGTTGACACCAAATCTTAGTCATCCATCTATTTTTAATCAAAGGCTCATAATTATTCATCTAAGACCTCATGAAATATCTAACTTTTGATGTACATGTGAATTTGGTTTTTTATTTCTTTTATGGTAAGTCAATCAAGCTCTTTAATTATAATATTCAGTGTTGAAAAAAATTTGATTTCAAACACAAACAAATCATCATGAGAATTGAGCTTTTTTCTCCATTTCTAAATGGATGTTGAGAACTAATGTTTGTAAAATTAATAGTCACGGTAGTTTATTTTGTTGAAAAACTGATTCTCAACACTCTCAATTTTGCATTCCATCATAATTTTTCACTACCTTTGTAATTGCAATCAAAACGTGGAATTAACAAGAGAGAATAGATTATGATAATGCCACCATGTTTTGAATTTCAATGGAATAATTGTCTTAATGGTTGAATACACGTTGGAGAATTTTAATCACAAATATATATGTGTTGATACAAATGGATTATAAAGATGAAACAGAGGCATGCACATGTGGGCTAGAATAAATCCCAAAAGACAAGAGTGGACGATTAGAATTTAGGAAAGATTGATTTATGAATTTATGCTTTCACAGCATCATGGTTAAAATTGGAAACAATCGTATCAATAGGGGTAATTTATGAGTTTTGTTAAAATTAAAACCTTTAACCTAAATTGAATTGCTTCTTTGTAGAGAAAAAACCACCAAATTTGTTTTTGTTGGATATTAATAATAGTGATTCTGTTTCTATAATTGAGATGGTCTATGTTATAATGTGATTGAGAAAAAGGATACACAATAAATAAAAATGTGGCCTTATAATTAGCCTTTGATTAAATAAAATGAATGGTTAAGATTTGGCGTCAACGAATTCGTTGACACCTGGTGTCAACGGATCCTAACTCATGGATGTAGCTTATCTTTTTATTTATTAGTGATTAGTTCTTTTAATCTCAAATGTGCAACGAGGAGGAAGAGGCCAACTACAACAATAGTCCAATAGATGTGATAGATTCAAAGGACTAATCTTCACCAAGCAAACAGAATTAGGAAAAACTCCACCAAGCAAATTAGGGGGCAATAGAGAAGCTGATATTGTCAAATCAGTCTCAGTTAGCGACATTGAAGGAGGAGTCTATTCGGCCACTAAGCTGACAAAATTGGCATGTGTGAAGACCGAAGATTCTAATTAATTATTGAAATATTTTGTTCCCTCAATTAAGTTCGTTGTTCTTGAGATTGAAAGCGTTGAAAATTAATTTGTGGTTTTGATGCTTTAGTTTGTTGCATTTTTTATATCTGCGTTTATAGACCTTATTATCCTTTTTCATTCAAGATTATTATGTCTTTGACAATAGCAGCGAACATTGCGATTTAATCTTTGTACTTATGACAAATATAGCGTTGAACTTTAAATTTGCATATTTGAGGTGAAAGGATTTGTTATAAATGTTTAAACAAGAATTCGAGAAAAAAAGTTTATTTCTACAATACATCCATAAACTTTGTGTGACCTTCATTTTTATTCTTTTATTTGTTCTACGTAAGTATATAACAGAATCTGCATTTGAATGTAGGATTGCAGTGAAGTTTATAATACCACATGATGTGCTATTCTTGAATCGTACTAAGTCACAGTGTTGTTGATCCCTTTTGCTATTCTTCTATTTATTAAATTCTTTATAATGTGCTATTTTTGAATACTACATGTTTTATTGATTAGTAGACCGATCAGGCATATGATTAATTCAAATTAGTTGTAAGTCAGTAATTATCTCATCTCATATACTTTCAAAGAGAATTTACAATCATCTCATTGAAATCACATTAGTCAATCATTACTTGAGAAATAACAATGATCTTCGAATTCCACTTTGATTTTAGACAAATGCACATTTTCATATGATACAATTAAGTTCAAGACTGCTAATGTGGTATAAGTTAACATGCAAGGAAGGTTAGGTATGTTCACAATGTGGATTAGATCATTTTTAAAAGCAAAAAAATCATCTGATCCATTATGTTTTTATTTTCAATTTGCTTTAGTTTTTTAGTTCAAACTTGAATAATTATGATGCAATATGTCCTCATTTCCTTTTTTCATTATTTATATGGTCATAAAATGGGTTTCCTCTAGAATAAGTTATAGTTCTATTTATTTTACTTTTTTGTTATCAAATGCAAGCAAATTATTTGCTAAAACTAAAATTAATGACCTGGTAGGATTCAAATGTGGTTGAAGGACATATTAAGACGTATTTTATTATGATATTGCATCTCTTTTTTTGTGGATGTGATATTGCATCTCTAATATTCACATATATGTTTATTGATAAACCTGTGCCTCACAAATGTCAAAGATCACCAATTGATTTTTATTACAACCGATATGATTGCACGGGTCAAAAGTAAACTTTAAACGCGCATGTGTAAACTGGTAGGACCCGTGTGGAGTACGGGTCGATGGTCTAATAAAGAAGTATTATTATTCTTTGATGTACATGATAATGTTACAGATGAACTTTATTTATAGAGAAATAGAGTAGCTTATGGACTAAGCCCTATAATATAGTAGTATGATTCATTAACCTATTTGCTATATGGACATCCACTTATAATTTATAACAAGAGTGGGGAAATAGAGTAGCTTATGGACTAAGCCCAATAGCCTAGTAGTATGGTCCATTAATCTATTTGTTGTATGAACATCCACTTATAATATTCATAACAAGAGAAATTTAGTTAATCTATTGGTGGAATAGTAAAACTTTGAGAAAATGGAATGCTTGGCGCTAGCATGTGAACTCTTTAATTTGAGCTATGTTAATATTCTGTTAGCTGGCCTTAGTTGCTAATCCAGGGTTAGATGATTTTTAGTGTGGCTAAAATAATAGTGTCAAACAATTTATCCAATGAAATTAAATATTATGTATTATTTCATCCAAAATTCAGTTGTAACCATAAAAATTGCTTAGTAGTTTAGTCTTAGTAGTTTTATTTGAGCTGGTTTTACTATCCCAAATTCAGTTGTAACCATAAAAATTGCTAATTAGAACAAAATAAGCTCTAAATTTTGCTAATATTTCATTATTATAGACATCCTTCGTATGAAGGAAAAATTGGTGTGGCAATAGCCACACTTAAGTTGTGCCCCTGGCTGGCCAGTTACGATAGAATAAAGTTTACTATATATATATATATATATATATATATATATATATATATATATATATATATACACACTAGATTTTTGACCCGTGCTCCGCTCGAGTTTATTGTAAATGGATTGACCTTCGAATAATAAAATGCAATATATAATTGGTAACAGTGAAAAAAAATAAGTTGTAAGGTCACGTCTTTCCATTTACAAAGCTCTAAATATCAAAATATATAATTTTTGTGTTGTGTGTGAAATTTTTACACGGTTTAAGGGTTTTTTTTTTTTAGAGAAACATGTTTAGGGCTTGGTATATATAACCAAGTTTACATGGAAATTAGGGTAGCCGAGTTTGCATAGAAATTAGGGTATTCTGTTTGTAAACATATTAAATAAGTGTAGAAAATATTGTCAAAAAGAAGGCAACAGGATATGAATGAAATAAAGGCGTGAAATTGGTTAAAAAAAAAGTGTACAAAATATTGTAAAAAAAAAAGGCATGAAAGGATAGCAAAAGAAAAAAGGTAAGAGGATATGAATGAAATTGGTGCGATCCATTTTTTATAGTATTAATTAAGTGTACAAAATATTTTCTTAAATAAGAAAGTGTACAAAAAATTGTCAAAACAAAAATAAATAAAAAAGTATAAAATAGAAGGCATCAAACGTGATCATTGATATGCTCATAGTTTCTAGAACAAACGTGCAACATCAAATAAGTGTAGAAAATATTTTCTTCAAAAAAAATGCAAGAGGATAGGAATGAAATTTGTGCGATGCATTTTTTTAGATGAAATTTGTTAGGTTAAATAATTGCATAAAGCAAATGAGCGGAAAAAAATTAGGTTAAATTGCTGCAGACCTAACAAAACTAATAAATAAGGACATGCTCATAGTTTCTAGAACAAACGTGCAGCATCAAATAAGTGTAGAAAATATTTCCTTGAAAAAAGAAAAAAAACAAGAGGATAGGAATGAAAAACAGATAAAATTTGTTAGGTTAAATAATTGCAAACCTAATAACGAAAATGAGCTGGAAAAAATTAGGTTAAATTGTTGCAAACTTAACGGATATTGTAGTTATTTAACTTGACTTTCCATCTCTTTACTAGAAAACCCTCCCAGCTCCGATCTTGGATATAGTTTAAGCGATTATAAAATTTGGGAGACCCTTAACGGTCACTGCACTATATTTGGCGCTTGTGTTCTTTACCAGTCAACTTGCATCTTACATTTCAGATGATAACCTAAAAATAAACTATATTTGATTTGATTTCCCATGTTACGAGACTCATTATCTCCCAAACGTTCCAAAACATGTTTGTGTAGTTTAATATACTAGTGCGAAAACATGGTTCTTTATCATTTGTCATGCCACTCCCACTGGTGGAGAATCTGGGTGGGTGGGTTGCTTCTTGCCACCTACACAATGGATGAATAACTCGTAAGTTTTTTTTTAAAGGACAAATATCAATATGATGGGTGAGGAGGGCCTCTTAAAAAAAATATGATGGGTGAGAACTCAAGCATTGATCTCATAATTATCATTTCACTTTTTAACTCTTCCAATTCAATTATAATGTCAATTGCCAACCTTATAACATATGTCATAAAGTGTTGTGATTTAAAGAAAAGGATAATATCTTTTTGAATAAAAAGAAAAGCAGTATCAACAAAAGTTACTGTCCCATACTTCAAAATGGATAACAGATAAAGGGAGGAGAATAAAGGACACTATGGCTTCAAATTGGATTTCATCCCCACATAACCTGATCTGATGACAAATACGAATCTTCTTTCTTAGCACATACTATTATAATTTTAATATAAAAATATGGGGGAATTGAGACAAATGAAATTGTTTTGTTTTCTCCTCTTTGAATTTCGTGACCCAATGCCAAATCTCAAAGCAAAAAAATGGTAATAAGACAAATCCAATTCAAAAAATTAATGCATGCTTGATAAGATTAACAGGAATGAGGAAGACCCACAAAAAGTTCAAGAGTTGTTGAGCCATGGGCCAAAAAAAGGTTAAATCACATAAGCCTCTAATCTTACAATAAATAAACAACAAAAATACAAACGAACTAGGACAACAGAAAAAATCACATGGCAAGTACACCAAACACCAATGCAATGCTCTACTCTACCCTTGGGAACAACATATATAGTACAAATATACATCGTACCCCACAATCTTAACGGCTACATCGTCGATCTTTCTCCGTTGCCGGAACCTGCGCAAACTCACATGACTATGTCAGAATCCAGCTCCGTCCCGCAGACGGTAATAGTACCCTTTTGGTGCCGTTCTGTTTGGCAGAAATTGTAACCAAAACAAGGGTCCCACTCTTGTCCTTACTTGACAATTGTCAAAAACGTTGACTGCATCAAAACTCACGAGCTAAAGACTAAAGAGTGTGAAAATTATAGTAGCATTTTATCATGTGGCCCACATGTTGTCACCACCATTTTGGAGGAGAAAATCAAAAAATGGAGGAACAACAAAAGTAGCCGCAATGTTTTGTTCCAGTTGAGAAAATAATGATAATAATAACAAGGTGCTACTAATGTTACTACTGTTACAATTCTAATAAAATTGAATTTCAAAAAACATTAATCTAAAATGTTGACAATAAAACCGGGAAAAAGTGGAATTTTGGGTTATGCTGGAGAATGTTGAGAGGTGGGATCAGCTGAGGATGGGATATCAGGACCAACACGGCAACCTTCGAGCATGAAAACAATGTCGGACATGGTTGGTCGATCAAGAGGATCTGGTGCTGTGCAAAGCAAACCAACTTTCACACCTAGTAAAAACTCTTCCCATTCTGATGATTCTGGGTCTAATTCAAGTAAACCAGGTTCTAATAGCTCTGTTATTTGACCCCTTTGAAGTTGTTTTTTCACCCACTTCACAATGTCTTCATCTTGTGTGAACATTACTGGTCTCTTTCCTGTTAAAAGTTCCAACAACACAATGCCAAAGCTGTAGACATCGGATTCTTTGGTGACTTCACCGGTTAAGATTGCTTCTGGTGAAACATAACCCAATGTGCCAACTGATGTTGAAGTGGAGGCTGATTCTCCTGATGTGGGTACTGTTAGTCTTTCTAACCCGAAATCAGATAAATGGGCTTCAAAATCTGCGTCAAATAAAACATTTTGAGGTTTTACGTCGCCATGGACCATTGTGGATTGATGTATGAAGGCTAATCCGCGGGCGATTCCTAATGCAATGAGGTGTCTCATTGGCCAATTTAGAACATGGCCATCTTGGTGAGAAGCTTCTTGGAGGAGTGTTGCAAGGTTTCCATTGGGCATGTAATCGTAGGCCAAGAGTCTCATCTCTGGTGGTCCTGCATAGTAACCTCTGAGAACAGTTAAATTTCTATGTTTTATTTTGCCAAGTGATTCAGCTTCTTTTCTGAACATGTTCTCATCTAATGATCCATCAGGGAGCCTCCGAATGGAAAGGACCATTCCATCATTGTAGCAGGCCTTGAATACTAATCCATACCTTGTTCTGCTGAGTACATTCTCTTCGTCGAATTGTCTCGTGGCTTCAATTGTTTCAGCAAGTGTAATTTTGGTGTTGAACATTACGAGTTTTGGCCCACCGTTTTCACTGCTGCCACGGCCTCCACTTGCACCTGAACTTGCTCTTGCAGGACTCTTTTTCTTCTCCCCGGAAACCTTTTCTTTGAGCTTCTTGCGCCATCTCCATAAGCCGATGATGTAAAAACAGCAAAACAGAACTAATATGAAAGCTCCTATTGCAATGATGATAACCAACACAATCAACCTCTTTTGGTCCCTATTGTCTGTACCTTCACACTTTGATTCCAATGGCTTCCCACATAAACCCTGATTATCAGCAAATACAGAAGGGTTGTTGAACCGTGATCCCAAAGTTTGTGGTATCTCACCTTCCAAATTGTTCCCCGACACATTGAAATACACCAAATCAGGCATCATAGAAAAATTACTAGGAATTTCACCACTCAAATTGTTAGCAGAGAGATCTAGCATTGCTAGCTTTGATAGATTCGACAATGATCCTGGTATGACACCTCCAAGATGGTTGTGATCTACTAACAATGTGGTCAATGACAAACATTTGGAGATATCCTCAGGCATATCCCCAGTTAACTTGTTACCACCCAAATCAAGCACTTTCAAACGGGTAAGGCGAGAGATATCAGTAGGAATATGACCTGACAATGAATTCGACCCAAGCTCAAGAACTTCAATATCAGAGCTGTTTCCAATTTCTGAAGGAATAGTTCCTGTAATGTGATTATGAGACAACGAAAGAACAACCAACGATCGAAGAAAACCATAGTTCACAGGAATTTGCCCAGAAAAAGCATTAGAACTGAGATTCACATACTGCAAACTCATCAAACTGCTGAACCCTTCAGGCACTACACCAGATAACTTGTTCTCCTGAAGAGCAATAACTTGCAGATTCGGTAACCCAGAGAGCTCAAATGGCAACTCTCCAGAGAGATTCTGTTTGCTCAAATCAAGTGTAGTTAGCCTGAAAAGATTTCCCAAACTAGAAGGAATTTTCCCAGAGAAGCCATTACCACTCAAATTGAGAACCATTAATCTATTCAAATTCCCAATACCATCATAAATTTCACCGCTAAACTTGTTATCACTAAGATCCAAAGTTGTCAAATTGCTCAAACTCATTGTCATCTTAGGCATAGTTCCATTTAATCTATTACTTCTCAAACTCAATGTTTCAAGTAAAGAGAGATTACCAAAACTCGCCGGAACTGAACCAATGAATTGATTTCCACCAAGTGATAAAACCTTGAGTCCCTTCACATTGCCAAAAAACGTAGGAACTTCTCCGGCAAAATTGTTTCCTTCAAAATCAACAACACTAAGGGACCTACATTTCATTATTTCCACCGGAATAACACCGGTGAATGAATTATTAGCCACCTTCAACTCCGTTAACCCGGCGAGATTTCCTACTTGCAGCGGAATCTCGCCGGAAAGTGCATTACTCGAAAGATCAAGCACTGACAGAGTAGTTACATTTGTTAACCACAAGGGAAACGTGCCTCTTATGCTATTATGTTGAATATCCAAAACCTGAAGAACACTGAAACACGTGCTGGTTTCAACTCCAACGAAATCCGTGAAACCATTGAATCCAAGCTGAACTATCCTCAAAGACGGCGCGTGGACCGAAACATTGCAAAAAACCGAACCAGGAATTGAACCAGTAAGATTATTGTGAGAAAGTGAAATCACCTGAAGCATCGGAAGCGCCGAAATCGCCGACGGAATCACGCCGGAAAGTGAATTTCCTTCAGCACTCAAATGCACCAGCGAAGAACAATTTGCGAGTGCAGAAGGTAGTGTTCCTCCGAGAAAGTTATGATCAAGCCATAGATATTGCAGTTTCTGAAGCTCACCAAACCTCGCCGGGATCTCACCGGAGAATTGATTATATGAAAGGTTGACAAGTTGTAGAAGAGATAAATTACCAACAGTCACCGGAATCTCACCGGAGAACGCATTCGACGATACGTCAAGATACTTAAGACCAACCGGAAGCGAACTTGGAACAGTTCCGGTGAGGTGATTTTGAGCAACGTTAAGAATCATAAGACCGGTGAGGTTTCCGATCTCCGGCGGAATATCACCGGAAAATAGATTATCCTGCAAAAACAAAAACCTCAAGAGCTTGCATTTCGAAAGCGTTCTCGGAATGGTTCCGTTGAAGAAATTGGAACGGAGGCTCAACTTCCTCAACATGCGTAACTCGCCAAGATGTTCACTGAGTCTACCAGCGAGTTGAAGACGAGGGAGACGAAGCTCAGTGACACGGTGGTTGTTACAAGCAACGCCACGCCAGTCGCATGGTGCTTCCGGTGAAGATGGATCCCAACCGTCGAGTGCTCCGAGAGGATCATGGAGGTTGAGCTTAAACGACGTGAGGATTTGGATCTCGGTGACGGTTACGGCGTAGGATAAGAATGGTGCGCAGAGTAAGAGAAAGAAAAGAAGTGTATGAGTATGCATGGTTTTTGTGAGGAGTGTGAAGAGAGAAGAGTGATGAGGAAGGTTTATTATGATAGTGTGTTATGGTTAGCAGCGTATATTAGCATAGTGTATAATAATAAAGTGAGAGAATAAGAAGAAGAAACTCTCTATTTCTAATTTCTAAGGTGGAAAGTGGAGAATTCTAATTTGCATGAAAAATGAAAACGCTGTTTATGATTGTACAGCGTCTTCCTCTGGCTCTCATATCTCTGTGTCTATTTTGGAATTGCATTTGTGACTGTTTCTTTTTATTTTATTATTATTATTGGAGTAATATTATTTTATTTGTGTCTCTCTATTTCCTAGAAGTAGGACTAGGAACCCTTTGAACGAACACTTTTTTTAAAATTGTGGTACTGCTGTGTTAAGTTCTGGTGGGACCCGTAGCTCTACAAACTTTTTAAGATGTGATATGGCTTGAATCATTAGCTATGCTTCACTCTTCCTTTTCTCTTTTTTTTTTTAATGAAAAAAATAAATAAATCTTAGTTTTTTGTTAAATTTTTTGTTACAAAATATGTGAAGAGCTCCAATATCTATCTCATACTTTTCGATACGTATCAAAAGAGTATCTGAAGATTAAATTTTATTTTATTTTAAAATAATCATATGATACTTCCCGATACGTATATAAAAAGTATCCGATAATTAATTATCATGCATCGTCTGCTCTGATACTTCCCAATTAATGTTAACTAAAATAACTTAATTCTTGAGTAATGATGTTCTTTTTGGATCGATATAGTATAACACTAACAATGTTCTTTTTGGATATAGTATAGCACCAATGGTGCTCTTTTTGGGATATATTGTGTTTGTAATTGACTAATTATCACTCTCTTAATCGTCAATATTATTTATATTTATGTTAATATGCTACGAGCCTTTGACTGATCTCTTTTGTTTGTTAATATATTTGCATATTAAAAAAATGATTATAATTATATTGTACATTTAATTATATAATTTTTTTTATGGGAAATGTTAATCATTGCCCTGAGGCCATTGGTTAAGAAGTTTAATAAGGAAGTTTTGTCTTGGAAATTGTGCATTCAAGACATTGAAAGTTTAAAAAGTAATGTATTTTTTTATTAACATATCACAGCTGTATCGTATCTTGATTTTTAAAATTTTTCCGCATCAACGTATCCGTGCCGTATCGTATCTCGTATTCAGACTTCACAGTACAAAATATTTAGAGAATTTTTATTTTGACCCTCTAAAAAAATTATATTGATGCTCATTATTTAAAATTATTGATACAAATGCTCTTATTATCCATTTGATTTGATGATCATTCGTATGATGCCCTTAAAATACTCTTCAGCAAACCCTTTGAATAAGAGGAACATACACTTTTTTTTTTTATAGAAGGAACATACATATTTTTTCAACATGTAGAAAAAGTTGAAAAGTTGTGTATGTTTGCCAAATCAAATGGATAACAAGTGTTTTTGTATCAATAATTTTGAACAAGAGGCAGACAAGTAATTTTTTTATGTGAGAGGGTAGGAAAAAAATCATAACTGGATGAATTGATTTTGAGGGATTCATCCAATCATGACAAACTTCAAAATGCATTGAGCTTTTACAAACTTACAAAGGTACTTCAATTGTTTATGAAAGAGATCATCGTATGAGCAATGCGAGTTGAACCTACAACATTGTGGATGAGTCAACTCATTCTCACTTGAAATTTCCTTTATTTTAATAATTATTGAAAGTTATTTTAAAAAAATATTTTCATCAATCTTTAACTTAATTTCAGATAACAATATCGTTATTTAACTTTTTCACATTATTTTTGTTATTTTGGTCTATTTACATATGAATTTTCAAACATCACATATAAAACTAATATGAAAACATAAGTGAAGAACAATAGAGTTGAAATTAAGAGCTCATATAGAAATAAATCATATATTTAAATCTTAAAAATACATATATAAATTGATCAAACAAACAAAGATAACATAAAAAAAGATAAATGATAAAATTGTTAGTTGAAATTATGTTAAAAAACGACAAATATAATTTTGTCTTATATTTATATTGTAGCTACAAAAATATTTACAAGATTTACTGTGAAGAAGGAAATACTTTGTTTTTAGTAAAAAAATAAAAAGAACAATGAAGAAACACTTTCTTTTTATATAATGAAGAAATAAATACATTTTCTGCAGGAAAGTAAATAAACACTTTTTTGACTCAGAAAGAAACACGTCGATGGAAAATATAGTTATGGAAAAAATTAGGAGAATGCTAACTAGTGCGCTAAGGGCATTGGTTAAGCATTCAAAACAAGTAAGTTTTTATAAAAAAAACAAAATTTCTATATGTAGATTCTTTAACCATTTCCCTGAGGGCACCGGTTAGCAAGATCTAAAAAAATTAATCTTTGGAGATTAAGGTCATGTTGGACTTTGAGTAAAAAAATGTTACGCCTGTCTTTGTCTAAAAAGAATAGTTATAACGAAAAGTGGTTGAAGTGCAACGTGGATGCGGCATTCCATGACCGTAACCATATTACATCTTTTGCGTGCTGTGTTAGAGACTCCTGCGGGTATTTTATTCAGGCTCGAACGAAATGGCAGCGGGCAAATATGACAATGTTGGAGGGGGAGGCAGTAGCCTTACTCGAGGCCATTCACTTTGCTGATGCGAACGAATGAAACCGCGTTGACATCGAGTCTGACTCATCTACTCTAGTGCAAGCTCTGTCGTCTTTGTGCCATGGTGATTCAGAGTTCTATGCTATTGTTTCTAGTATTATTTATCAATTATTTTTACATTACAACTTCGAGGTGAAGTTTGTTAGGCGACAAGCGGACATGGTTGCTCATACTTTAGCTAGGCGACCTGTTCTTGGGCTAGTCACCGTATTTTTCATTCTTATCCTTCTTGTATTGAACATTGGTTGATTAATGACAATATTAACTTTGCTTTGGTAAAAAAAAGAATAGTTATATTGAACTAGGGTCTATTTAGTTGGAGATTAAAAGATAATGAAAGAAGAGGTTGGGTTGACTCTTTTATCTATTCTTTATTCATCATTCATTTATAAAAGAGATGAACTCAAATGATAGATTAATAAAATCTATTTGAAAAAGTAGATCTCATTAGTGAATTTTGCTAATATTCAACTTGTGTAGTACCTAAAGATAAAATATACATCGAAGGGTCATGAGGGAGAGGGAATCAAAACCTCTGTATTGGAAGATCTAAAGGGGAGTGGAAATAAACTATTGAAGTTTTTTTTTATACTAAAAAAATTCTTTTTCGTTTAATGTTAAAATTTAAAATTGTTCATATTTGAATTTTATATTGTACTTTAAATCTTTATTATTTTTACCTTTTTTTTTTAAAAAAGAATCTTTATTACTTTTACTTTGAGTCTCTTGACTCTTCTATAGCATTGGTCTCGTTTTTCCTATTTTTCTCTCTATTTTTTTAAGGAATTTTTCTCTCTTTGTTGTTGTTATAGTTTGACTTTGACCCCTTTCTTTATTTTGGTTAGACTTTAGACTTTCTTTTCCTCCTATGATGGTATTCATTATTTCCGCAGCAGTTTCTTTTTTTTACAACATTTCCTTAATTTTATTTATTATAAGTAGGCAAACGTTAACTTGTGCCCTCAAGAGCATATGTTAAGGAACTTATTATAGAAATATACGTATCAAAAACGCCGTGCAGTCAACTTTTTAAAAGCTAAATTATCATATTTTCCAATGTAAAGTTAGTCATTTTGGGTTTTTTAACATGAAGGGCACAAGTTAACATGACCCTAGAAAGTTGAATAAAGTTAAATGCATAATTTTTAAGACATTTATTCCAATTTTAAATTCCTTAACATGTGTCATTGGGGAAGGGCACATGTTAGCATTTGTCATCATATCAATTTAGTTACTCCAATTCATCTCTCAGTAAGCTGTTGTTTTATTTATTATATCAAATTTAGTTACTCGAATTCATCTCTCAACAAATCGTTGTTTTATTTTATAAGTAGTGGGATTTGTACAATCATTTTGTGATAATTTTTGAGACAATTTTTTTATTTTTTCTTTTTATTGATAAAAAACTAGAGAGAGAAAAAGAATACAATGTGAGTATGAAACAGAAAGTTGTATAAAAATTATATCAAAATATTTGTATAAATATCATTTCTCTTATTCTATTTTGTATTCTTCTCTCATGCATAACATGTTTAGTATCATGATGGATTTGTCAAAATCACAATGAATCACCACATTTACAAAAGCTACAGCTTTGTAGCTTTCACAAAATTATAGATGGATTATTAAGTTAGTGAAATGATCTAGATCGATTATCAAGAGAGTGAAATCAAGATAGTGAAATTGTTGTAAATTGATGAGCGGCAATGAGCTAAACGTCTAGGACCCACTAAGAAAGACACCACACTCTTATCCAAAGTCTTAAGACAATGAGTTTATGGGTCTCCTCTTTTATACATTCAATGTTTCCTCCATTTTCAGTCGATGTATGACATAATCACCCACACTTGATTCATTTCCAACAATCTCTCCCTCGAGTGTGACTCACCCACACTAGGGTCCCGCTCTCACTCTCCCATCGAGCCTAACCAGGACTTTGATACCAGTTTGTTGGGGAGTCTGGAAAGTGTTGGGAGCGCAATGGGCTAAACGTCCAGGACCTGCTAAGAGAGAGAGAGACCAAACACTTACCCAAAACCTTAAGGCAATTGGTTTATGGTCTCCTCTATTATATATCCAACATTTTCTCCATTTCTAATCGATGTTAAAGATAATCACTCACACTTGATCCAACAATAACAATTTAAAATAAATTTATTTTAAAACCACTTTTTAACACACACGCTCCACCCAGATAAAAGTAAAATTTCTCTCATCCCATCTTTTAACCAAATACATATACTTAAAATAAATAAATTATTTTTCTTTCCTCCCCTCAGTTGAATTTCAATTGAAACCTATGATTATATATGTTTTAATTAAAAAAAAAAAAACTGAATCTATAAATAAATTTGTTATTTATAGTAATGTTTTTTGCTTTATGTTTTAGGATTGAGATTTCTGTGAGGTCCACCTCAGCTACTGTTTCCTTTCTTTTGGAGCTATTCAATTGACAATTGACAAGTGGTGAGCCAAAACAACCCTACGGGGGATATGATTGTGTACATGGGTAAAACTGGGCTTTTCATACCTGGACGGCTGGGACATATCACATATTTTTATATATCTGTTTTGGCACTTTATTGCTTACCCCCCCATGATTTTGGCTCAATGTTAGGTGTTTTTTTCATTAAAAGTCTATGTTTATACATTGTTTGTCCCCTTTCAATAGAATTGTCAATATATCAATTGAAGTTGAAAGCAAAAGGAGCCAAGATTTAACTGTTGGTTAGGCTTTTGAATATATTTAGCCACAAAGTTTTTGTGGGAAAGTACAGCTAATGAGCAAAAGCTAAATCCACAAGGAGCAAATTGGATTAATGTCAATCAATTTGGTGGACCACAAATCTGATAGTCACACTGATACTTTAGTTGATACTTTTAACAATGTGAGGACAACCAATTTTATGACGATTAATTTCAAATTAATGCCCTGTCATTTGGACTATGGTGTACACTATTTATTTTTTTCGTAGAGTTATTAAAGAAAAACAAAGAGAAAAAGAAAAGAGTCACAATCAATGTTTTACTATCGAGCTATGCTATTTCCAACGAAGAAAAAATCCACGAAAGCCACGAACATGTGTAATGCGCTACACATATAGTGTTTTTTAATTTATAGAATAAAAACAAAAAACAGGGTGTTTGGTGGAAAACAATGCCGTGCTTGCATATTCTTGATTTTCGTTGATTAACTTGTCGTGGCAATAGGCATTTCCCTTTACTATATCCTTCTATAATTATTATATAAGTTTCTTTTCAAATAAAAAAAAAACTTTACCTCTAAATATGAATATAAACTTTTGACAAAAATAAAATGGAGAATACTAAAGAGTGTCAGGAGAGGTTTGGAAGAAACCGGCACCTGACGGGTATAAATGCAATATTGATGCATCTTTTTCCACTTCTCTTAATAGGGTTGGTTTAGGCATGTGTCTTAGGGATGATGATGGTGCTTTTGTTCTTGCAAGAACATAATGGTTTGCCCGTCTTTGTGATATAGATGTTGGGGAGGCTGTTGGACTACACACAACTTTGGATTGGTTCTCTAATCAACAGTTTGATAATGTAGATTTTGTTCTTAATTGTAAAAGGGTTGTTGATTGTGTCAATTCTAGATTAGATGATAGTAGTGAGTTTGGATGTATTATCACTGTTTGCAAACAGCTGCTAGTAGATAGATTTCAGAACTCTCATGTTGAGTTCAGCAGGAGGCAAGCAAATAGGGTAGCTCACGAGTTAGCTCAGGCAGCCCTGTCTAATTCTAGCCCCATGTTATTGATGATGTACCTACATGTATTTGAGTGTCCTGAGAGGTATTAATTATGCAACTCAAATAAGTAAGTTTTCATTAAAAAGTTATACAATCAAATAACGACTTATATTTTCAAAACAAAATTTCTATTTATGGATTTTTTAACCAATGCTCTAAAACACCATTTATCAACACCCACAAAATAAACATAAGTTTAAGTTTAGAGATGCATTTACATATATGTTTTCAACTATATTTTATTAAAATTATAATTTGTCTTATAGTATAAAGAAGTCAAAATTAAACGCATAGACGTGAAAATAATATTTTTTTTGGGTACAATACATAAATGATAAATTAACAATATTTATACATAAATCAAAATACACATCGACGTTGATTATACTATCAATACGAGCGAAAATACGGGCACTGTATTTTCGCTCTTTTTATTGAAGTAATGTTTGAAAATTATTAACGGTATTTTTTTTATGAAATTTTAGTTTTGATTAAAAGTAAAAATATAAATGTTTATTGTTTTTTTAATGACATAAACAATAATCTTTATTATAGAAAAAATTGTTTAAGAGTATAATTGGGATAATGAAAAAGTAAGTATAAATATACTCATCTAGTTTGTTATATTTTTTAAAAGATAAAAGAAAAAAAAACAGATATACATGTATTCATATTGTGTTTGTTACATTTGTTATAATATTTAAATATATTTTTATCTATTTGTTACATGTGTTACTTGTATTTAAAATTAAGGGTGTTTTTGGAAAGAAAATTCCAACCCAAAAGTGTGTTGAAAGGGGTCCTTTATATATAGTATAGATTTGTGGAAAGTAGGGAGCCAAAATTAAGATGAAATCCATTTGATGAGACCTCTAATTTATTTATTTTTTATCAATTAGTTTAGTGACAACTCTATCTCATTTTTTTTGGTTAATTAACTTAGTGACGATAATTCACTTGTAAGGTGAATAAGTGAGAGAATTTGGGGTTTGAACTCCAACAACAACATATTATAATACATTGTTGATACCTACCAAGTTATGCACACCGTAATTAATTATTTTTAACTGTTGGAATTAGGATGGAATTTCAATTAAATTGCTCAAATAAATTAATTTGTACAAAGTACTGATTCATGTTTCAATAGGTCTAACCATCAAATTTAATTTTTAAAATATTGGTCATTATTTGTATGTTTCATCAATGTAGTGCAGAGAGCAGCTAGTATGCCAACTAAAAAGTGTTTCACTTTAACAACATGTTTCTTCGTTCCATTCAATAAAACACATGATTCTTCGTTTCATAATTATGCAGTAATTGAACGATGGTCCATCTAGCAATAAGTGGTTTAGCAAAGCCAGTAATTGCTCACAAGCCTGCTTGCTTAATTGGCTTGAGTAAGAGTGTCCCTATGGTGTGTGTGAAGTGGGTGAGAAATGGAAATTTGGACATACCTAAATTTAAAGCTTTAAAGATGCATTATGAAAGTATTGTGGTTAGCGAGCATAGGGCATTCAATTTACCTAATGTATATGTCTATCTTTGTGATTCAATTGAATGGCAAATAGGTAGCAGTTTTAGTTCATTTGATCAGTGAAGGCAGAGTCTAGAACAGGAAACTGAATATTGAATAATAAAGACGTTGTCTCACCCATACTCTCTACTCACACATTTCATTTATAATCTCAGGAATGCTATGAAGATTCTCTTTCTAAAAATTTCTATAATATTCACTTTTTTATTGTGTAAAATTTATGTGAATACTACACATTGAAAATAGATTTCATATAAAGTGATGAAACCTACATAAAATTTATTATATAAGAGAGTGAATGTTAAAAAATATTAGAAAAAGAGTGTCACTAACATTTCTTTTATAATATTCACTAATCACTAGTTTGTCACCATTTAATAAGATTGATTAGCCTCTTTTATTTACTTTGATCTTAGATATCAGATGAAGGTAACAATAAACGATATTTGATGGACTTGAGTTGTGTGTAGACGCCTGATCATGAACAAATATAGTCTTAATTTTAAAATCGTTATTTGATAAAATTCGAGTTCAATTCTTGTATAAAATAATTTTCTTGTTAGATTTCACTTATATCTGATTGAACTTCGGATTACTAGGGCAACATCGTTTAAAATCATATTACCAGGTGTGCATCGCTTAAAATCAAAGGGTTAGCGCTAAAAAAAATTAAAATAAGAAAATTAAAAACTACTCTAAAATCGTGACCATCAGATCTTAATCAATTTTGGATTAGGATTTTAAAGGACATTCTTTGTTTAAAAAAATCTCGTGGATTTTAAAAGACTTTGCAAGATTTTTAAAAACGATCAAGATATACAATTTGGAGTCTTCGTGAGCTTAACTCAGTTGATAGGACAATACATAATATATGCAAGGTCCGAAGTTCAAACCCGACCACCACACAAAAAAATAGATTTACAATTTGGATTTCAATGCATTTACATCATTTGGATTTCAACGCATTTACATCATAAGATTTAAAAGATTTGAAATGACTTTGTTTATAAATGATTATAACATACTATCTTTCATAATATTCTCAATACAAACGCTTTTATTTATTTTAATTCTTCTGACGAGCGAGAGATAACAATCCTATGTTTTCATGAAAGATTTTTTAATTTCATGCTAAACATTCATTAAAAATTACATAAAATCTCGAAATATTAAAATGAGTGAAGTTTTCTAATTCAAATGACTAAATTGTCATAACAAAAAATTTGAGAGGCTAAATTATTATTATTATTTTTTTATAATTTTCAGAACTAAAATAGATATGTCCTCTATAATTTATTTGATCTACTTTTTTAATTGAAATAAAGTTACTAATGAAATATCTTGAGTTACATCATGAAATGTTTTATTTATTCATTAACATTATGCCCTCATGAAATAAGTCATGTACTGTACTTCATTGGATTGTCCCAATTTCTTTTGACTGGGTGGGGGCATAATGTTAAGTACATTGGTTGCACGCTTGTCACACAAATCAGCAATCATATCTTACGAGAGCAGATAAACTATGCAATTTTTGAAGTTTCTTTTAAAAATCTTACATTGAATAAGAATAAACATTGATTGATATATAAGTGAAATGAGTTATATATTTAATATTTTAAGGTTTAAATTTAAGATGTGTCGTCAAACTCACTTTATATTTGCTAAAAGTTTGATGTGATGATCATTGAGTTCTTCCATGATCAAACAAAAGTATTAGAATCGATGACTCAACCAGCTTCTTCTATCAAAAATCTACCGTACAATGGTACGTAGTCAAACAGCAATTATGTTGATGGAGTATCATTAGAGGTGCATGCATATCTAGATAAAAATGAGAATGACATACTCATGAATAGCTAACAATTGAGGTAGAGATTGTTAGTGTGTCAAGTATGAGTTAAAACTTAAAAGTTTTATATATAATACTCCCTCCGTCTCATAATAATTGTCTCTTTACACATTTTTATTTTTCTCAAAATAATTGTCACTTTAGAATATCAATGCATCATTTATTATTATTTTCCATTATAATACCCTTATTTATTGAACTTTATCCAACTTAACTACTCCACTAACTGCAATTAATAAGGGTGTTTCAGTAAATGATAATAATTTTACCATCAAAATCAACACAATTAATTATTTCCTTAATAATCGTGCATCAACCTTAAACGATTATTATTTAGAGACGGAGAGAGTATAAGTTAGAGGGCTCATGTATACATAAGTTTTGGGTTAAGACGTGGTATTCATGTCATTTGTTTGTTTGTTCAAAATCTAATGAAGAATGCTAAAGCTAAAGAATGCCTCATGTGCATTTATTAAGCAACTAAAACAAGCCTTTTTTTTTTTTTTTTATAAAAAATTGATGTAATTATTATTTGATAAAAAATAAATAATGTTCATTGATATATTTCTAGTATGATAGGATACAAAAACATGTTTCATTAATATTGACAAATAATTTAGACTTCATTTTAAAATGACTTATAATTTAAAATGGAAAGGGAGTAATGATTATAATGAAACAAACAGACCCACATATAACTTGCAGTATACTTCTTTTGACTTAAAGTGTTGTTTAAAGTTATGCACAATTTATAATAAAAGTGTGAAGTAATTACATGGATTGGGATATATTTCTAGTATGTTAGGTGAATTATACACGATTAAACTATGATACGTAAGAATGGAATGGAGTGAGTAATAAATAAGAGTATTAATACAAATTACTTAATATTCTAAAATAATAAAGTATTTGAAACAAACAAATATTTATATGTAATATTTGGAAGAAAAGTTTGTCTAACATGTGCAACATTGTACATGTTAAAACAACCAAAAGTAGTAATTCTTTTTATTAAAAACAATAATTCTTTGTTAAAAAGTTACATCATCATTAATATAAAAGCAGCGATTCTAATACAAACTTACTATTTTAAATTTTTTAAAATGTATAAATTTGTACATATAGAAAATCCTTTGGAAGAATATACACCTAACTTAGGAGAGAATAGAACATAGTGCAATCTATTATGCTCTTCTCTTCTCTTCCCAACCTTTATCTTTTGGAAACACATTCCCTCTGCCTGATAAAGTTCGCATTCCACTTATTCTGGCCAATGCCAATGCCAATGCCATAATTTGATCGAATTTTCTTTATTTGGTACTGTTTTTGTGTCGTTTATCTTTATTAAAGGGTGATTCTATTCATACCAATCCTAATATTAACCACTAAAGAATGAATGACAAAAGAAGTCAAGAACACATACTTTACTAAAATAATCATATATAGCTTTTAAAAAATCCAGGTAATAACCATATATAATGTAACCATACTTGTAGAGTCTAAAGTATATGAACAAGCTTATAACCTTACAATAACACATTTACAATAAAATACAAATCAAAGTTAGAAACATACACCAAAAAATCACAATATATAAGAATTATAACATGGTCATAACAAACTACCTAAAAGTAATTCAAACTCCAAACTCACAAAATCTGCCTCATACTGTTTGTGAAAGACCAACTAAAAGATTTCCTACTTGTGGACCTTGGAGCAAAATTGAGCCCAAACATTTCCTTAAGAGCTTGTTCTGGCTCTACTGGACCAACCAGTTTGGCAACAACTGCTGCACTCTCTCTAATGTGATCAATGTTGTTTGTGTCAGTCCATAGATGATGTGCTAACTGCAGCCTCCTATGTTTTGAACTCAAGTGAATGCCCCATGTCATGTATAAGTTCTCTCTATCATATTTTGATAGCTTTTTCTGCATTTGCTTGCACAACATCTGCCTCTCTCTTCTTAGATATCTCATGCTGTTTTCAAGTCAAAGACATTGTACTTTATAAGTTTCATTATTAAACAACAAAATAAATATTTGAAGACAAAACATAATTTAGTACAAACCTATAGTTAGGTGCTTCCTTGTGTGCTGTATTTACTTTTTTTTTTATAGTTAAATTCAATACATAGATTGTATATTTATTGGTATACATTCTATGTGACATGTTATAATTGGTGAATAACATAAACTGAACCTATCAAACATATCACATAGGTTTTGTATATTAATTAACTACAAAAATGTATGTTCATGAGAAATTAGTTAAGGGTAAGAGTTTGACCTTTTAATCTTAAATAATATAGTTCAAACCTTTATGGACAGCCTAAATTGACCATTAATGTCACTTCAACTAATAATATGTAATTTCACAAAACCTTTATATTTGAAATGTTACCTTGTTTCAGGGGTAAGGGTTCTTCCATCTTGTAGAGTTTTATTGCCTTGTGAAAAAGTTTGCTTCAGATACGATAGCCTTCTGTGCTCTACCTCTAAATAAATAGAATCTAATGGATCCCCTTTGAAGAGAAGGAAAAAGTAAGTCCTATGAACCAATGAAACATTACAAGCATCCCATAGTTCAATAATCTCCTTTTGAAGCCTCTTAAATTTCAAAGGCCACTCTGAATGATTTTCTCCATCAGCTTGCATTGGGTCCAAACCAATATCTTTTACATTCTTTGCAGACATAATGGCATCCAATCCTATCCCAGGAACCTGTCATGCAAAACAAACTCAAAATCAATGACTGAATTTTCAATACAACTAGTTTTTTGGTATGTTTTTGTGCTACTGATCTCAATAACAAGGATGGTTTTGAAGTTGTTAAAAATTGGGTGGATCCTAACTAAACCCTGCAAAATTGGCTTGTAAGGTGGGGGAGACCTAAGTTAAAATTTGTCTCATGCTCATGATTAGACTTCTAGAGCATGACCCGACTGGTCCAATATCGGGTGGCCCATTAGATCTTTGATAAGCTTTGATATCATCTTAAAATTTACATTTAGCCTAACTTAACACTACATAAGCGGGCATGGGTAAGGGATGCTTAACTTAAAATTTGTCTCATGCCCGAGACTAGACATCTGTAGGGGCCCAATAGCAGGTGGCCCAACATATCTTCAACAAGACTCTAAGACCATCTTAGAATTTGTGTTGGGGTTGAGCCTAACTCAACCTTATAAAACCGGCTTGTAAGGTTCCCGAGTGCCTCTTAATTATATACTCATTTTAGGCTATATCACGTCAAATGTGAGACTCTTTAACCGTTAACACACCCCTACATTGAACTCTTAACAGAATAGTTATTCAAATGAACCAATAAAAAGTCGAAACAAAACAAAACAACCAAGACTTAAAACAGAAGCTTACCTCATGGTCAGCCAGTAAATTCAATCGCTTAAGATTTTCTGTTTCCTTTCTTTTTGGAGTTAAAAGACCATTGGTCCCACTTTCATCAGCAGCCGAACTTTCCATAGAATTCCTCTCAGCATTTGCATTATAATTTAGTGTATGAACCTTCTTCAGAAATCCCTCAGGTCTTCCAGCAAAGTCTTTTTCATTCCCTACTGGAGGTGTATTCTGAATTTCTTCATCATCTTCAAACCAATCAGAAGGTAAATTCTTCATGAGACTAGCTTTACAACTTCTACTTCGGCTCAACCTCGACGGTCTAGAACTAGAACTAGAACTAATTCTATTATTTTCTGTCAGCCAAGGAGTACTACTTTCGGGAGTCGGAAGAGCAAAATATTCACGCAAATGGTTCATTCTTTTGTCTTCCTTTATGCCAGATGAGCAAAAATCCGTATCGTTTTTGTTCACATCATCAACTACAATCAGTCCTGGCAAATCTGTCTTTGCGCGAGGAGATGATGCACTAGAATCACTATATGTATTTGATCTTAAATATTCTGAGTTTGAGTGTGTATGTTGGTTTGTGACAGGCTCTTCTAGCTCAATGCACCTAACTTCTTTACAATAATCCTGATCATGTTGATCTTCAATGTTCTTCTGTTCCAAATCATTCTGTGCAGCATCAATGCTTGTAATTGTAAGCCTTGGTGAAGAATTTCTAACCATGAGATCCTTTTCAAGGTCAGGGAGTTGGAACAAATTATCATCAGAACTAATACTATGTCCATCTGAATATTGAGATGCATCAAAGGACCTAACACTTTCTTCACAGTCAATACTTAATACATTTGGTTCCTCTCTTCGAGTTTCGAAGTTCCAGGTATTTGTCACGCGTAATTTGGGATACCGAGGACCTAAACTCTCCTGGAGATTTAGAAGGAAAAATAGATTAGATCAAATTAAAAATGCATGATTACTATTTTAATGCTATATAGCATGAAAATATAACTCACCACTCCTATTAAACTAGACATGTTATTTCCAGCCTCTTGGAGCATGTCCTTGATTTGAACTTGCGCAAGGTCGCGCTGCAAGGTTAGCTCCTTCACCTCTTTCTTTAACTGCATATAAAGATTTTGTATTTACAACCAACAAAAAAACACATATTAAGAGTTTTTGCGTCAAAAGCTTTATTATTACCATCTCAATTTCTTGGTCTTTCTCTCTCAATAATGCTGTAGAATCAGAACTATTAGGGCGCGCTGGTCCCGAATTTCTCAATTCACTTTCCAGTTTAGCCACCTCCTTTTGTAATTGCTTGACTAGTGCTTTATCAGATACCACAACATTGACTTGTGCATTAGTTTCAACTTCTTTAGCACAACTTGCAAAGAAGAGAGTGTTTCTGGTTTGTTCAACATGGCTCCGCGCAGGGCTCATGGTGCAGATGATTGCAGTTCTAGCATTGCCTCCTAATGATGATTGCAATATGCGCGTTAGCTTTGAATCTCTGAAAGGAATATGTCCATTTCTTCCCTTGCTGCAACCAAATTCATTACTTTTAGATAAAAGTGAAAGAAATATTCACCCCTCACCCACAAATTAGGACTAGCTTGAAATTAGGCATATGCTTATGTTTTGAATTTAGGCATATCACAAATATTGAAACATAATGTTCATATGCTAACCTGAGTTTGCGGATAACAGTTCCTAGAGTTAGTAAACTACGATTTATATGGCAACCTTCTTTCAACCTTACCCCAGCTGAATTGGTTTGCGATGCCCTTTCACTTCCAGCTAGATCAACAAAATTCTGCACCACAAAAAATAATGACCATCTTATCTTCTATAGATGTTCATTAACACAAACTTGATACTTCAAATATATCATCATAAAATGATCAAATTAAATCATACCACTGAAGCAGAAAGAGAACTACACTTGTCATTTCCAAGAAATTCGCGCGCTGAACTTTCAACTGTCTGAAGGATCACATTGTCAAGCAAATGTGAGACAAGATGTACCAGAAAAATTCACCAAGTTCTTTAACAAAAATAACAACATATCATACCAGTCTAAGAATCTGATGAGATCTAGAGCTTGCTTCATTCAGTGATGTCTCTCCTATCTGCCTTTGAGCTGTGAAATTTCGAATCCATTGACAAGTATTTTATTAGCAAAACAGAAAACAAAAGGAAATAAGTTTGATCCAAGTATATGAAGCAAGAATAATCCAAACACTTCTTACTTTCACAGAAAGAAATGAGTTCTGTAAAATGGTCCCAATCTCTAATAGTTTCCTCAGTAAGTTTCTCAACAACTGTCCCTCTCTGTCAAAATTAACACAAACCATAAGTAAAAGTGCATGCACATTTACTAGCTCTTCGGAAAATGATGAAGAAGTTATTTATTTACCTCAGGATCATCAAGAAGTCTAAGAGGAGTATAATCTGCACTAAGCAGATCCCTAACAGATTCGTTGTAAATCTCAATTGCTGAAAACTTCAAAATGAATTCTCTCTCCATGTGCTATAAAACAAGTAAATCCCAAATGAAAAACATGATTTTGGAAAGTACAAGTAATGCAAGGACTCGGATACTCTCCCACAGTACAACAATGCAGCAAATTTTTTGTCCTAATTATAAACTTTTTGTTGCCCCGCTGCAATGTGGGAGTGGATCCAAATCCGCAATGCAATGTTGTGCATGCACGCATGTGTGTTTTTCATTTACCTTTTCCATGTAGTTAAAAATGTCTGCTACAGTACAATCAGTTATACCACTCATGGTGTATGTTTTTCCACTGCTTGTTTGTCCATATGCAAAAATGCTTGCTGATTGATTAGAGAATCAAAGAAAAATGTTAACATGGAAGTTCCATGGAAACTAATTCTGATAAAAGAGGAAAAAAAATCAAAGAAAATAGACTCACAATTGATTCCACTAACTACAGAAAGAGCAACTTCCTTAGCTGCTTCTTCATACACCTGCCTTGTGGAGCAATCTGATCTAAATACTCTGTCTATAACCAAATCAGAAAAAGGTATCAAATTTTATCACACCACATTAAACAATTTTTAATTTCATGTATTCATAGGGAAGTGGACCCTAGTAATTCGGAATTCAGACGGAAAGTAAGTGAAGTCTAATCACAGATTGTTTCAGTCAGGATTCGAACTCAAGTTCTCCTAACAATTCATCCTTAACTGAAGCTCATTAATCACTTGTTGGGCTCAATCACTTGGTTAATTCACCAGATTTGTAACATGCAACAATATTTTCTCCAAAGCAGAATGATGATATAATATCTCAACAAAACTATAGTAAACACATTTATCAAATTCCAACCTTATGGTAAAAAAAAATATAGTCAAATATGTAGTGTGAACATACCAAATGAATATGCTGTTGGATAGAGAGATCTTTCAGAAGCTGAAATGTTATTCCTGTATATAATGGTAGTATCATTGATACATTCCCAATCAGATACATCATTTCTTGCAAACTCCTTATCATTTAGAGGACGAATTCGAACCGAAACTTGAATTCTCTCTTCATGATTTTTTGTAGCCTCTTCCATTGCCTCTTCACCTCCAACAGAACCCATTGTTTCCTCACTCAATTCCTCCTCAATGATGAGAATGAATATTATCACATGTCATTGAATTCATAGCATACCAAAGAAAAATCACTTTGGTTTTTAAGCAAATTTAATGCTGCTTTTTGAATTGTTTGATGAAGGTTGTTTTGAGTTGTTGGGATGGTATGAAACACAAGGACCACTCAAGGCTTCAACCCCCAATCATTATCTGCAGAGACAAATTAATCAAAGGTTAAATAAACTCTTGATTCAGAAGAATACTAGATAAATATTTTGTAGACATGTTTATGTTATATATACTTTATATTATATTTTAGAGATGCATGAGAGGGAGGAAATAAATATGAATTAACTAATATCTATCTATAAGATCTTATAATTATTTATGTGACCAAAATGAGTTGGTTTCTGGACTTTTGTGAAATGGTCCCCATCCTAATGAACAGATTGTCAAATACAACATCACATGGAATGTAGAAAAAAGTTAGAGAATTTAATTGTGAGGAAAGTTTACCAAAGGATAAAAACTTGGGGGGTTGATTTTTTTTATCAAAGAAAATTCTTTGTTCTTTATCCAACTTTGTGTGCAGATAAATTCAGAGAGATCGATAGAGATGTTTCTGAAAATGGAAGAAGGAGGAAAAATATATTAATGGATGAGATTATATCACTAAAAGTCTTGTGTTCTATTTTGGTTGTGTAATTTTTATTTGCAGTAGTTCTAATCTAAATTTAGCATGTACAGTATAATCCAAAGTAGAAAAAAAAGTACAAATAGGATATGAAATGAATAAAAACAAATAGGTTTTCAAAAACTGGAAATTTGTCAGAATGAAACTAAATTCTAATGAGATTGTTACTGACAGAAAAAAAATGGTGTCACATAGACAAACTCAAATGCAAGTGAATCTCACATTTTTCGGCATAGACAAACAAAACTCATTGTTTGGTTATAGTCTTTATGGCAAACACGTCCTTAATAAACAACTATAACTATGAAGAATTCATAATTTTTTTTATGGCAAACACGTCCTTTTAATTTTGGAGTCGAAAAGTCAGAGATTAATCTTTTAAAATATAAAGATTCATTTAAAGGGTTAATTTCTCTTTTTTTTTTGACCACATGCTTACATATCTAGTTATCCGTCAGCTTATGCGAGTTTTTTTACTCCATTATATTATTATTAATAATATTTTTATTTTGTTTTCATTTTAATTTTATGGTTATTATTATGTGGTATGAGGTGAAGAACACAAATGTGGAAGTTCAAATTTCAAAGTCAACAGAATCAAAGAAAAACATAAGTATTGCATTAAAATGAAAATATAAAATACTATTTACAGCTCATGCAAATGCGCTGTCAAATGGAAAAGAAGATCACTGGGGAAGAAAAAACATGAGAGCTTAAAAGTAAAAGGTGAATGCAGAAATTGCATTTTCTCTCTTTTTCTTTCACTGTCAAAAGAGAGATTCTATCTGTAGAGTATTGCTGTAACTCTGCTTTTGAAATTGAGAGTAGAGGTTATTGCATCTCCTTCTTAATTATTTAGACTCGATTATCTTATTTTTTTATGATTGAAAAGTCACTTAAAGAATTACATCATTACATGGACTGCTAAAGTTAATTATGTGATACTCATTGTGCTAATTATATGATAATGTGGCATTGTAACAAAAATTAAAGGATAAATTAGTCTCTCACAAATTTAAATACCGTAGAGAAAGATTTGTATCATATGTGAAAAGTGATAATTACATTCATGATAAAATTTGCTTAAATAAAGAGAAATTGAACCTAATGGTTTTTGTTTATAAATATTAACCAATAACAAATACCATTTATATTCTAATTTACAACACTCTCCTTTAAGCAAGTTAATGAATATCAATCATTTCAAGCTTGTAAGTAAGTTGATTGAATCGTTTTGTTGATAACCCTTTCGTTAACATATCTGTCATCTGATAATCAGAAGGAATGTAGGTTAGAGCTATTAATCCACTATCCAACTTTTCTTTGATGAAATGTCGATAAATCTCAATATGACTTGTCTTTTCATACTGAACATGATTATGTGCAATACAAATGAACGACTTATTGTCGCAAAACAACTTAATAGGGCCTTCACACTGTATCTTTGAGTCTTTTGGCACTTGTTTCATCCACAATAGCTCACAAATTCCTAGTTTCATAGCTCTAAATATGCCTCAACGCTTGATTGAGCAACTACATTTTATTTATTACTCCTCCAAACAACAAGGTTACCATACATGAAAATACAATAGTCTGGAGTAGATTTTATGTCACTTACATAACCCGCATAATCAACATCATTGTAAGCATGTATAGTTAGAATTCCACCTCTTTTAAATAAGAGTCTTCTCCTTGAAGTGACTTTGAGATATTGTAAAACACATTCTACAACTTGCAAGTGTCTCACTCTTATGTCATGCATAAATTTGCTAGTCACACTGACCAGATGTGTCGAACATGGCCTATTATGTGACAAGTAAATCAAAATTTTCACTAAAATCTAATATATGCCATTGTCGACTTTGTCCCTTTCCTTCTCAATGCTTATCATGTGATTTTCTCAATGAGAACATATGCATATTTCCTAAAAAAGATCAAGCACATGTTTTCTTTAGAAGATAAAAAAAATACTTTGATTTGAGTAAGCTACCTCAATTCCTAAAAAATACTTGAGTTAACCAAGGTCTTTCATCTCAAATTTTGCTGACAATTTCTATTTGAGTAGTTGTCTCTTAGTCAAACCATCTCCTGCAACAATAATATCATCAACATAAACAAGATGTACCTTTAGTTTTCCTCTTTGTAAATGTTTTAAGAATAGAGTGTGACCTCATTGACTTTGCTTATAACCCAAACATTCTATGACCTTTATGAATCTTCCAAACTAGGCCTGCGTTGATTTTTTTAACCCATATAAAACCTTCTTCAATCGACACACCTTGTTAGCTCCATTGGTGAAACCAAAACCAGGTAAAATCTCCATATACAATTCATCTTCTAAGTCTCAATGCAATAACGTATTTTTAACAACAATCTGTTGTAATTCCCATCCAAATGAAGTCAGAAGAGATAGTAGGATTTGAACAATATTCATATTTTTCACTGGTGAAAATGTATCCTCGTAATCAATGTCATATGCTTGACTATAACCTTTTGTTACTAGTCTTTCCTTATAAACGATCAAGAGTGACATCTGATTTATACTTTACAATACATATACATCGACATCCAACTGACTTATTACTTCCTTGCCTCTCAATAATCCCCCAAGTACCATTTTTCTCAAGTACATTCATTTCTTCATTCATAACTCCAAACCAATTTCTATATTTTACATAATTAAGTTGCAATAAAACTCTGATACTGCGTTGAAAGATGTTTAATGGAAACATATTGAGAAATATGATATCCATATATGGATGGATAAGATATTTTATCCTTCTCAAAGCAATAGGTAAATTAACTGGATCATTGCCACAAGTATCATAAATCTAAAAAACACCAATAGAGGAACCATTTTCAGTTCTCACCTTCAGTTCAGGCGATTGCAGTTGTTTCTGGAGTAGATCATGTTTACTTCTTCTCTGATACATTAGAATTGATGTTGAAGGTGATGATTGTTGCAAAATGTAAGGCAATGAAGCAATCAAAATAGAGATAGATACATGATTAGGACCAGGAGTAGACACATGATTAGGACTACAAGTAGACTTATGATTAGGACTAGGAGTTGACTCATGACAAGGTCTTAGAACAGGAAATGAGGCATGTATTTCATGGAGGCTGTGACACATGATTAGAAACTTAAACTCGTAGTCATTTTCATTCATGTTCTTATCCTGAGTCTGTAGAGGAGTAAAGTATGATACATTTTCATGAAAAGTATCATTATTTGAGACAAAGTACTTAGGACTAGAAGGATGCTAACATTTGTAAACTCTTTTGTTGGGATAATATCCCACAAAGACACATATAAGTGAATGCAAATCCAACTTAGTTTGGTTATGTTGATGAGCATGAACAAAACAACACATCCAAACACGCGAAATTTCGCAAAATGAGACCAAAAACTGAACAAGGCCAACATTATATATAACACGAGATGACACACAATTAATTATATAAACTACCATCAAAATTGCTTCACCCATTTTTGGACAAACATTTGGAAGACAATAGTTCGAGAAACTACAAGTAAATGACGATTTTTTCTTTCTGCGCTATTTTATTGCAGGAGTATCAACATATATGAATTCATGAAAATACTCATCGAGAAAAATCAAGATACTCAAGAACAATCATCAGTAAAAGAAGACAATCTACCATGCACCGAAAATATTAGAAACAAGAGTTGGTCCCCAAACATCAAAGTTAATAAAAAACGGATAGATAGAATCGATAATGTCCATTTTTTGGCTAATGAGTGATCAAGTAGCATCGTAATTCAGATTAGGGAACATCATTGAAAAGATATTAGAAAGACTACCCATAAGAGGGAAAAAGAAGTAAAACTTTGAATCATATAAAGCCATATACTTTTAGGCATACACCGCATAGTCCACACTTCACATACCTTAAGGTGGGGGCAAACACGTGCCGGCGGTACCTTTTAAGCACTTGCAAAAAAGTTATAATGAATACTCTCAAGTTTCAAGGTCCTTTATCACACGAGAAAGAAGTCTCAAGATTTTTATTTTTTTTTGAAGAAATCTCAAGATAATTATTGGATCCCAAAAAAAAATTAATGGAATTTTGGCTGATTTTATTTTACTTAAATTCGCTTTATGTCCCTCAATTTTTGTCAACTTGCCATCTTTATTTTTTATTAGGTTTTGCTAATAAGTGTCATAAGGGCAATGGTTAAGGATGTCAAAAATATAAAATTTTCATTAAAAACAACAATTTTTTTACTTTCATAAAGTTATACATTTTATTTTTCATCAATTTCCAATGCATAATTTATATATTAATCTTCTTAACTAATTCCCTAAGAACACTAGTTAACATTTCTCTTTTTTATTTAATTTTTTTTTGTCAAATAGTCTAACGGTTAGAAATTATCTTTTAAAGAGAATAAATAAAGTATTCCGACTTTATATATATATATATATATATATATATTATAATATCCTCATAAATTGAACAAAATTTAAAGGAACATCACGATTTTCTATTTTCATATCCAAAAATATAATGTTAACATTTTAAATCCAAAAATAAATGATAACATTTTAGAAATGTTGTCCATCATTAAATTTTGGACTTATTCTTTGTTGATCGTCATGTTGGATAACGAGCTAGCAAATCATTATTAGATAATGCTCTTGTGCATGTGTTTTAGGAATAACATGATCATGACAGTCATAAGATTTTTGATGTCCTAGACTAAACAATAAAATTATGTCTTTTTAATTATTTTATTATTTTTCTTCTTGAATTTTTTGTTGTAAAAGATTTATTTATAATCAAAATTCTCTAAAATTATATTTTCAATAAAATTAATCAAAGTAAAATAAAAAAAATCTATAGTATTAACCATTAATTAAAATAATAATTTTAGTGGCCATAAAAAAATGGAACCCTTGGTTGCCTTCCTTCCCGCCCACCCTCAGGGGCACCCTTGAACATGATATTCTAGGTTTTAATTTTTTTTCTTCAGATTATTCTATATTTTTTTTAGAGTTTAATGGTGGTGGGTTGACGGTCCAAAACAATTTTTCACACACAACCCATCATAATATTTAGAATCGCCACATCAATTAATGTTTTAATTTACGTGTCAATTTAAAATATTTTAATTGATTGTGTGTGTAAAACTATTTTGAACCGCAATCCACCACCATCAAACTCATTTTTTTAAACAATGTTTTTATGATCACGGAGATGAAATTATAAGAGTCAGTCAATAATGTATTGCCACACCACTATTTAATTTGTCAATTCATTATTAAACTTAAAAAATATTTAAGAGGCGTTAAAAATTTATCAAATCTGAAAAATTGAGGGATTATATTTTAGATTTTTTAAATAGTTTTTTTTTACTATAAATAGAGATTATAGCGCATTTAAGTCTTTTATATACTAATATTTCATTGGATATTGTTGATAAAGTGATCACATAGTCTTCTTTTTTTAAGAAAAATAACTGAATTCATTTATTTTAATATTGGATATTGAGCTAGGTTTATGTCCCTCAGTTTTTTAGTTTCTCCTTTTTTTTTTAAATCTAGCTTATCAAAAATTGTTTTAAGATAGATATTTAGAAATTTTAATATTTTAAATATATTTTTTAGTAATAATTTATATTTATGTTAGTTTTTTTTTGTGACAAATATATTTATGTTAGTTATTTAATATTATTTATACAGTAGACTATTTACAACCTTTGTATTAAAAGTAAAGTTCATAAAACAATTAACTATTTGTTTTAAAGGAAAAACAATTAACTATATAAATTGAAGTTTGTCGTAACATATTATTGTGCCCCTATGATTTTGTCTCCAATGACGATGACCTGATTTTGCTGTGATAATAGGAGAATATTCTTCTTATTTTATAAATTTAATAGATGTTATGAAAAAGCAAAATTGTTAATATTTATTGCGTTTATATAAATGAATATTTGTTTAACAAAATGGACAAAAAAAATCTTCTCAGGCTAGTTGTTGTTGGTTGGGAGAATCTTATATATGCTTTGTTTTTTTTAGTACGGTTATATATGCTTTATCTTTAGTGAAATGAATCAAATAATCTCCTTTTTTTTTTTGGAAAGAAGAAATAAAATAATATTTGTGAATCTTCATTTGTTTGAGTATTACGTTCTTCACAATTATTCCATGAGGTGAGGCAATGGAAAAAGGTGTTGGGGACCTTTTGACCAAAACAAGTAATGTAAATTCAACATACCATGTGCATGTTGTGAAGGGGCCATGAAGATAGAGAGAGAAGTATCATTGACTAGGAACTAGTGAGGCCCATGGCTCATATGGATACTTGTACTATGAAATGAATGTTACATAAACGACAATGTATGTAGAGTACAAAACTTATATATGATCGAGAATCTTAAATATATGAATACATATTTATTCAATATATTATTGGTTATATTTTTTTTTTGAGGGAATAATTATTGGTTATATAATGAAGTGCTTTGAGCAAAAAAAACAGTAGTGTTTAAGCAACTAGCACATGCATGTGCCTGCATGTCTTACGATAGAATGGTGAATTTTATCATGCTCATTATAAGTTAATTAGAACTTTTTAATCCTGAAAGTTATAATTAAAGATAGATGAGACAACCTATGGCCAACAGAAAGGGACAGACTTCTACGCAGGACCAACTCAATATTGTTTATGAGTCTAAAGTAAATTTTATAGTGATGCATTTTAAAATAACAAAAAAATTAAAAAACGAAATTTTGTTGAGTCCATAGTTCGTGCTTAGATCAAGGAAGATATGATACTTGATCAATTGAGCTGGGGAATATACTGAATCATATTATATATTTATAAATGAATTAAAAAAAAACTTTGCCTTTTTTTAACTCAGTTTTGAAACCTCATGGCTAAATTTGGAGCATCCTCGAATGAGAATTTTTCTGCTCATCCTTCTCCTCCAAGCACCCTCATAGATTTGATCAGGACTGACGCAGTGGGAACCTTCTTCCCTAGAGCTTAGGCTTTCCCTTTTCCTCTCTGTTTTTGTTTTTGCTGTTTTCTTTTAGCTTTGTTACCACAAAAAAAAAAACCTAAAACCTTAGCTTTGGTTGTTTGGATCTATCCTTTGCGCACATCACCAAGGTTTAAATTTTAACTGAAAAATGTATCCATAAATATTTAGGATTAGGTTAAATGTATCCATAAATACTTAGGGTTAATTTAAGGATATATATTAGAAATGCTAAATGTTTTAATTTTGAAATGTACCTTTTTATTTTTAAATATATCTTAATTTGTAGTATACTTTAATGAAATTCTCAATATATTAGCTATAAAATCCTTCTTGCAAGGTCCTTAAAAAATTATATATTTGAGATAATGTCAAAAATTTAAGAAATCTATCTAATTTGGGACTCAAATGGTCGCTCCATTCCTGTTTCACTTGCAATCTTAGTAAAGCAATTTTAGCTTTGAAAAAGATGTGGGGTTTGGTTCATGGCCTTCACCTTCCATATTGTGTGTTTGTTTTCATAGTGTTCTTGTTGAAATAGATTCTTTGGTGATTATTAATATGGTTACAATGAGTCATTCTTATTATCTCCATTTTGTTCCTTTGCTCTCTTCACTTAGGGTGTGTTTGGTAAAAAGAAGCTATAAGCTAGCTGATAGCTGAAAAGCTAGCTTATAGCTGATGGTTGATAGCTGATAGCTTATAGCTGAAAAGTTAGTTGATTAAAATAAAAAGTGTTTGGTAAAATTAACTGTTGAAGTAGCTGATAAATATAAAATGACGTAAAAGGGCATGTTTGTGTTTTTCATTATAAATCATATATATAATTTTTATTACTTAATGTATTTCTTTTTTAATGTTTAAATTTATTTCAAAATATTTTCATCTCCCAGATGATAAATGTACTTATTAATCCAATTGACAATTTTTATTTAACAAAACTTTCTTTTCATGAATTTTACTTAAACTAAACTTGCATCACTATTTATTGTAAATTTTATATAAAATTATCTATCATTGAATTAAGAGCATGTAAAAAGGAATGTGAACAAGAAAATTTGAAAAGTCATACCATGATGCTAACATGATGCAAAACGTGGGCGGTTATGGGTAGTTTTTTTTAATTAAAATTAAATTAAACTAAATTCATAAAAGGTTAAAATTGGAAGAAAATATAAAAAGCTAAAAGCTAAAAGCTCAAAAGCTACTTGAATTAGCTTCTCAAAAAACGCTATAAGCTAACGAAAAAAGCTTTTTACCAAACACGACCCATTCTACAAAAACAAGCTTATAAGCTAGTCCAACAAGCTATAAGCTAGCTTAATTGTGTTACCAAACACAGCCTTAATTGATCTTGTTTATAGAGATTGATTGATCGAACATATTTTTCATGTGGTAAATATAGGTGGGTTGACAAGTTGGTGACAGTGTGATAATTTTGGTGTTTGGGAGTTATTTCGTCCTCCTCACCAACTTCAACTTGTTTTTTTTCCTTCTGAAGAAGTTAAATTAATTCATTCAAATTGACATCCGAGATAATCAAATCTGAAACCTTGAAGAGGTACACTCCAATATTGCAAACCAAACCAAACCATCAGACCAACCTAAATGAGATCACCTCCAATTTGTTACTTTTTTTTTAACAAAAAAAGATGACCAACTAAGATGTTGTTACACCAAAATTCATTAATGAAATGAGGTAAACAAAGAGAGGAAAACCAAACTAAGACCCTCTCAAAATTGACAAACCTATAACAAGGTTGTTCTAGGAGAAAATTATCTCTAACTTCCAATGGAATAGAAGTCCAACATAGACATTCAAAATTAATTATATCTTAGCCAAATCATATACACATTGATTCCCACTCCCTATATACATGAAAAACTAGAAAGTTCATACTTCTACTTCTAGTTATGACTAAAGCATTCTCCCATCTATTTCTTAAACTGCAGGGAATAAAAGAGCTATTTTTGAAAGCTAACAAAAGAAGATGAGAATATGTTTCCAACCATAGATTTAACCAATTTCTATCCAAGGCCTTCGAGGAACTTCCTTCCTTTGTTTCGTTGGTTAGTTTTTATTTTTATTTTTTTTTAATTTCCTCTTGTTACAAAAGAAATCTATCAATATGAAAGGTAAACCAAAAATGATATATATTAATTTTAAAAAATGATCATCTAATTTAAAAATGTTGATAAAGATATATTTAAATATGTAAACTTAATAAAAAGAGATATATCTAACATTTTTATAATTTTTGTTGAATAAGAGAGAAATGAGAGACATGTGATCAAAACCGTGTGTCAGAATAACACAATAGAAGATTTATTATATAGGAGTAAAGTAGCTTAGAGACTAAGCTAGAATATATTTATAGAATGAATATTGAACATAATATTCTATCCTAAGTAACTTAGAGAGTTAAAATATATTTACTATTTATTTATAAATCAACACTCCCTCTCCGGCGAAGTGATAGTCCATCTCAATATGTATGGTCCTTGCATGAAACACTGGATTTGAGGCGATATGCAACACAACTTGATTATCAAATATAAGCGTCATTGGTCGTGCTTATTCGAATTGAAGTTCCTTGAGTAATTGCTTCAACCAAATGAGTTCACATGTTACTAGTGCCATGACCCTATATTCTGCCTTAGCGCTTGATCTCGCAACTACATTTTGTTTCTTACTTTTCGAGGATATCAGGTTTCCTCCAGCAAGTACACAATACCCAGAAGTGGACCGTCTATCAATGTGTGAATCTGCCCAGTCAGCATCTGAGTAACCAACTATCTGAGTATGCCATTTATCCTCATAAATGAGACCTTTTCCCGGAGCACATTTGATGTATTTAAGAATTCGAATTAAAATATTCATGTGTTCTTGGCAAGGAGAATTTAAGAATTGGCTTACCACACTAACTGCAAAGGAAATGTTTGGACGAGTGACTGTGAGATAATTCAATTTTCCAACTAATCTCCTATATCTTTATGAATCTAATAAAAGCTCTCCCTGATTAGGTAGAAGCTTGACATTTGGATCCATATGAGTATCAATTGACTTGCCATTCAATAGACTTGTTTCTTCAAGAATATTCATAGCATATTTCCTTTGTGAAATTACAATACCATCCTTGGATTGAGCTACCTCAATACCCAAAAAGTAACGAAGTTAACCAAGGTCCTTAGTCTGAAACTCATTAGAAAGATGTTGTTTTAACTGGAGTATTCCCTATTGATCACTATCAACTATGACAATATCATCCACATAAACAATAAGATAAATGCACCCTTGAGATGAGTGACGATAAAAAATATAATGATCGGCTTGACTAAGAATCATACCAAACTGTTGCACTACTGTGCTAAATATACCAAACCAAACTCGAGGATATTGTTTAAGACCATAAATGGATCTATGTAGCCGAAAAACTATGGTAGATGATTCCCTTTAAGCAACAAACCCACGTGGTTGCTCCATATATACTTCTTCATCAAGATCACCATGCAAAAAAATATTTTAAATGTCAAGTTGATGGAGAAGTCAATGACGGATAGTTGCAGTAGAGAGAAAGAATCTAACAAATGCCATTTTGGCACATGTAAAAATATGTCGCCATAATCTAACCCAAAAATCTCAGTATATCCTTTGGCATGAGATGAAGCAGAAAAAGGCTTCTCCCACTCATTCCCAATATAAGACTTCTTAAATTGCTTATCAGTCCACATGCTTGATATTGAGTCTCCTTAGCTTGCGGGTAGCTCCCATTCCTTGTCTTCCCCATGGTGATCGAGAGAATTAGTTCTGCTTGGAGGAAATTGGAGAAAAAAACTATGCTATAGCGGCAGTGTAAAAGTGTAAATTTAGTTCATAATCAGGCTCTGATACCATGTTGAGTAAGAGAGACATATGATAAAAACTGTGTGTCATAATAGCACAACGGAAGATTTATTATATATGAGTAAAGTATTTTAGAGACTAAACTATGATATATTTACAAAATTAATATTCAACATAATATTCTCTCGTAACTTAGAGAGTAAGTTAAAGTATTTACTATTTATTTATATATCAACAATTTTAAAGTTAATAAATATTTAATTTGAGTTTAATAAATATTTTAAAGTTAACAATTTAGTATTCACCTAAAAAAATTACTCTTCCATTTAATCATATATCCTATCAAATATAAAAAGTAAATGAGTAAATAAACAAAAAAGGTTATACCGACCATTTAGTTACCACGCACCGGAAAACTGACATCAAACTGTTATTAAGCATATACTATTTAAAAAAAGAAGCAAGCATGACCATTTCACCTTATCCTCGCTGTCGTCGTGATAATAACGATCGTAATTGAAATTGAAAGGGAACAGATGCAGTTTTTAGTGATGAACATATGATGATGGTGGAGATTAGGTGCTAGTTGTGAAGGAGGGGAACTAAATTTTTGTGAACCGACAAATAAAGACAATTTTTTTTTTTTGGAAAGAAAATAAAGACAAATAATGGATAGCGTAGAATAGCAATTGATAGCTTAATGCTACTTTAGCTAGCATTTGCTTTTTCATTTTTTCTTCTCCAAAGAATCAAGCAACCAAAATCACACCCCTTTAAGAATTTCATTTGGGTGACATAGATTTTTGATGACATTGGTAATATTATTGTGTTTTTAGACGAGAGAGTGATAGAAAATTGATTAAAATAAATTATTTAGATGAGATAGTATAATTGATTAAGAGAGATAAAAATAATGTCATCAATGTCGCTAAAATGTTATGTGGATAATGCTACTAAGAAAATTTGGATGAGAGGAGGTTTTAAACTAACACTTTAGTGAGTTGTTTAATTTAACGTTGGACAAAAATGTGTCAGTCAAGGATATGACGTGGCAGGAGAAGTTGGTGTAGGAAATTTGTGTGTGGGAGAAGAAGAGTTGATGGGGGAGTGTAAGACTTTATTAACTAATATTTCTTTGCAAAATAGTATGGAGAACATTTGGAGGTGAGATATTAATCTTGACGGTATGTTTTTACTTAATGAGAGTTGTAATTTGATATCAAATCTTGAAGAAGTCGTTGATTCCTTTTTGTATATTTTTTTTAGAATAAGTTGGTTTTATTGAAGTTATATGTTTTTGCTTGAAGATTATTGCATAATTGTCTTCCAACTAAACATAATTTAATTCAAGAAGGAATACAAAGTTTAGCATAACCTTCATGTGTTGATGGATGTAACTTCAATGAAACATCTAAACACTTATTCTTTGATTGTCTAGTCTTTGTAAAATTTTGGGTGAATGTTTTATCTTGGTTGAGAATTAGTTGTGAAATGACAAATAATTTCTTTGATCATGTGATTAAGTTACATTTTGGTTTCTCATGGAAAGAAAGTGAAGGAACGCTTCATGGAATTTGGTTGGCATGTATGTGATCAATATAGAAGCATTGCAATTATGTGGTGTTTTGGTCAACATGTTAGTTTAACCTGTTGTTCTTTGGATTTGGTAAAATTGTTGGTATGATCATGGATAAAATCGAAAGATAAAGCATTTTCGTAAGACTTTTATCAATGAAGCACTCAACCACTTATATGTTTATGATCGACTTTTTCTGTTACTTTATTTTAGGTTTTATTCTTAGTTTGGTGACAACGTTTGTTTTGGTACTTTTATATAATAGTAAACTCTAACTTTTCGATTCTAGCGGTTTTTCTGCTACGGTCGTGAGTTTTTATTTTATAAAGAGTAATTATCCAATTTAGTCCTTAAATTTTCACCAATCAGCCAAGTTCGTCCCCAGAATTTTCGAAATATCTATTTAGTCCTTGAATTTTCAAAATGTCAATCAAAATGGTCCTTCCGTTAAGTTGGCCTGTTAACAGAGGTGACATGTACTGTTAACCTCTTACGAGGCATACCACGTCAGATGCCACGAAAGCAAGGACTAATTTGGTCGAAAATGATGAAATTACCAAGGACCAAATTGATGGATTTTCAGAAAACTGAAAAATGCCCAACGGATCTCTTCTCCAACGGATCTTTATCATGAACGGCTCTTTTTTTCCCAAATTTATAAATTCCGAACCCTAATGTTATAATTTGTGACCGCCAAATCAAAATCCCCAAAATTTCTTTCATGAATTGATGACAAAGTTCTTCCCCAATTCAAAAAACTTAAAACCCTAATTTTTTGATTGAATTCGAAATCCAAAAATTATTGTTCAAGCTTTGGTGTTCAGAAATGATGGGTGGTGGACGTATGGGCAAAAACAGCAACAAAAGTCGGTCTTCATCTTCAAGCTCTATGTACAATGGTGATGTGAGAGTGCTTCATTGTTCGTGTAATAAAATTTGTGCCGTAAGAAAAGCCAACACTGTCAATAATCCAGGAAGGCCTTTCTATGTCTGCCATCTGCCAAAGGTTTGTTTAACAATGGTTATGTGATGTGTGTTATGGTTTGTTGAAATTGCCACTGATTTTATTTTTCTTTGTATAGGACGATAGTGAAAATTGTCAATTCTTTGTCTGTGTTGATGAAGCTGAAGAACTAGGTTATTTTAAAAACAATGGTGTTGGTCATGGAAGGAATGCAAGGTTGATGGAGAAGCTTAAGGATAGTGTCAGAGAAGAGGTTTGGAGGGCAAGGTTGATGGATAAATTTGATTATGTAGGAAGTGAGCTTAGGTTGATTTCGATATTGATAGGAGTATTGTGTTTGATTGAGTTGTTTAAGATGTATAAGTCTGTGTAATGTTGTAATCTTGTAATGAAAAGAGGTTGTCTATGAATGAAATCATCCTTTCTGTTAAAATTTTTTTCCATCAAATTGGTCCTTCTATTATTTGTCTACACTATGATCCTTGGTATATAAATTTGCTGAACAATGTAAAATATAAAAAGACATACACTAATATTGTTGAAAATATCATCAAAAGTCATGCATTGGATGTTCATAATTCATTACATAGCCAAAAAAAAGAACATTACATATCCTTCAATTCATCAAGTAATTTGATGTTCTTAAGTCATCCGAAAACCCTTTTTATAAACTGGTTTAATCAACACGTGATTTCATTAATTACTAATATATTGTTCTTCATTTTTAGCAACCAAACATAAAGACATGCAATTTTTAAGTTTCTAACCAAAAACCCTAAAATCATTAATCTAAAAAATGCAATCAAATACACTACACTACACTCACAAACAAACATCAACCAAAGCGTGATTTGAAGTTAAAAGTTGAAAAAAGGGAGAAACGAAAAATCACAGAAAACTGAAACGGACACAAAAAAGGGAGAAAACGAAAAACAATGAATGGAACACGAAGTTGAACGGCGTTACCTTAACAAACGACGAAATCTGACTTCAAAACCGTACCTTTTCCAAGGTTGATCGCCGCCGACGATGATGGTTTTGGAGAGGTGAAGAGGGTGAAGTTTTAGGCGGGAAGGAGAAAGGTCAGGGACTATTTTGACGAGTCTGAAGTGAAATGTAAGGATGAAAGGAAATGGTAATATAGGGGTATGATTGGAAACACGGGAAAAATTACACTGGAAAGTTAAATCTCAAATTTTTACCATTTCCATCAAATTCGTCCTTGTAGGATGACACATCATCCTCACTAACAGCCCTTTTGGACGGAGGGACCTTTCTGATGGACGTCTCTAAAATTCAGGGACTAAATAGATATTTCGAAAAATCTGAGGACGAACTTTGCTGATTGGTGAAAATTCAAGGACTAAGTTGGGTAATTACTCATTTTATAAATTATATTTTGTCCTTTTCAAAAAGAAAATGAATAATGATATATAAGAATGTTTTGTCCAAAAAAACATGATATATAAGTATGATAGTTTATATCGTGTACAATATACGGTAACTAAATGCGCATACAAAAGAAATAAACATAAATTAAAGATTTTAATTATATATATATATATATATATATATTTTGTCAAAAAAAAAAAGATTTTAATTTTTGAAAATATTGTAAAATGTTAAAAAAGATGAGGAATGTAAACCATTAAGATACATTGGACATAGCGTCAGGGGCAGTTTTACCACCTGGTGAGTCCAGGCACGTGCCCGTGTTCAAGCCATACTTTCTTTATATCACTATAAGAAATTTACAAAAAATTTAACTTATAGTGACAGCCGAAATCCATCACTATAGGGTTAATTTCCGTAGCTAAATTCGTTTGTCATTGTCAAATTGTTGCCACCGTATGATTTCCACCTTTACCTACGGGCAAAACCGAAGGTAATTCTAAGGATACCATTTTAAAAATATTTAAGGACCTCTACCTACGGTTGCGGCTGTTACTAAAATTTATCATTGTTTTATTTACCTCCTAATTTTATTTGTCACTAAAACTTATCATTTTTTTTGAACAAGGCAAAATGAATTATATTAACACTGACAACGCAACCGTCTCAGCACAAGGTGTGCCAAAGTAATCACGAAAAATACCAAAAGTTTGTCAAAAATACCTAAAGCTAGCTGATGCCCAAACACATAAGTGGGTTCGACCACCACAAATGAGTGCCGAAAACAAAGGTAGCCTTACTAGTTTTCAACCACCACAAAGAGTATGACTTTACTTTATCTAAAAGATGTGAAATAGAGCTTTGTTGATTCTTAAATAATCTACTATAGCGTTTTTTTCCACAAGAGTCATATTAGATGAAAAAGGGAGCGCCGCAATTTTAGACCATCTGCATAATTAATAAATTGCAAGAAGTGATCTGAAATAACTTGAGAGTTCACCCCATCAAATCCAAGCCACACCCGCACCAACGACCAAATAGCACCGAAAGTTGGACACGACAGAAACAAATATGTAGTGTCCTCGACGTGACCACAACTAACCACACACATCCGCGCTTCTGAAGAGATAATGCCGCGAATAGCCAAATTTGATTTTGTAGATAATCGTTCTCTAAGCAGTCGCCAAACAAAAATAGAGACTTTCGGAGGGACTTGTTTATGCTAAATTAATTTCATATTTTGATGTAAATGGGGATGCTCCTGGGATGTTAGCATGTCATAAACACCATGAATGGAGTAACCCACATCCAGGTCCAAAAGCTACTGCCACATATCGGTAGATGTATCCTGCAAAGAAACATTAAGCAATAATTTCCGACACTCCTCTACCAACTCTTCCTCCCACGTCCACAAACGACGACGCCACTGCCACGCCTCCCCACCACCCTCCCACCCCAACAAGAACATGTTCCTAACTATGATTGCTTTGTTGACAGCCAAGTCATAGAGACGATGAAAGCGCTCACGGAGAGGAACATCACCACACCAACAATCACGCCAAAAATAAGTTTCAGCCCCGACCCAGACACTAAAACTTATCATTGTCTTATTTACCTCATAATTTTATTTAGCACACTATTGACATGTTATATTTCATCTCTCTTATTTTAAATTGTGCTTTTATTGACAAAATGACGAGCCTATTTTATTTCGATTTATGACTATTTATATATTATGTCATATGTGAACTTGTGACTTTGCGCTTAAAATTTTGTCAGGCTCTATAAAATTCTTAGCTCCGTCACTGATCAGCGTTAAAACTGTTAGAAAGAGTGTTGTTGTCCATTTAAATCTCACAAAACTAAAAAGATCGATGTCTGCAAAATTTTGTAAAGGTATTAATATATAAAGGCATTAGAAAAATAGATCAGAGAGAAATATGGCATTGTAATTTGTGATTTTAAAGTATGTGGCAATAAAAACTTTTGTATTAGAATACTTATTCGTCAATTTGTGTGATTTGAGTAATTTAACATTGTGTTTGGTAGAGGTGATTTATGAGAGATGAGAAATAGATTATAGAGATATAAAAGAAATGCAACATTTCTTCAATTTGGTTCAACAGAGAATTTGTGAAGAGAGAGGCATGTGTAGGACCTGCTATTTTTTGGAGTCTTTGCTAATCTGCAGAGAAAGAGAGAATAAAAATCCTCTTATTATCACAATATATTAATATTACGACTTTATTAGTTTTAATTAATGTGTCAATATCAATATTTAAATTATATTGACCCTCAAGCTATCTAGTTAGATAAGAGAGAACCGACACAAAAATTCAAATGAATGTACACTACACAAATAATTTACATATTTTACAATTTTAAATGAGAAGTAATAAGCATTTTAAATAGAAAACCTCAATTTAAAATTGGCCATGATGCATTTTTTATCATTCTATTTTAACTAAATTTGATTTTAAGGAGTTGATAAAAAATGGAAAATACACTACAAATCTTTTTTTAATTTTTTTTACATGTTTATTAAATGAATACACTACACTAAGGGGGATGTATTGAATTAGGATTTTAAAGGACAATTTTTGTTTAAAAAAGTCTTGAGAATTTTAAAAGACTTTGCAGGATTTAATTCATAAGATTTTAAAGGATTTGAAATGATTTTAATGGATTTCAATAGATTTTATGAATTTCAAGGACTCGTTGAAGAAAATGATCATAACACACTCTCTTTCACAAAATCAAAAAATCGAACACACTCTCTTTCACAAAATCTCCATGCAGACTCTTTTATTTATTTTACTTTTTTTTTTACGGGAGAGCTTGCGAGAGAGAGAGAGAGAGAGAGAGAGAGAGGGGGAAACAAGAGAGTGAGAGAGAAGAGAGAGGGGGAGGGAAGAGAGAGGGAGAGAAGAAGAGAGTGAGAAAGAAGGGATGCGAGAGAGGGGAGAGAGATATAAAATAAAAGAAAAAACAATCCTAAGAAATCTCATGTTTTCATGAAAGACTTTTTTATGCTAAAATTTCACTAGAAAATCTCTCAAAATCCATCAAAATCTGATTTATTAAACAATCCTTCGAAATTTGAATGATTTTAGAGTCTTGATTGAATACCACAAGACTTTTTTTAAATTGCAAAGAGTCTTGATTGAATACCACAAGACTTTTTTTAAATTGGAAAGAGTTTTGATTGAACACCACAAGACTTTTTCATGATAAAAAAGTCTTTTAAAATTCCTTAGAATCATAATCCAATACACCCTCCTAAAACTCATTTTCCATGGCATAGTAATAAAATTCTAAGGAGTTGATGAAATACTATTATTCAGCTAATAATTAGTACTTGTTAGTTGTTACGATGGGATTATTCCCACTAATTTTTTTGAGAAATACTTTGAAATTTTTAAGAAAAAAAAAATTCGTCAAACCTTTGAGTTACATTCAAATTTCTACACATGGTGTGTCATATTTACTTTTTGGTCAATAAGGTTTGCCAGAGGTTTAGTTGACAAAAGATTCATGTTTGATCAAGAGGGTCAGCGTACCCTGCCTGCTCCATTTATTGGCAGGCCATAGGCAGGACCAAGAGCAGCTGCTGCAAGAGTTTGATACTCGCTCTTTTAGACGATATTATGTGTTCTAAAGATTTCGAAAGATAACTCTTCAAAGTTATTATTTAGAATGAAAACACAACTAAAGGGTTAAAAGAACAATTGTTTAAGTGTGTTTGGTTGTGCGGCATCGAGAATTAATTTTGATAAAATTAATTTTGTAGAATTAATTTTGGTTAAAAATGAGTTGAATATAAAGTGATTTATATTTGGATACTTCAAAACAGAAATGATTTTTATGAAAACCGATGTTTGGATATTTTGCATTAGAGTTGCTTTTGGATGTGTGAAAGACCAAAATGGGTTTTAACATGTGTGAAAATAAAAGTTATGAGCTATGTGAAAGGCAATTAAATTCAAGGGCAAAAGAGAGAAATTGATGGAAGCAAAAGCCACGATGAGAGAATTGAGTTCAAAAAGTTAGGAATTTGAGCTTCATCCAAAATTGATTCTGAAAAGTAAAATGCATGCCGGCAACAAAGGAGTGTAGAAGAACCAAAGACAATAAAATTGATTTTGAAAAAGTAAACTCACGTTTTGGCTCTTACACTAGGCAACCAAACATATACTAAGAGTTCTATAATACCTGTCAATGTCGTATGTTGGATTTAGGGATGTTGAAAACCGAACCAATCCAATAGAAAAATTGTAAACCGAATCAACCCAAATCGAAACTGCAAAAAATACATTTGATTTGAATGTATTATGATCACTTTTTTTACTCAATCATATAATTTGTTTTGGTTTGCGATTTTTATTTTACAAACTAAACTAAGCCGAATCAAACATTCAATATCAGAAAAATGTTAATTGAACATAAGTCACTCATAGAAACTTTAAAAATTGATATATTTTCTTCTTTGTTTTATATTTCAAAAATATATTTATGTATTACTTGAAATTTTATAGAATGATAAAATCTTAGCGTTTTACATTTCTTACATAATAGAATTACTTTTTTTCACATTTTTAATTTTATTTATACGGTTTGGTGAAAATAAAATTGGATGAAATTTAAAATATTGTCGGAAACATTGCTAGAAATATGTTGTGTTATAGTTTTTTTTAACTTATTTTAATGTTGCAAACAAAAAATACATTGTCTCAAAAAAACCGCACCAACCGATTCAACTCAAACCACATTGGTTTGGTTCAAACTTTATTTAAAAAGTCAACTGAATCAAACCAAACCGCTTGCTCTTTTATCTTGCGGTTCGAACGCCTTTTAATTTTAAAACCAAACCACACCATTAACACCCATACTTAGACTCACAAGTAATTGATCTAATTAATTTTTAAAATTGTTTTTCCCACTTTAAGAATTGGTCACGCCTGAAAATAACAATGTGCAATTCTTAAAATGAGAAGGGCAATTTTCTTATATTTTTTTCTTTTTTAAAAGTGATTCGTCCAATATTATAAGGCATGATATTTTCATACAACACTTAGTATCCTTACCTCCCAATTTTTTTTCAAAATATTTCAAATTGTAGCATTTTTCACTTTTAACTACCTTTCATTTTTTACTTATTAACTGATATATCATTATAAATGAAATGCTTTGAGCATTTTACTGTCAAGAGAGAGAGACAAAAATTAACATTTTGTAAAAATTGAATTCCACATAATATACTTGTTTGCAAAAAATAAATAAATAATACATATAACTAAAGATTTAAATTTAATGAATTTATCTCCAAATAAATCTCCATTATTTGGAGGTGAACATAGAAAATATGATTATAAATTTAGCCTTATATTGCACGAAGCCCTTCTTTCTGCATGTACCCAAGTCCATTCGACAAAGAAAACAATAACTCGTTTTTTTTACCAAAATAATAAGGAATGATTTCATTTTTTTTATCTTATTGGTTTCCCACGCGCAATATTAGATTCTAAATTATATAATCTAAAAAGTCTAAAAGCATGTTAAAACATGCTCCAAATTTTCGGATTTCATTATTCAAAGCACGTGTGGAAGGTACGAAAAGAAACGCTCAAAATAAGAAGCATTAGGCCCAAGTCAATCAACAATACAGGACAATGGACTTTCCTTTCCCGTTGAAATACTTTCATGATTTATTTATGAATTCTGCTCTTCTTCCAACACAAAACATTCACGCTTAACTGAACTTTTTAAAATACTCTTTCGTGAGCTAACTCACACAGGATATAACAACAGCTTGAGTTAACTCAAGCAAGTGTTAAACATAAAAACACACATGCGTGAGTTAACTCATGCAGAGATTAACACTAATGTGAGTTAACTCACGCCAGTTAACAATTGCAAAAGTATAATCATGTTTCGGCTGTAATTACCATGCAGCAAGCAAACTTGTTCGATCCACTAGTTCATATTAGAGAATTTTATCTAGTATAAACACCTGTGATTATACCATGCAGCAAGCAACTCTCGGCTGAACAAGTGGAAATTTTCTTAAACTTTTTAGACAATAGTGGTCGCCACCTAATCATAGCCTAATATAGTCATCTTAACATGTGTTGTTTGTCCAAAACTCCGCCTCATCCATCATCTTGGATAGGCAGCAATAAAAACGTGATTGTTCTTTTGGAATTATTAACTAGTGCGAGTTAACTCACGCAACGTGACTTAAGTCACGCACGTGTAAAACCAATGTGATGTTAGTTTTAAACATGCGTGGCTTAACTCATGCAGGGGTATTTTGGGAAGTTCAGTTGGGCGCAAGCGTTTTTTGTTGGGAGAAGAACATAATTCTTTATTTATTAGTATAAAAAAAATCGTATATAGATCAGATAATTAAGATACACAAAATCAATTGAATCCTATACAATTGTACTAATTTCTAAAATAATATTTGAAATCCTAGCACACAGTGGACATATGTTCTATACGATGTCCGTGACACTAGGAATGTCTTATGGGATGTCCTGGACACTTAGTTACGACATCGTAACATAATAAACAATAATCAACAATAAAGTAAAGTGCATGGAAGGAAGAACACAAGATATTTGGTAACTCAGTTTGGTGCAACGTCACCTACGTCTAGAGGCTTCCCTGCTAAGAAAGGAAATCCTCTACAAGAGTATTAGTTCAAAGTCATATGCGAACAACCTACAGTTTATTGTATTCTCACCTAATCACTGCCCATGATATTTTTATCTAAGACTCCCCTAGATATGAGATCTCATCTCATTTTCTCTCAATCATACAACTCTTGATTTCAACAATGATTACAATCAAATAGGAGAGACACTCCAATAAACAAAACATACTCTTGCTTAAAAGCTCTCGAGCGGTTTACAAATACCAACTTACAACTCAACTAAAACTGTTTAGCTCAGTGGATCAAGGTGATACAAAGAGTGGCTCACAAATAACAAGGACATACATGAAACCCTAAGATGACTCTTTTCTCAAATGGCGGCTTAAGTAGTCTTCACATAGTTTGTGTCTTTCTTTATATAGCCAGAGAATGGATGGGCTGGAACATCACAGACTAAACAATCAGCAGACCAAAATGAAGATATGTTCTTCACAATTTTCTAGGAGCAAATATATTAATTCTTTAAATGTCTCGAACATTTAACTTAGAAAATACGGCATAGGTAAACTGACTTGAACAACTTATAGAAACACACGCCTCTTGGAGCACAAGTTACGTGAATCATATCTTCAATAAAATCTTCAGAGATCTCAAGTAAAAACCAAATCTTTCAAGAATGTGAAACAAAACATAACACCTTGAGACAAGATGTAGTACTTACATATCTAAGACATCTGGCCCAACATCTTGCTAGAACTTCTTGTTTTAACAAAATGCAATCAATACAATATAAATACCCAACAATATTTATATATCAAAACTCCATCTCGGTTGGTCCGACGGTGTTGAATTTTGATATTGGAGTGTGCTGCTTTCAGAGTCTTATGTTTGATTCTCTTTGGTACCAATTTCAATGAGTTAATTTAAATTCTTAAACTAAATATTTATACATCAAAATCTTTACATTATTTTTACACTTAATTGACTTTTTTCAAGACCATCTAAATCCTAAGGAAAAGAGGCGTCAACAATCCAATTTATGGATATTAATTATTCCAGTCAAGATTCAACTCAATTTTATTCGAATAATTCGTCATTAATTAGATTTCATTAACCACTTGATTCAAACTACTTGATTACACTTGACTTGTTTAAATCATAAACTAAAACAAGTATGTTGGTTAATTAAAAAAGAGAGATGAATTATTACTTTTTTACATTATTGACAATTTACAACCACTCATACGCGTTATTTTAGAAATAGTGATGATTAAACTTAAACATTTTTTTTTAATGATATGATACTTATGATTGATTGATAATATAAAAATATTTAAAATGAGTAATGAGCGTGTATATAAATTTTATAATTTTTTTTCTAGGAAATGGTAGTATTATCTTAAATTATATTGTAGATATTCTTTGACGAAAAAGTATACTAAAAAAAAAAAAAAAGTAGAATGGTGCATACTGCATAGTGGTAAGTAGTGTGAGCTTCTAGGAAATAAGAAAATACAAAAGACAGCAATGCAAAATTTGAGTGGGAAGCATCTTAGAAATTTCTCAGTATATCGTGATCGACAATCTACTTTCTGCTTTCCGTACGGTATTGTGTTCTCCCCTCGTTAGTGACCGAAATCTCGCTAATACAAAAGAACCATCATTTTGCAAAGGAAAATGTTTTTTCTTACACCCCTGGGTTGTATACACTATGACATTGCATACACTACGGTGGAGAGAAAAGGATAGATGTGATAAGTTGATGATGTGATATATAAATAAAGAGATAATAAGAGAATAGTGTTGAACAAATGTATAAAATTAATGAATGTATGTATGTCATTGTATGTATTATGTGGATCATTCTTAAATTATTATTTTTTATTTCGCATTTCAGATAATGAAATAAACCAATGATTAACAAAGATAATTTAGTATAATCATCTTTCATTTTTTGTCTTTTCTTAATATACGTAAAATGCTTGTGGGACAGATTGAGTAGTATGTTAACATAGCAATAGTGCACCATCTCATTGTGTTTTCTTTGATCAAAAGAACCTTCCAGGAAGGTTCCTAGAGGCTAGATGGTAACCAAAACAATTCTTTATATAAGAATCATCTTTGGTAATGGTATAATTCACTGCAAAGTGAAAAGCTAATTAAGCTGAACGCAGTTGCTTGATTCATTGAGAGAACAAGAGTGGAAAATGGAGATTGAAGAAGTTTGTGAAGCACAAGCACTTCCATTGCTCTCATTGAATCATGTTTCTCTTTTGTGTAGATCAGTGTTGGAGTCTATGCAATTTTATGAGGATGTTTTGGGTTTTGTTCCCATCAAACGACCATCTTCTTTCAAATTCACTGGAGCATGGTTAGCATATTTTTAGTTATTTACTAATTAATTTCTCTTCTATATCAACTATCTTGCCACACAAAATATTAGTTTAGTTACATGCTTTTAACTTTTTTTTGTAGGTTTTATAATTATGGTATTGGAATACATTTGATTCAGAATCCGGACATTGATGAATTTGATACTTACATGAATGAAACGAGGCCTATTAATCCCAAGGATAACCATATCTCATTCCAGGTAAAAATAAAGATTTACCTTGTGACTAAAAATAGTAATTTTTAATAAATGTTATGGACAATAAAAGAAATAAATTTATATACTAAAAGTAGAAATCTATGCATATGTAGGGCTAAAAACATGTTTAAATCTTTATTTATCTAATCTAATATATTACAAGATTTTATTGCCACTTTTTATATTACGGGCTTTATGAAGAAATGATTAGTTATTTCTATTGTGCATGGAGTTTGTCATAATTAAATAACCACATTGATCACAAATTTTGTTACTGTTAAATTTTAATCATGTAGCTATGCAGCCCATGCTTAGCAAAAATTTATATACAATATGGTTTTGTGCAGTGTACGGACGTTGAACTTGTTAAGAAGAGATTAGAAGAAAAAGGAATAAGATATGTTACAGCATTGGTAGAGGATGAAGGAATTAAGGTAGATCAAGTGTTCTTCCATGACCCTGATGGCTACATGATTGAGCTATGCAACTGTGAGAATATCCCAATCATTCCAGTATCTTCATGTTCTGCTTCTTTCAAGCCTAGAAGCCATAGCTTTAAGAGATCTACTTCCAATTCCAAGTGTGGAGGATTCATGCAGAATGTGATGATGGAAAGCTTGAGCATGGACATGATGAACTTTGCGTTTTAAAATGACAAAATTGAAGAACGTTAAATGTCACTTCCTTTTTTGTTTTGTTTTATAAGATGTGAAAAGTTTGTTAATTAAAATAGAACAAAAAAAAAAAATATGTTGGAGGATATTAGGAATGTAAAATTGTTAGTCTTGGTTTAATTGTGAGAGAAGAGTGGGTCCAAGGAAAAGCTATATTGTATTTGTAACATATGGTGTTTAATTTATAATAAGAAATTGTGATTCTTCTATTTGTATCTCATGTTCGTGTGTGGGCATTGACATATAAAGTGTATGTTGTATGCGGTAATGATAATTAATTTTGAAATATTTAGTTTGAGATAATTGATTTTGATTAAAAGTGAGTTATGTAAGTTAATCGATGATAAATATGAACTTAAGTTTAACTCGAACTCTATTCGTTATAAATTTACAAACAATTTCGATCAACTTATTAGATTTATCTTATTTGCTTCACGAAATAATGTCATATTTCATCTAAATGTCTCTTTAAATTGTTACTTGGCCTACGAGTAACAACACATAGTTTCTTTTACGGTGCAAAACCCTGCTTTTTTTGTTTTATTCTTTAACTTTAACCTTACTTCTTTGAAGTAAACGTAAATTAGAGAAGTTTTCTTTCTCTTGACTTTTGAATAACAATGTCGGTCTTGACATATATGTCATTCTCAACTCATTTGTTGGTGTTGCTTCATTGGTTAGTAGTCCTTTGTTTGTATTTACATCTAGATTAACCTCTCCGTTTTATAATGAGTGTCATTTTAGTTAAAAAAAATTGTTTTAAAATAAATGTCACTTTACATTTTTAATACAACTTTAATTTTTTCTCCCAACTTTACCTTCAATAAATACTCCAACTTTTCTCTCTTACAATTTTCAATGCAACTTTAAGTTTGTCTTTTTCTTGAGCAATTTAGTAAAAGTGTTATGTCTAATAATTATTTCATTTCATTCCTTAATTTATGTGTAATTGACTAAAACGACACTCATTTTAAAAAGGAGGAAAGTCATATACTTAAGTGGTGAACCTTTCAATGATTCAATTGAGGTATTAGTGACATCTCCACAACATAACTAATAAATAAATAAAACCAAATGCTCTATCAACAAAAATTCAATAAAATATGCATACATCTAAAATCCAATAGAAATATTTTTTTTTTCTAGCAAATCCAATAGAAGCAAAGAAGCTAAACAAAAACAATAAAGGCTTTTTTCCTCAACAAAAGAAAAACAATAAAGGCTACCATTCTTTCTCTGTTGAACATTGTAATCAGAATCCAAAAATCTCAAAATGAGCCTACTAGCTCTAGATCACTCAACAAGCAATATAAGAGCAACACACCGAGGGAGGAAAAATATAAAGAAAAAAAGACACAATTTTCCTTAGAGTTCAAATAAAGGAAAGTGACGACGGTTTTCTTAGTATTTTATTATTCCAGCCTAATTTTATTATTTGTTTGTTTTATTTTTAGTTTGTTATTTTTAGCTTATTAGGATTTGTTATTTCTCTATTTAAGTTTAACAGATGTAGCCTAAAATGCAAACTTTTATTCATTCAATAATATTTTAGAGAGTTTTATCAATTTCTGGTGGATTCCAGAACCTTATTTTCACAAGTTTGTCGCTTGCAAATTTGTTTCTTTTCAATCTAGATTTAGCGTTTGTTAGCCTACGCTTTCGACTGCGTCAGTTGGTATCATAGCCTAATTTCTCATGTTCTTTTCCTAACGTAATCATCCATAAGAAATCAACCGGTGACGAAAGCAGAGGTTGTCGCAACCCTTACCCCGACCCTCAAAGCTTTGGCTGCACAAATGGCGATGTTAACAACTAACCTGAATAACATCGCCAACAACAACAACACCACCACCACCACCACCAACAACAACAGAAACAATCCGAACAGGGGAGGAGAACCAATTCCGGTTATTAGGGTTCGTAATAACAGCCATACCATTGTTACGTACCAAAAATCTGAACATGTCTGTGAATCTGATTTGAAATACTATGATCGTATATATTACAACGAGTTGAAGGATGATTACTACAAGTTTAAAATCCCCGATTCAATATATCGTTGTCCATTTTGTTACAACAAAGATTACTCCTTGACCGACCTTTTGAGACATACTCCCAGAATGGCAGGTAACACGCGTAAGACGATTAAAAATATTGCTAAACATTATGTTTTGATAACGTATATTCAAAGGTATCTTAATGTTAAAGTTGCAGAAACATATAACATCATCAATAATGACACAACTGAAATAAACGATGAATTTGTAGTTGGAGAGAATCAAATTATTGAAAATTCGAGTTTTAAGGTCGAAGAAAGTAGAACCACAAAGTTCAATCTAGAATTCAAGGGCAATATTAACGTGAACAACAATGATATGGATTGCGACATCCAAACAGAGGCGATGCCAGAAATTGAAGAAGAAACAGAGGCGTCAAAGGAACTTAAAATTATGATCAAGGGCGATTCGATGATCGGGGAGAAAAAGGACACTGCTATTGTGCTTCCAAAGAAAATTCTTTCAAAACGATCAACATTATTGCACATCTTGAATAAGCTAAATTTGGCCCAAAGGAATACAAATGTTGAGTTCGATTCACACAAGCCAGCACAACAGTAAGCGATGATGACTACGTGAAAGATGTTCCGAAGGAATCAATAGGTAACATGTCCATTAATTTTCAAGGTGCAGTTCATTTAGGACATGACAAGGCCAATGAAAATAACAAGGAGAAACTTGCCAATGAAGAATCTGAGATATACCAACTTGGTCCAACAGTAGCACTTTCATATATGTCAGTTTTAAAGGATTGTGAAGAACACTGTTTGCTTGAAGGATCTGAGGTCAAAAGGCTTGGGGGCCTTCATGTGATTGGTACATCTTTACATGAGTCTCGGATAATAAAACAAATTCCAACAATGGGATCCGGGTAGATGGCCTCTTGTTCATTGAAGGAGACTTATGTAGGAGAGTTTCCTTAGTATTTTATTATTTTAGCATAATTTTATTATTTGTTTGTTTTGTTTTCAGTTTGTTATTTTTGACCCATTATTCTTTTTAGTAAGAAGGAGAAAGTCAAAGTTTGACTTCACTAAGATGGACAACTTTGTAAATAATAGTGATATTAATAATCGAATTACAATTGTTTCATATGAGTTTTTAGGTTACAAAGTCAAGTTCAAACAACTAAGTTGTCTTTTATGATTTGTTCATAATGTAATTTGTTTTAACCCTTTCAATTTTTAATTTTTTTTAGGTAAAGTAAGAGTATGAACTTGCATCAAAGTGACAATATATATCCCAACTGAGTTCTCATCCTTAGAACCACAAATCCCTTACAAGTATCCTAAAAAATGTATTAATAAAAAATACAATGAGTTGGTAGAGGAGGCTATGCCGTACCCATGAGAAAAAAATAAAATAATTAACTTTAGTGTGTAAAATTATACTCATAAATTGATTAATACTAACAATAGAATTCATAATAATTCTCTCCAAAAAAAGAACTCATAATAATAATTATCATTATAATAGCATCAATTTTTTATGATAATACCATTATATAGTGACATTAACTATTCTCATGTCTGGTCTAAAAAAATCTTATGAATTATTTTCTTACGTTAATATTGATAATTAGTCAATAACTTTAAAGTATTTTCATATTTTGTTATGACTATATGTGGAAAAGTTGGTATTTTTTTAATTTTAAAATTTTGAATGAGAAAACTTAATACCAAAGCATTTCAAAATACACGGTCAATTCTTTTTAAAAAAAATACACGGTCAAATGTATAAATAAAGAATAAGCCTTTTAGGTAATTATGGTTATAGTAAATTATTAAGAATATTATAATATAATAACAAATGTATTAAATTTTGTTCTTATCTTTTGGTGGTACATGGTCGTATTTATATTTGAGACATTATTTTGGTCAAAAAAATAATATTTGAGGTATTATTATTGTTTTGAAAAGAGAATAAATTTTATTTTCTTTCTTTTTAAAATTTTTCAATTTCAAGAAAATATTTTACAAATAATTTTTAAAATTATTTAAGAAAGAGAATCAATAAAATGTTCAAAAATTTATTATATCAAATATATTTATTTTATTTTTCCTTAATCAATATATACTTTAAAGAATTTTGTCGTCTTCAAAAAAAATACTTTAAAGAAAAAACATATTGAAAACTATACATTAAAGGAAAAAAAAAATTGCATTTAAAACTAATCTCTTCCACACTCTTATTTAAAACGAGCTATTGTTTCTTTTATCCCATCTATTCTTCTTCTTTTTTCATTTCATCAAAAGTATTTGTTGTATTCACAGACTCACCAATGGCCTCGAATGCCACAAGCTCTGCCTTTGGACTTCAAGTTTGTTTCTCTTTACACTCTCATCTTTTATCAATTCATTTTGTTAGGTTCTTTTTATTCTTTTTTTTGCATGAATAGGACATGCTTTTTAGAATTATGAATATAATTGTCAACAAAACACAATTTTTTTTTTTTTGCATGAATACGACATATGTTTTTTAGAATTGTGATTATAAGTGTCATCAGTTTATTCTTTTCATTTTTTGGTGCTATGATGGAAAATATTATACGCAAAGTATATTATGTTTATATTGAACATTATCAAATAATGTGACTTAATATGAGACGGAGAACATATTTTCTAGAGAGCCTATTAATGATAAAACTCACACACGTTAATTATTGAGAACTGAAGAATTGTGGATTTGAAACTACACCGAGAATATCAAAAGTTCTGGCAATATTTTATCATCTAAACAAATATTTTCAATTAAAATATGCAGGAGCATTATCAAAATCTCAAGGGAAAAGACCAACATTCTGAAGATTTTGAAGATGAGATTTGTTTGAACAAAAGCTTGAGTGCCAATTTGGAAGTTTTTGACCGCCTTTTTTGTTCCAAATGTTTGGTAAATACTACTAAACTATCAATATATTTTGGATTTTATTTTTGTCACCACCATGTTGTCTAACATGATAATTGATAAATATGTTGTCTTTATTTTTGTAATTTCTTTGTAGATCTTTTGTTGTACTTTGCACGACTATTCTGATCAACAAATTATATATCCAGTAAGTAACACCGTTCTTTATTCATTTCTTAACACATATTTTCATTAATTGATTAATTAATAAAAAAACGGATGGTTTACTTCTCAGAAAGAAAAACAACCAATTTGGACACCGGAAGGTAACAGAGGACCATGTGGTGTTCATTGTGAGCTTTATAATAGAAATGAGGGGAACTCTGGTGTTTCAACTTGGAAACTTTTGGAGAAAGACCTATGTCTGAAGGGAATAGAAATGTTTGGGAGAAATAGGTATGAATCTTTCTTATTTTTAACATCACATCTAAAACTATTGCATAAGTGATTATGTTATGAGATGAGCTAAGACTGTTTTTAAATGTAACCCATGCTCTGCAGTTGCCTTATATCTAAGAACTTACTTTTTAAGATGAAGACTTGCAAGGAAGTTGCTAGCTACATGTATGCTGAAGTTCCAATGTCACATGGATCCATGAACGAAAATGAAAACGTAAGATATTATTATGTTATTATATATAAATGATTTATACTATATTTTGTTATCTACTAAAGTATATTTGGTTATCAATTTGGCATTGATGTAGTAGGTAGGGTCTGTTTGGATTAGCTAATTTGAGATTTTCTATTAACATGAGTTTTGTTAGACTGTTTGGAAGAACTTATGAAAATTTTCCATGCTTTTTTCGGCTTATTTAAATAAGTTCACCAATGTAGCTTATAAAAATAGTTTATAGCATACACAAAAGCAATTAAAACTCACTTAATATGGGAGGGAGGAAGTATTTTCTATAGAGCTTTTTAACGACAAAACTCACACACGCTAATTATTGAGAACTGGAGATTTGTGGATTTAAAATTGCATCGAGAATATCAAAAGTTCGAGCAATATTTTATCATCTGAACAAATATTTTCAATTAAAATATGCAGGAGCATTATCAAAATATCAAGGGAAAAGACCAACATTCTGAAGATTTTGGAGATGAGATTTGTTTGAACAAAAGCTTGAGTGCCAATTTGGAAGTTTTTGACCGCCTCTTTTGTTCCAAATGTTTGGTAAATACTACTAAACTATCAATATATATTTTGGATTTTTTCACCACCATGTTGCTAACATGATAATTAATAAATACCATGTCTTTATTTTTGTAATTTCTTTGTAGATCTTTTGTTGTACTTTGCACGACTCTTCTGATCAACAAATTATATATCCAGTAAGCAACACTGTTCTTTATTCATTTCTTAACACATAGTTCCATTAATTGATTAATTAATAAAAAAAACGGATGGTTTACTTTTCAGAAAGAAAAACAACCAATTTGGACACCGGAAGGTAATAGAGGACCATGTGGTGTTCATTGTGAGCTTTATAATAGAAATGAGGGGAACTCTGGTGTTTCAACATGGAAACTTTTGGAGAAAGATCTATGTCTGAAGGGAATAGAAATGTTTGGGAGAAATAGGTATGAATCTTTCTTATTTTTCACATCACACCTAAAACTATTGCATAACTAAGTGATTATGTTATGAGATGAGCTAAGACTGTTTTCATATGTAACTTATGCTCTGTAGTTGCCTTATATCTCGGAACTTACTTTTTATGATGAAGACTTGCAAGGAAGTTGCTAGCTACATGTATGCCGAAGTTCCAATGCAACATGGATCCATGAACGAAAAATGAAAACGTAAGGTATTATTATGACATTATATAAATGATTTATACTATATTTTGTTATCTACTAAATGATTTATGACTATAAAGGAAGGAATAACAAAAAACAATTATATATTTCTATAGCAATAGATGTGGAAGTAAAATATTTTTCAATTGCTTCATTAACTTTGCTAAGATTGCAAAAGCTGAATCGTTCAAGCTTGTAGAAAATAGATATAACAAAGATGTGGCAATATATAAATGTCATGTTCTACATCAAAATGTTCATTTTTTTCCTCATTCGTTTATTTTTCCCTTTTTGGGCATTTTAGGTTGAGCTCATAGAACCCCAACAATGAATTTGAAAGAATAAGAAAGGACAACATGAAAATTGAGCTCAGGCATAGAGAAACATTTATTTATATTACCCTAACTATATTTTACTAATAACTAATCCAACTATCTTTGATCAAATGTACATTGCAGGAACTTGAAGGAATATGACATTACCTCACTGGATTACAAATAACTTATGGCCCCTAAGGATGTCCTTGATTCTTTGTTTTATCCCTTATTCCATTTTATAAGTTTTTCAGATGAACAACTACTCTGTTAGTTTTCAATATTTTATATTTTAGGTCCAATAATATTTGGGATTTTGTGGCATGCTTATTGCCATTTTTTAATAAATTGAAACATTATCATTGCGTGTGAAATATGATTTTTTGTCTGGGTTTGAAAGTGTGGTCATGGATTGAAGAGTTGTAGTGCTTAAAAAATAAAAGTAAAATAACTTCTTATATGAATGCGGAATATGTAAAATTCCAACATGAAGTGTATACCGAATGTATTGAAAACACAAGAAAATAGAGATTTGAATTGAGTTTAACGTATTTTTAAAACTATTTCGAAATGTTCTTTACTTGAGAGTTTCTTTTCTTTTGAATAAAACTGTTGCGAATTCGATGAAAAAATCACACTAATAAATACTTGATGTGTGGAGCAAGGAATAATCAAGCAACCAATACAAGTGGGTAACAGTTATAATCACAAGCAAAAGTAGAAAACAACGAGAGAAAAGAAGAGAGAACACAAAAGAATTTGTTTACCCAGTTCAGTCCAAATTGACCTAATCTGGGGGAGAGAGCAGCCCTCCGTTTCACTATATGATGAGTAACGTTACAAAAGAGATGTCAATGAGTTACAAGAATAAGTCTCCCGCCTAATTCTACCCAAAGCCCCAATCTCTTCCCGTAACCAAGAGACTCAATCCTAATAGTGTTTTCCAAGGTGAATCAACCCTCAAACCCTAGTGTTTGTTCCAAAGAGACCAACTCTATACAAACCCTAGTTTTGTTGTTGCCTTTCTATACCTTTGTTTCAGCCCCCTCTATCTCAAGGTTTGCTCTGACACAAAGCCTATATTTATAGTAAAAGTAATTCCCATAAAATTGTAACAAATCTGGCCCAAAAATACGTTTCTGAAATATCCACTGCGCGCAAATTCGGGCCCCGATTTTACCATTCGGGCACCGATTTTTGCCGCGAGAAAAGCCTCCAATTGGCAGCACAATTCGGGCCCCGGACAGATCCATTCGGGCCCCGATTTTGCCTTTTCCAACAAACATCATTTTTGCCTCCAAACTCTAATTTTGAGTCACTTTCACAACAAAAACATTAATCAAAAGATGATTGAAGAAAAGATAAAAAGAACTAAAAATTAAAAATTGAAGAGAAATGAAAAACACACAATATTTTTAACACTGGTTTGCAACAAACCGTTGCTATCTATCATCCTCCTCCTCTTACAAAGAGATTTGCTTCGTCATAGTCGATGACTTAATCCACTGATCCAAGTATTATTTAATGCTCCAAAGTATTCTTTCATCTTCTACTTCAGGCTATACACTAGAAACCTTCTAGTCATCTCAACAACATTTGGCAATTGTCTTGTTAACTAATTTTTTATTGTTTCTTCGGACTACCTTTTAACAAGTGTTTAATACTTGATTTCATAGTTTAATTTTTTTACATGTTACATGTGAGACCAACCAATCAGCATACTATTTATTTAAGGGTTAATTTAGCAAATAGTCTTTTTTCTTTTTTAGATAAAAGTAGTGCAAAGCACACTACTCAGATTTACCCCCAAACCTTTTCAGAAGGTTACAAACCTAAAGTTGGGAATTCCCAGCATGTTAGAAATAACATCCTTTCTAATAATATTAGGGGCATCTTGCCACCAAACAAAGCTAGACACATTAAGTCCTAAGTTTGCTAAGGAGTCAGCACAAGTGTTGCCCTCTCTGGATGTGAGTCACCAAAAAATTCATTCCATTAATCATTTCCTGACAGTTGATCCATCTATTTCTTAAGGCCCAAGGAACTAGAGCAGCATTATGGAAAGCCATGATAGTGAGTTTAGAGTCTGTTTCTAACCACAAATTGCGCAAATTATTCTGGTAAGCAATCTCAATGGCAATTAAAGCAGCGGTAATTTCTGCAACAAAAGCAGAATCAGTCAACATGTTTTGAGCAAAACATCCTAAAGTGAAGCCATGAGAGTTTCTGAAAATCCCTCCACAAGCAGCTTTTAAGGGGTTCTTGATCACTGCTCCATCAGTGTTGACCTTGTACCAATTAGAGATAAGGGGTGCCAGAGAACTTCAAGCAAAAAAGGAGCTCTTGGAGGATGAATATTGATTTTAAGAGCTTTAAGGATAACAAACTCAGCCAAGTCAACTGTTGAGGCTTTCTTTGTGAGATTCCCAGAGAGAGAGAGAGAGAGAGGGACATTGGAGATAACTAAATTAATGGTTGATTTCCAATAGATTTTTCTATTATAATATCTATAGTGATTTCTAGAGAACCAGATGACATATAGCAAATTAATGATGCAATTATGGCAACTTTGCACTGTGGGGTCCAGTTTCTGTCACAAATCTTCCAAATATCTTCTAGAGCATTAAATTGAAAGTTAGTGTTGAGAAGGGAGGAACACCAAGACCAGAGTTTACAAGCAAGGCTGCATTGGAAGAAAAGATGAAAGGTAGTCTCACAAACTGAGAAGCAGATGCTGCAGATGGAGGCCATAGAACAACCTCTTTGGGGGGATGTCAACATTCTTGGACTAAAGAAGTTTTATTTTTAGCCCCCGCAAAAAAATCATATTGTTTAGTCCTTGTAACATTTTTAGGGATAAAAAATGCTGACAATTTATCTTTGAAGTGCATAAAACAGACATGATTAAAAAAACTAGGCATAAACATATACCTTTTTAATATAAAGTGAGAAAAATCGCATAAAACATATACTCTTTGTACCATAATAACTATCATATTTGCATTGACAAAGAAAAATCATATTTAACATGGTAATGTGCACCATCTCAATGTGTTTCTTTTGATCAAAAGAATCTTCCAGGAAGGTTCCTAGATGGTAACCAAATTCGTGCTTTATATTAATTAGAAGTAAAAAGCTAATAATTAAGTTGAATACATGTTTTTGATTCATTAAGCGAGCAAGAGTTGAAACCGGAGATTGAAGAAGTTTGTGAAGCACAAGCACTTCCGTTGCTCTCATTGAATCGTGTGTCTCTCTTGTGTAGTTCAGTGTTGGAGAATGTATGAAATTTTAAGATGATGTTTTGGGTTTTATTCCCATCAGACGACCACCAACTTTCAAAAACTTTCTAATAAACATTTTAGGTTAGTTGGACTCAAATTAAAGTTCACTAAGTGCTTACATATGTATTTACACCTCACCCACCAAAGAGGTCCTCACATATTCGGTGGGTGCTAGATAATATGTTATTGGGTTTATTATAAGGTGGTATAAGCTTGTTATGTTTTATTAAATATATATACATATATATATTCTCTTTGTTACCCTAATTTTCATGAGTTATGTTACCTTAGCATCTTTGCATTTTTCCTATTATGATATCGTTATTGTTTGCATGATATTTAGAGCTTTGTTAAGATACTTCTTGAATTATATCGTCATTAATTATTATATTGTTGAGTTCCAAAAAGTTTAAGAATGTGTTTGTTTTGCTTTTTGATTATTGGTTCTAGTTTGTCCTGCCTTTTGTTTGGAAGAAATTGATTGAAGAAAGAGAGAACAATAATAAGTTTTACTGCTGTTATTGTGGTATTGTTATTTCTTTCTTGATGGAATTTTAATTTAGTGTTTGTGTGTCTGTACATCAAAACATGTTATTGCTTCACAAGGTTATTCATCGTTCAAGTGTCATATGATGGCATATAATGATTGACTATACTAACTATAAGTTGGAATATGATGGCATTTGAAAGTTGTAAAGTGTCTTCTCTTGCCATATGGGCATTACTTGTTTTATACGACCTGGTTTTGGATTTATCTTACCGGTAATGTTTGTAAGATTTTTGGATATTTGATAACAATAGTTACAACACTACTAGAAATCTACGTTTTCCCTGCGAAATTTCCTGCCGATTTCGGCCAAAATTCCGAAGGAAAACGGTTTCATGCGGATTTCAGCCAAGATTCCGCAGGAAATCGGTTTCATGCAGATTTTCCCAAGGATTCAGGTTCCCAAATAATACCTTCGTTTGTCCTGAGGATTTAGGATCCGCAGGAAATCTTCCTGCGAATATATCCGCACCAAACGTCAATAAAACCACTGGAAAGTCTTGGAAGATCCGCAATAAAACCCGCAGGAATATCTGCGGAATAATTGTTTACAAACATTGTCCTGCCACCACAGGATCCACAGGAAACGTGATTGTTACGCGAGGAATTTCCTGCCACCACAGGATCTGCAGGAAATAACCATTAAATAGCAGTATCTGCAGGAAATACTCGGAATTCTAGTAGTGCAACATGGTTTCTTATTTGGTTGCTCTTCATTGTATTTCTTATCTATTTTGGTGATTCTTAAGCCTGATTTTGGTATTATTTCTGACACAATTTGATTGTTTAACTGACGATTCAAGTTTGTTTGTGGAGCTAATTTTCGGATGTTTGTGTCTCGGGTGATTACTTATTCTCTCTCTGGTTTGCTTTGGTTAATCAGTTTGATTTGGTTTTGTTTGGTTCGATTGCTTCTCTCTATACTAATTGATTCTTCTATTTAATTGCTCTCCCTTCCTAATGGCTCTTATGTGTGATTTCTTCTTTCTCTATCGACTCTTTTATATTTGGTTGCTTCCCTTCTATTGGTTCTTCTATTTGATTGCTGCTTATTCTATTAATAAAGATAGGTTGACACTCTTTTGTACCGCTTTGAAAAAATTCAGTTAACCAAATATATTGTATGTGTGACCACATTTTTACAGTTGCGTGACCACTATCTTTCCAGAAAAAATGTGGTCACGAAACTAAAATGCGCGTGACCATTATTTTTCCATTTAGTTAACCAAATAAATTCTGGAAAAATATTGGTCACGCAACTAAAAAAATATGGTCGCATAGACCGTATATTTGGTTAACTTAAATTTTCCAGAGTGGTATAAAGGGTGCACACATTAAAAGTATCAACCTATCATTGCCATTTTTCTATTGGTTCTTATGTTTGGCTGCTTCTGTTTGTTGATTTGGTTCATCTCTTTAGCTATTGCTTATCTATTGGTTGGTTCCTCTTTTCGATCGTCGTTCATTCTTTGGTTGCTCCTCTTTGTTGTTACGATGTAAGCCAAATTAAATCTTAATGTGTTTTATCTTGAGGAGTGGTGTTAGAATATTACATGTTTTTTATTTGGGTCTTGTTAACGAGTGCCCCAGGGTACTGTTTAAGAAATTATTCTTTTAAAATGTCAAAGTTTTTAATTTTCAATACACTGATTACACAAACTTTCCGGATGAGGGTGGTTCTCAAGAGCCTCCTTCATGTCCAAAGGTCTCTGCTCCATCATTGCTGCAGGCCTAGGCCAATACACTAGTTCTAACACGTGTTACGCCAGTTTCTAAGGACGGTAGTTTTATGGTTTTGGAAAATAGGCACGGTGATGGTGCTTCTGTGACAGAACAGTGCAATGCAAATGTTGGTATTGACCATAGTGCTAGGGTGTCTGATTGTTTGCCTGTTCCAATTTCCTCCTCTGCTGATTTTTTGAGTGTGGACAAGCGACCCAGTGTGCCCACTCTTGCTCAATACATTCCTAATGCTGCTGCTGATAAGAGTGTGAAAGTGCTGAAGCAGTTTTGGGGGGATGAGACTGATGATACGGAAGCGTCTAATTCTGATCCTGATCATCCAGTGAAATTCTTTTCTAGTAGTTATAAACACTTGGAGGATAACTTGGTGAAGGCTAAAGCAGCCAAAGCTAGCAAGAAGAAAAGAAAGCAGAAGAGTCTAAGAAGTGTGCAAGGTAGTGAAGCAACAGGTATCATCAAAACACGTTCCAAGTCCCAAAATTTTCCCATTCAATCTCAATAACGTTGCTATATTGGAACATTAATGTTAGAAGAATCAATATCCCTTCTTTGTGGGGTATGCGGCAACCTCACTTGGATCCTTCAAAAAATTTGTCTTATTTTGTCCTCTCATAGGTGAAGCTCACTGATCCCTTTTCTAGTTAGAGATTCAACTGGTTTAGAATTACAGAACTTGATGTATTGTTTTTAATTGTCAAGGGTTCAGACCCTCTCCTGTCAGTTTATTGAATTTGTTGCTTGATAAAAAAAAAACACAAACTTTCATAAAAATTTACCATTTAAGACCCTTGACCAATGCCTCGGAAGCATCGGTTAACATTTCCCGTTTTATTTATATTCTTTATTGAGTACATTTTTTGTTTCTTAAATGACAAATTTTTGAAGCTTCGTGTTAATGTATTATGGTTTATGGATAGATAGATAATATGTTAAATGATTTATTATAACTGTGTTAAGAGTAGTCTAGACTTTTTTTAAGTTCTTTCCATAAGTTTTGTTGTTCATGTTATTGAAACCCCAATCTCCTTATTTTCTCATGTAACCAAAAAAACTAATCTCTTTTTTTTTTTAGGAATTGTTCACACATGGTTAGTTAATTGTTAATTATTCATTTCTCTTCTATATCAGTTATATTGCTACACATGTAAGTTTAGTTACATGTGTTTTTAATTATTATTTGTTGTCCCTTAAATAAAAATTATCATTTTTTATTGTAGGATTTATAATTATGGTATTCGAATGCATTTGATTCAAAATCCAGACATTGCTGAATTTTGTACCTACGTGATTGAATCAAGACCTGTATAATTAATCCCAATGATAACCATAACCAATTCCAGGTAAAAATATTAAAATAGAGATTTACTATTGAGAGTAAAAGGTCATTTTGAAATATTGTTTTAATTTTTTTAAAACTCAATTTATTGTGCTTAGTGAATTGTCTGATTAAAATTGGAGGACACCTGACTACTAGCCGTGTGAATGAAATTGAGTTGGGTCGGTCTTTATGCAAAATGGATTGGGTTTTTCATATAGGTGCACCAAATTTTGTAGATCAGTTCAGGAGACCTGACTATTAGCCGTGTGAATGTAATTCCAAAGAATAACCCAAACTTAGATGATATTAAGGTGCAAAAATTGTGACATAACTCAGACACTTAGTATCAAGAAAATAAATTATTGCATGGAGGCTCAAAGGGGGTTAACAAATGATAATAGTAATAATAGTATCAAGAAAATGCTAACAAGTGTTCTTAGAGAACTTTTTAAGAAGTTTAAAGTAGAAACTTTATCTTAGAAATTGTGTATTCAACTTATTGAAATAATAAAAAACAACTTTTTCAACATAAAAAATAGAAATTGTTTCCATTTTTTAATCCTTAACAAGCGCCCTAAGGACACTTGTTAGCACGTCCCTAATAATAATAAGGATGGCTTGAAAAGACTCAAGGTACCAAACAAGTGTGTTGTGTGTAATATAATATGACCGATATAAAGAACAAATGCAAATTTGAGCAAAAATAACAATCAACATGGAACACTCAAATAGAGAGAATTATCGTAGAAGAGTGCAATATATTTGGCTCAAAGTCTCGCCGGTTATGCCATCTAGAAAAAGGTGGTGATTTTGATGAGTATATTTTGCAGCAAGTCTCAATAGTTATCGTGCTCTTGAACTTCGAGGGTAAGCTAGCCTTATGTTGTATTGGTCTGAATAATTCTCTGAGACTAATACAATTTGAAATGGAAATGTTATATAAATTATGCAAAATTTAAAATAATAATGAGGAGTAGCAGCAATTAAAGAAAAATGAAATCTTAAATTTATTGAAAAGGAAAATTGTAGACTGATGGGTTACCTCCCATGCATCGCTTGTTTAACGTCATTAGTTCAACGCCTCAACCACTGTTAAGGTAGCTTGTATGAAAGAAATAACACATCATCCTTCCCTTTCATGTTGTTTGGTAGAAGTTTCATGAAATTGAGATAGAGAAGTGTTCCCCCACTCCAATCTGTAAGATTTTGGAATATGTTATCTTCCTTCTTAAGGAATAATGAGACTTTTGCTTCTAGTGAATCTTCTTTTGAGTCTCTGATATCACGAAGTTTGATGAAAGCTTCTCTTCTTTCACCACTATGTCCTCCATCACTCCATGTGAATTTTTAATTGTTATATATGCATGTGTTATAGTGACATTTGATGGCTTCACCTAAACTCTTTTATAGTTTCTTAGCATTGATGAAGATGTGAGGTTAATGTTTTGACCAAGATCACATGCAACCTTTTCTATGGACAACTTCTCAATAGAGTTAAAACTTCTTGGATCCTTCTTATTTGGAGGTAATTGTCTTTAAAAGATGGCGTTACAACTTTTGGTTAAAGCAAAAGATTCTTCTCGTGATTCTTCTTCAAGTGTTGGTAGGCCACCTTACACCTCTTCCTTCTTGGGTTCAATTGCTTGACAAGTTTCTTGTCCAGTCAGGGTATTGATTTGCATCTCCATCTAGGATATGGTTATGCTAGACAATGTGGCAGGTGTCGAGGTTAGCACTGCATGTTGTTGCTCGTATGCTACCCTACTATATTCGTGAATCTCTTCCCAACAACTTTTTGTTGCTTGCATCATTCGTACGAACATATTCTCCCAATATCTTGTATCATGATGTTCGTCTTAATAACCTCACCGAATTGTGAGAGGTTGTTGTCACTCCATAGGATATAGGATATGTATTCTTGTAAGAGAAATGCTAGCAACACTCACTTTTCGACACTTTTTTTTAATGATTGAATTGTTTGTAGAAAAGTGATCCATGAATTGTTTCCTGATAGAATCGAACCCTAAATATAAAATAAAATTTTTTGAAAATTAAATATTAAAATGAAACCTAAAAATCAAGTAAAGAGAATTTCTTCGTAGAAAATATCAACAATCTCCGACGATCGAGTAAAAAAAGCATTTAGTGTTACTTTATCTTTAAACGACAATCCCAATTCAATCATTACAACAGAGATTTGTGGTTTAAAACTCATAGTAATAAAGTTCAATCATTTTTAAAATCCCAGTTCAATGATTCAAGCATTTAGCGTTACTTATTTCTAATCAAGAATAAATGAATTCATTTGTAAATTTTTCGTTTGATACTCACATATCTCCACATGGATTGTCGTTTCAACTCGACAATTAGTGTTACTTATTAAATAGAAAATAAAAACAATAAAACAAATAAAAAGAGAGTAAATTGGGGGGAGTTTGCAAGTTTTTTTTTTCTAATGGCAATATATATATATATATATATATATATATATGTGTGTGTGTGTGTGTGTGTGTGTGTGTGGAAAAAAAGGTACAATACACACAGTAAAGCTGTCAAAAATGACGCTCGAAAAAACCACCACCTAGGAGGACACCCCACATACAGGGTCGGAGGCGCATCCAAAACCACCCTAAAACAACAAAAGAAACAAGAACAAGACACCACACGCCGATAGCTAAAAGCGACAACCAACACCTGCAAGAAACAAAAAGCAAAGAGGAAAGCCTGAGAGCCACACCGGGAAGGTAGGGGAGATACAACCCCACCCAACCCCGCTAGCAACCCCAGAAAGACCGCCACCAAAAACCCTGTCGATTCCAACACAGGACGGACTGTACCTCCCACTAATAGAGAGAGCAGGAATTATCAGTGCACTTAGCCAGGAACCACTTCCAAGCTAAGAGTTACTCACTGTACACCACTGGCTCCTATCGGAGTAAGCCACCAGCAAAGATTAGATCGTTCCAGAACATCCAAATGGTCCATAGAACAGCATGCAGAACAAGAAGCAAACATAATCTAACCCTCTTACCCCTACCTAAATAAACTCGTAATGGCCTCAAACTGCTGAGCTAGCCCCAGAGGCATAACAAACTCCCAACCCAACCACCTAGCCACCTGATACCACACTGGAAAGAAGGACGGGCATGAAAGGAACAGGAGTGTCGCAGTCTCAGACGGCCCAGACAGAAAATACAACCCACCCACCCACATGGAGTTCGCAAGTTTGATTTAATTGTGCAAAGTAGTAGTGATTTAGTAACCTAGTTTGATTGCAAAATTTTAACGACGGTTAGGATTATTCGAATCTCCTCTAATTCCTTGTTGGATTAAAGATAAGTAAACATTCATTTATGAGACAAAGGTTCTTTTTAAGTTATGACTTCGTATGATTGTTACGTCTCTCCAGCCGTTGAGTTTCACCTACTAATCACTCTAAGGATATACACGCTCTAAGGGGTGTAGGGTCGTCAATCCTACGTGATCCAATATGCCTACGTGCGGAGTGTTAGAGTAGGGTCTTACTCTCATATAGGTAATTGAAACATAAAAAAATTGAGATTCTTAAATTGTCATATAAAGGCTCCAACTTCGTCAATGAATCTTAGAAGTTCATCACATCTACCTGACCAAGAAAATATTATGACAATACCATTATATTGTCATTAAATATTCTCGTGTGGTCAAAAAACAAAATTCTCATCAATTATTTTCTTATGTTAGTATTAATAATTAGTCAACGAATTCATAGTATTTTCATATTTTATTACAAATATTATTTGGAGACTTTAGTATTTTCTTAAATATTAAAAATATATGAATGAATAAATTTAGTGCCAAATCATTTTAAAATATAAATTCAATTATTTTAGATTTTAAAATATGACAATATCTTCATAGTGTCATTAACTATTCTCATGTTTGGTCAAAAAACAAAATTCTCATGAATTATTTTCTTGTTTTAATATCAATAATTAGTCAACGAATTTATAGTATTTTCATAATTTTTTAAATATTTGAATGAAATTTTTTAGTGCCAAAGCATTTTAAAAATGGATTCAATTATTATTGATTAAAAATAAGTCTTTTAGGTAATTTTGTTTATAGTAAATTAGTAACACGTTTAAATAGAATAATAAATATATTAATGTACCATTGATTTTGTTTTTAAAATAACATTAAGATATGTCAGTATTGAATTTTGTTCTTATCTTTTGGTGGTCGATGGTTGAATCATATTCGAGACATTATTATTGTCTTTTTTTTTGAAGGAAGGAAGACATTATTATTGTCTTAAAAAGCGAATAACTTTTTATTTTCTTTCTTCTTATAATTTTTCAATTTCAAGAAAATATATTAAAAATACTTTTTTACTTTATTTAAGAAGCAGAATTGATAAACATATTCAAAAATTTATTCTATCAAATAAATTTATTTTCATTTAATATTTTTTATTAAAATTGAAAATATTTTAAATTTTCACAATTCTATTAACTAGTCAATATATCACTACCAAAAAAAAACTAGTCAATATATCCTTTAAAGAAAAAAATATTTGCATTTAAGGTGGTGGCACCCCAAAAAAGATGTATAAAAAATGAACAACTCTCTTCCAAACTCTTATTTAAATGAGTTACAGCTTCTTTTGTTTCATCTACTCTTCTTTTTTTGTTTTTATCAAAACAGCTTCTGTTGTTTCATCTACTCTTTTTTTTTTGTTTTTATCAAAGCTAGTTTTTATTTTCAAGCTTGTTTCTTTTTCAATGATGTGTAAGTATTTTCATTATTTTCATTTTTAGGTCAAATGAGATTAAGAAACGTTAACTGCTATCTTACGGTATGTGTGTTAGCTTCCTCAACTCAGTATACTGATCGTGATTTCCGTAACCACCTTAAATCTCACCGCTTCTCTTCCTTATCACACAATTGTTCATACCGCTCAAGGATTTCACCACAGGTACGTTTACCCTTTTATGATTTAGTGACTAATTTTAGGGTTTCTCTTTTTAACCAATTGATTTAATCACCTACTCTTAATGTGATTATTAGTTGCGTTGAGTTTGTGTTTATGGATTCTCACTCGATTTTCAACCTATATCAGTAGTCATCATTTGTGCAGCTTCCTTCAATCTTACCATTTCCTTCGTTATTATGTCTTCCTTCAATCTTACCATGTTGTGGTCAATATTATTTAATTATTTACCCTAATTAACATCAATTGTGAGAAGAGTGATGTCATGACTCATGAAAAATAATCTTAACTATGCAATATTTTAATTCAAACCCAAAAATTGCATGAAGGCAGTGAAATTATGAAGTATGTACCTAGAAATATGTCAATTCAAATACGAAAAATTGTATAAAGGGTGGACATAGCAATATGTCAATCACAAAATAAAACAAGTTATTGCTAAAACCAAGCATCAAAAGTCTTCCCCTACAAAGTCGTTCATGGTCTGTGTACTTGTAGAAATGCAAATGGAGAACACATATACGCGTCAAATAACTATGGACGAAGGTATTTTAGGTGAACATTATGAAGAAGACATTTTTCAAAGAACAAATGAATGAGTTTTTCCAAAATACAGAAATAGGTGTGTCTCTGCATATATATCAGGTGCTCCATATAACTTTAAAATGAGCGACAAGCCTATTTCTTCGAAGAAAATAATTTGTTCGGTCATCTTAAAGTTATTCGGAGTACCCTATATATATATATATATATATATATATATATATATATATATGCAGACAACAGACACGCCTACTTCTGATTTTTGGAAGGAAAAAAACTCATTCATTTGCTCTTTGATAATGTCTTCTTCATAAGGTTGACCAAAAATACCTTCCTCCATAGTTTTCTGACGCGTATCTGTATTTTCTATTTGTATTTCTACAAGTGATTTAAGAACTGACACAGACGATGAACAACACGTTGTAGGGGAAGGCTTTTGATGTTTTGTTTTTGCAATAACTTGTTTTTGTTTTGTGATTGGCATATTGTTATGTCCACCATTCATGCAATTACTGACTTCTTTCAATTTGTGCTTGAACTGACATATTTCTAGGTACACCCTTCATATTTTTACTGCCTTCATGCATTTTTTGAGTTTGAATCTAAATTATTGTATAGTTAAATTAGTTAATGATTAAATAGTAAAATGAACATTTCCTATGCATATCAATATACCTGTTTTTTTATGTGACAGACTTGTCACCCCTCCTAATCTCATCATTACCATTGCATTTGTATATTGCAGGGATCTATGTGTAATTGATTCACTTAGTGATCAAACAATAAACAAAACCTTTCAAGCAAAACAAAACATAAACCGAACATAAACAAATTAAAAAAAACTCCTACTTTTTCATATAGAGAATAATCTTTTTACTTTACCTCAAGATTTAGGAAAACGAGGTTTCTTGGTCATGTCACGTATGATCCTATTGAAGTAGCAAATATGTCGCAAGAAATGGAGGGTTTGAATTGTGACCCTTTTTAATTTTTAATTCTGAAAGAAAAATAGTTACTCAAGAAAAATTCTTGGTAAGTGTTAGGCAAGTGATATTAAAATAGTTAGATAATTAAGTAGTAAATATTTGGACTAGAGAACTCTGGATAATATGACTAAAATAAATAAAGTAGTAGAAGGACCAGAGAATTCTAGATATATATAGCTGAAATAAATAAAGCGATAAGAGGACCAGAGAACTTTGGATATATATATAACTTAAATAAATAAAGCGATAAAGGACCAGAGAACTCTGGATATAAAATAAATAAATAGGACCAGAAAGCTTTGGATAATTATTAAGTTTTTTAGGTTATTTAATTTTTTTAGTTTAAGAACCAGAGCACTCTGGAAAATTAATATAATTAGTTATAGGTTATATGTGACGGCAAGAAATTAAGAGATGAGAGAAGAGAGAGAACACAATAGATTTATCCTGGTTCGCCTAACCGGCTACGTTCAGTCCCCACACTACGTGTGAGATTATCCACTATAGTATCATGCTATCAGAAACTTCTGAATAGCACTATAAGTTGTTGATCACACCAGATCAGTCCGATTACACTCTGTATTGTCAACCTCAGCAGGCTTCTACAATTCTTGATCACATAAGAAAGATTAGAATATTTTTATCTCAAACTATTTATCCTAATAGACTTGAGAAACTAAGTAACACTTTGTATGGTGGTTGATGTTGGTAGAATGGTGGTATCTCAAACAAAAGAGATTTCAAATAATATCTCAAACAAAAGAGATATTTCAAATACAAACTTCAAATAGATATCTCAAACAAAAGAGATTAAAAAGAAATCTAGTGAAGGATTATGGAGTTTGTTTTAATGTTGTTGTTTGAAGAGCTTTTGAATATTTTTAATTGATATTCACGTGAGAGAGAGGTTTATATTTAGCTTTGAGAGAGTAATTATTCTTGTTGTAAGCTCTTAAAAAATAACTATGGACATGTGCTTGTATTTATAGAAGCTTATGCCTTCAAGCTTTGCAGACAAAAGCAGTTGTGTTGTCCTTTTAAAAAAACATCCCATGTGCTGATGTTTTTCTTGCTTGGTGCGCAAAGGTGCTAAAAAAGGAAACCTTTGTGAGTTGCAGAACCTTCTTCAAGACATTCTTTGAGTTCCAACTGTTTTGGAGAGAGCACATGCGTGAACTGTGGGCCAGCTGTGATGTGGTGGCATTAGGATGTCATTCTTATCTTGTTGTGCTTTCAGCAGACATTCTTGAGAACGTTTTTTCTTGTGTAAACTTTAGATTTGTTTTCTTCTTTCTTTTAAGACTCACGTGAGTCTTTGGCCTTTAGATGATGTTTATTCTTTTTGCTGTAAGGCCTTGCCATGATACATAGATTACTTCCTTTTTAGTATCATTTATTAAATGCAATTCTTTATCCTCTTTTGGTGAAACAAAGGGAATATTTTGTTCTTGTTGTACATGTAGCAGAAAGTGTATGTGTGTTCTTTTGCTCTTTTGCTTTGATGAGAATATTTATAAGCTTAGAATGTTCTTCTCTTAATCAATAACATTCTTCATGAAACATTTCTCACAAACCCATTAGTAGATAACAAGTTAAAAACTATAAAATGTTTGTGATCTTTAAAACATCAAATAACGATTTTGTCCTCAACAATCTCCCCCTTTTTGATGATGACAAACATTTATAAAATATTTGATTTTGATATTTAGAAATTGAGATTTGATAATATTGTAAAATAATTTTATCAGTAACTCCCCCTCAATTTTAGCATCCAAGATCTTTTTAATAGCTTGAGAATTTATGCAATAATGAACCAGAACATCATTTCATTTTTAAACATGGTTCAAAATATCAAAATAACATAAGATAGCAAAATAGCATAGAGACAAAATATAGAAGTGCATAATACAGAAGTACGTGGAATATTAATACAAGACAGCAACATGTTTTAAGAAACAAACTAGCATCTTAAAAACTATGTCCTTGTATGCATTAGGTGCGCAGCAATAACATTCCAAAAGCAAAAGTACTTCTAATATTTCTCCCCCTTTGTCACATAAAAAAGGAGGGAATGTACCAGAATATCAAGATGAGGGAGAAGACTCATCTGATGAAGATGATTCTGAAGGTACATGCATAGGGATAGCAGGAGGTGGAGGAAATGGATTGGTCATTGGAGCATCAACACCCCATTTTGCAGCAAGACTCATATACCACTTGCCTAAGCAAAGTTCTTTCCATGGAATCATACACAATATGATTCACAATGCCATGTAGTGCTTCAAACAGTTTGAGAATGTCTTTCCTTATTTTTCCAATATTCTTCTCAGTTTTTGATCTCTTAGGAGGGTGTTCATTCATTTGAGGAGGGAGAGATGCTTCAGGCAACACCTTAAAAGAAGGAGAATTGGATTGCATAGGAACGGATGAATCATATAAAGGTGAATCCGAAAAGAACTTATCAATGGATTCAGATCGAAAGAGAGCTGAATAGTTTTGTTTTGGAGGAGAAACAAAGATGGGAGCAGCAGCAGATACCTTGTTTGCTGGAGCCTCTTCTTCAAAGAAGCTTTGCATTTCAGTCAAATTATGAAAGTTGGGAAATATGGGATATTTTGCAAAGTTTTCTAACAACTTGGCATGTTCCTTTGAAACAGGAGAGCTTTCTCTAGGAGATTTGGTTTTAGTTTTGAGACATTGAAACAAAAATTCCAAAGAAATAGGATCATTTCTTTTCTTTTTGAGACATTGAGATTGAGACAGATTCACAACAGGGGAAATGTGTGACTCAGGTTTAGTTTTCATTTGATGGACATTTTTGGGTGCGAAAGTTGAGACTTTGAAACTAGGAATCTCATCCTGTAAGGGAATTTTGAGCAACCTGAAATTTTTTGAAGAGGGTCATTCCATATGGAACAGTGCCTGTTTTGTTTGTGGAGTTAGCAGCAGTCATCATATTTCTGAGAATGATGTATGGGAGATTAACTTGTTCTCCAGTAAACATATGATAGATTAACAGAATGTCATTGTGAGAGATATGATTGAAAGTGCCATTCTTAGGAAGAAGGCTGTTGTGACACATGTTTGCAAGAATTTGGGTGGAGTGTAACATAGTTGAATAAGACAGATCAATTGCATTAGGTTTGTAAATTGTTTCAAAAACAGTGTTACGATCGAGATGAAGTACATCATACCAGTCATCACCAAACACAGCTGGACCCTCTAGAGGAATGTTTAACATATTAGAGATAGTTTCCAAGTTAATCTCTACTTTGACCCCCTTAATGTGAGAAATGATCACATTTTTATCTAAATAACATTCAGCCATATAATAGAATGCTTGAACAGCTTCTGAGTAATACTTTTCCCTAATTTGAAGGAAGGGAACCCAACCAAGAGCATCAGGATATTGTTTAACAACGATTTCTGCTTCTTGTAATTTGTCAAAATCAAAATAGCGACCTACCCCAATGGGTCTAGAGGACCATTTTTCAAAGAAGGTTTTGGTCAATTCAGAATCAATTAGAGGAGTAAACTTAGACTTAGACACAAAAAGATTATGAGGTTTACCCCTTTTTGAAACTGACTGCTTGATCTGAGAGTGTTCTGAGTCGTCAGTGATCTTTCTTTTTCCCTTATTCCTAGCACGAGAGCTTATCAGAGAACGTTCTGGAGTGGCTTGAGCTTTTCCTTTTTCTTCATGTTGCACATGAGCTTCTGGGACGGCTTTCGAATTGGGTTTCTCAACAGTGAGAACAACAGAGATTGGTTCGATTTCAACAAAATCATCCGGATTTTGTGCAGGTTCGTTTTCCCTATTTGCAGGTGAATTAGTTGTTTCCTGATTTTCAGCGGAGAGGTGGTTTTCTGAGGAATAGGGTTAGGGTTTGGCTGTTGAGATGATTTGGTTTGAGTATCTTCTTCATCTGAATCAACTATCTCATGGGAGAAATAGGTATGAATCTTTCTTATTTTTCAGCTCACACTTTAAAACCATATTTTATGTATTAAGTTGTATGCAATTCATGCTCCGCAGTTTCCTTATATCTCGGAATTTACTTTAGAAGTTCAAGACTTGCAAGGAAGTTGCTAGCTACATGTATGATGAAGTTCCAATGCCACATGGATCCAAGAACGAAAATGAAAATGTAAGATATTATTATGAGTCTAGTTACATTGTTAAGACATTATTTATTGATATATTTTCTTATCTGCTAATATATATTTGGTTTGATATATTTATTTGCAAGTAAACTTTCACTAGTCATGTTAATAGAATGTTTGAAATTGAAGGAAGTTAATGGGCGAGTAAGGAATAGAAATATGTAGTTGGAAAAATTGGGATTCACGTAATAGTTAGTGTTTTAGTGTCATATATTACCATTAATCAAGACAAGATAACAATGTCTTCAACGCATTTCTTGCAAGTAATTTGGTTTATGTGGTGCTGTACAACAGTATCCAAGAAAAAAGAAAGTGAACCACTAATTTATGACTATAAAGGAAGAAGCAACAAAAAAAAAAGTTAATGTATATCTATATGAATAGATTTGGAAGTAAAACACTAAGTGAACCACTAATTGCTTCATTTTAAATTTTTTCCATAAAAAATTGTGCTAGTTTTGATGCCTTGCATTTTTTGTTCTATTTTTTTTCTGGTTTCCTATAAGTTTATGACATTGGAGAAAATCTTATTTGAAACATGTTGGACATTAAATCAGACATTCATTCGAATTTTATCTTTTAAGTTACAATTGTTGCACACTTTTTTCTTATTTGTCAATTTTTCGTTTATGTCTTCAAAAATATATTCGGAATTAAAAAAAAATAGCCCCCCTCCTCATACTTTCCTGAGGTATTTAATTACTTCTTGTAATTATTTAATGGCTAAAATATGGTTTTAGTCCCTGCAAATATGTCTAGTTTTGGTTTTAGTCCCTGTAAAAAAAATTGTTTTTGGTCCATGCAAATATGTCTCATTTTGGTTTTGGTCCCTGGCCCCACTTTTGTGATGATTTGCACATGTGACACATGATGACTGAACCCATTTATTAGATAAATAGTCCCTGCAAAATATTTTACTTTTGAAAATAGTCCCTGGAGGGACTATTTTCAAAAACAAAATATTTTGCAGGGATCAAAAACAAAAACAAAAACTACAGGGACTAAAACCAAAACTAGGCATATTTGCAGGGACCAAAACCATATTTTAGCCTTATTTAATTAAGCAGTTTGCTAATTATGTTTGTTAATAGATTTATGTTGATTATTGGTTTAGGGTATAACACCTTGTTCATTGTATTTGTTGTCTCTTACTTATCGCATAGTCGCTAAAGGAAGAGTACACAATATCTTTGAAGATAAATTTCACCATAAGCCACTCACTGCCGGCTATTTGAAAGTATCAATTGATATTGCTTTAAAACAAGATGTAGAGTTTCTCGTGTACCTGATGATGTTGGTGATATAAGGTTGGTTGGAGATGCAATAGGATCATACGTGGCATGGCCAAGAAGCGTCATTTCCCTCAATCACGAGGTAAAGTAAAAAAAAAAATCTCATATGAAGAAGTTTTAGTTTTTTACTTTGTTTATGTGCGGTTTTGGTTTTGTTTTGCTAGCAACATTTAGTTTATTGTTTGATCACTAACTGAATTAATTACACATAGATTATTGCAATATACAAACGCAATGGTAATGACGAGATTAGGAGGGGTGACGATCTGATCACGTCAAAAAAACAGTATATTGTTATGCATAAGAAATTTTCATTTTACTATTAAATCATTTGTTAATCATTAACTAATTTAACTATGCAATATTTTAATTCAAACCCAAAAATTGCATGAAGACAGTAATATTATGAAGTATGTACCTAGAAATATGTCAATTCAAGTAGGAAAAATTGAAAGAAGTCGGTAATTGTATAAAGGGTGAACTTAGCAATACGTCAATCACAAAACAAAACAAGCTATAGCTAAAACCAAACATCAAAAGTCTTCCCCTACAAAGTGTCGTTCATCGTCTATGTACTTTTAGTAATGCAAATGGAAAACACATATACGCGTCAGATAACTATGGACGAAGGTAGTTTGGGTGAACATTATGAAGAAGACATTTTTCAAAGACCAAATGAATGAGTTTTTCCAAAATACATAAATAGGTGTGTCTCTGCATATATATATCAGGTGCTCCAGATAATTTTAAAATGAGCGACAAGTTTATTTCTTTGAAGAAAATAAATTGTTCGGTCATCTTAAAGTTATTCGGAGTACCCGATATATATATATATATATATATATATATATATATATATATGCAGACAACAGACACACCTACTTCTGTATTTTGGAAGGAAAAAAACTCATTCATTTGCTCTTTGATAATGTCTTCTTCATAAGGTTGACCAAAAATATCTTCCTTCATAGTTTTCTGACGCGTATCTGTATTTTCTATTTGTATTTCTAAAAGTGATTTAAGAACTGTTACAGAAGATGAACACCACTTTATAGGAGAAGGCTTTTGATGTTTTGTTTTTGCAATAGTTGGTTTTTGTTTTGTGATTGACATATTGTTATGTCCACCATTCATACAATTACCCACTTCTTTCAATTTGTGTTTGAACTGACATATTTCTAGGTACACCCTTCATATTTTTACTGCCTTCATGCAATTTTTGAGTTTGAATTTAAAATATTGTATAGTTAAATTAGTTAATGATTAAATAGTAAAATTAACATTTCATGTGCATATCAATATACCTGTTTTTTTATGTGACTGACTTGTCACCCCTCCTAATCTCATCATTACCATTGCAATTGTTAATTGCAGAGATCTATGTATAATTGATTCAGTTAGTGATCAAACAATAAACAAAACCTTTCATGCAAAACAAAACCTAAACGGCACATAAACAAATTTAAAAAAAAAAAACTCCAACTTTTTCATATCGAGAATAACCTTTTTACTTTACCTCAAGATTTAGGAAAATGAGGTTTCTTGGTCATGCCACGTATGATCCTATTGCATCTCCAAATGTTTTAAGTTTCTCTTTTACTAATTAATATATTATGAAGGAATATGAGGAACATGGTTCAATTGAGGAGGTATCCATTAGTATTAAGAATGCTTTCGAGGCTACTAGTTCAAAAATTCAGGTAAAGTAAAATAATTTTCAGAGATGAATATACTTATTTCTTATAGAGCTTATTGGTGTCAAAATCACACAACACTAAACGTTGAGAAATGGAGAATTGTGGATTTGAACCCCCTCCAAACATATCAAATGTTCAAGAAATGTTTTATCATCGGAACAAATTCTTTGAATCAAAATATGTAGAAGCGGTGCAAAAACAAGGAAAATGGAAAAATGAATCTCACATTGAGATATATTTAATGAACAGAAGTTTGAGTGCCAAATTAGAAAAATTTTACCACCTTTTATGTCCTAAGTGCTTGGTAAATACATCAAAACTACCAATATATTTTTTGCATTTTTTTCATTGCCCATGTTGTCTAACGTGATAATAAATATCTTGTGTCTTTATTTTTGTAATTTCTTTGTAGATCTTTTGTTGTACTTTGCACAACTATCATGATCAACATATTATATATCCAATAAGCAACATTGTTCTACATTCATTTCTTAACACATGTTTCCGTTATTTAATTAATTAATTAATTAATTTTATGGTTTAATTTTCAGAACTAGATGGTGACAGAGAACCATGTGATGATCATTGTTACCTTTATTATAAAGGTACCACAATTAGAATATTAGGGGCCAAAACTTGGATGCTTCCCATGAAGAAACATATGTCATGGATGAAACAGAATTGAAGCACTTGTCTAACTCAATGGAAGGGCAAATTGAAGGGAAGTCAAGTGTTTCAAATTGGAAACTTTTGGAAAACGAATTAGGTTTGAAGGGAATAGAAATGTTTGGGAGAAATAGGTATGAATCTTTCTTATTTTCAGCTCACACTTTAAAACCATATTTTATGTATTAAGTTGTATGCAATTCATGCTCCGCAGTTTCCTTATATCTCGGAATGTACTTTAGAAGTTCAAGACTTGCAAGGAAGTTACTAGCTACATGTATGATGAAATTCCAATGCCACATGGATCTAAGAACGAAAATGTAAATGTAAGATATTATTATGAGTCTAGTTACATTGTTAAGACATTATATAATTTATTGATATATTTTCTTATCTGCTAAAATATATTTGGTTTGATATATTTATTTGCAAGTAAACTTTCACTAGTCATATTAATAGAAAGTTTGAAATTGAAGGAAATTAATGGGCGAGTAAGGAATAGAAAAATGTAGTTGAAAAGATTGGGATTCATGTAATGTAATAGTTAGTGTTTTAGTGTCATATATTATCATTAATCAAGACAAGATAACAATGTCTTCAACCCATTTCTTGCAAGTAACTTGGTTTATGTGGTGTTGTACAACAGTATCCAAAAAGCAAGAAAGTGAACCACTAATTTATGACTATAAAGGAAGAAGCAAAAAAAAAAAGTTAATGTATTTCTATATGAATAGATTTGGAAGTAAAACACTAAGTGAACCGATAATTGTTTCATTTTAAATTTTTTCCGTAAAAAAATGGCTAGTTTTGATGCCTTACTTTTTTTGTTGTATTTTTTTTTGTTTCCTATAAGTTTATTTCATTGGAGAAAATCTTATTTGAAACATGTTGGACATTAAATCAGATATTCATTCAGATTTATCTTTTAAGTTACAAATGTTACACACTTTTTCGTTTTTGTCAATTTTTTCGTTTATGTCTTCAAAAATATTTTTTCTTTTTTGGTTTCCTATAAGTTTATGTCAAAAAAAATTTGTCAATTTTTTCGTTTATCTTAAAAAGGCAATGGTAATGACGAGATTAGGAGGGGTGACGATTTGGTCACGTAAAAAAAAAAACAGTATATTGATATGCACAAGAGATTTTCATTTTACTTTTAAATCATTTGTTAGTCATTAAGTAATTTAACTATGCAATGTTTTAATTCAAACACAAAAATTGCATGAAGGCATTAAAATTATGAAGTATATACCTAGAAATATGTCAATTCAAGTACGAAAATTGAAAGAAGTCAGTAATTGTATAAAGGGTGGACATAGCAATATGTCATTCACAAAACAAAACAAGTTATTGTTAAAACCAAACATCAAAAGTCTTCCCCTACAAAGTGTCGTTCATCGTATGTGTACTTTTAGAAATGCAAATGGAAAACACATATATGCGTCAGATAACTATGGGCGAAGATATTTTGGGTTAACAATATGAAGAAGACATTATCAAAGAGCAAATGAATGAGTTTTTCCAAAATACAGAAATAGGTGTGTCCATATGGCTTGGATTGAAGAGTTGTAGGCTTAGATAAAGCTGTTATTTTTTCCACCCTCATCTCTTCTCGCGAGCCCTTTCAATATTCCTAAATTTCCCCATTCGTAATATATAATCTGAACGGATTCAGACCCCATGAAAAAATATGAATCAAACAACAATAAATCGAAGGAATGTGACCGTTTATTGTGTTTGATGATTAAAAAGGCTTGTAATGTCATGACTTGGAGCAAAAAACCTTTAAGAATCACACAATGTGGGAAGTTCCGATTTTGGGTGGTGAGAGGAAAAATTTAGTGAAAAACCTAACAGTTGAAAATGAGAGAAGTTTATTGGTTAGGATTATATAATCAGAATGGAGGTATTTTGGAAATTTGGTAGGGCACAGGACAAGAGAACAACTGCTTTTTTAACTTTCAATATTTTCTATTTTAGGTCCAATAATATTTGGGATTTTATGGCTTGCTTATTGCCTTTGTTTTATTGTTGTTGAAAAAATTGCAATATTATCATTGCGTGTAAAATATACTCCCTCCGTTTCATAATACTTGTCAATTTTAAAGAATAATTTTGTTTCAGAATACTTGTCACTTTTAAGTTTCATTGCAACATTAATTATTATTTTGTCAATAATACTCTTACATATTTATTGTAAAGAGAAAAAAAATAGAATGAAATAATAATTGATTAAGGATATTATAGAAAATACACACATAATTTTATCAAAAATAACAAAATTTATTTGGTTTCTTGGTTATTGCAATTTCTCCAAAATGGACATGTATTTTGAACGGAGAAAGTAAAAAAAAATTAGTGAGTTTGAAAGTTTGGTTCATATGGCATGGATAGAAGAGTTGCAGAGAAAAATAGTAGCTTATATGAATGCCGAATATAAAAAATTTCTACATGAATTTTATACTCGAGGTATTTAAAATATGAGAAAGGCAGAACTTGAATTGTGTTGACCGTATTTTTAAAAACTATTTCAAAATGTTCTTTACCAAAGAGTTTTTCTTCTTTTGAGTAGAACATTAATAAAAAGATGATTGGAGAAAAGACAAAAAGAACTAACAAATTAAAAACAGAATGAAAAAGAAAAACACTGATATTTTTCACACTAGTTCACAATAAACCGGTGCTAAATCTAGTCCTCCTCTCAAAAGATTTGCCTCATCACAACCAGAAGCGGTTTTAACCCCAGTAAGCTTGGTCACATGCTCGAGCTCAATTCATATTTTATGTGTCGTTACAGGAAACTTGACTTGTAGTTCTGTAGCTAAATGTCCCGAGGACATTGATCGACGGCTCAACAAATGGCAACAGAAACAGGGACGGATGCACTTGAGGGCTATGTGGGGCTAAAGCCCCACATGCAATTTTCCTTTTTTTTTTAAAAAATAAATAAATAAAACACATGTTAAAAATAAGATTTTTTGAATAATTTGTTACTTGTCAATGATACCAATAACAAGAAATGAGGAATGAGGGATGAGAAGAACTTATATCTAAAGTTACGAAAATTTGTAATAAACACGATATATTGATGTGGCTGATATGGATGCACCGTATGCGCAAAGGAATAAACTTAGACAACATTCTTCAACTTCCAGTGTTTATAACTTGCATCATTATAAGAATGATTGTTTGTTTAGTGTTTTAGATTTGTAGTTGTAAGAGCTCAATGCTAGGTTTGGTGAAAAAAGTGTTGAATTTTTACAATGTGTTTCATGTTTGATTCCCACAAAGTCATTTGTAACTTTTGATGTGAATAAATTATTGAGTATGACTGAGTTTTATACAAATGATTTTATAGATGTGCCAAAAATGGCGTTACGTCATGAACTTAAGAATTTTGTTATAAATGTTCAATCTGACCCAAAATTTATTAAGTTGAAAGAACTTTCAGTTCTTTGTGCAAAACTTGTGGAAACAAATAAATGGTTGATCTGTGGCTAAATGATTGTCTTGTAACTTATATAAAAAGAGATATTCTTTCAACAATTAATAATGATGTTATTTTAACTCATTTTCAACAAATGGATAAGAGACGATTTTCATTGTAAAGTATTGTATCAAACAATATTATTTTTTTATTTTTAATATAGTTTGCATTATTGTTTCTTCGAAATTTTAGCCCCACATATACCAAATATCTAAATCCTCCCCTGAATGGAAATGTGCCCGTCTGTCGTTGTCAATTGGTTGTTGTCGCATGTTTTCCACCTTTATATACGGGCAAGACTGTAGGTAATTCTAAGGATACCATTTTAAAAACATTAAGGATCTCGACCTACGGTTGCGGATGTCTATATTTTCTTTTCTACTATAAATTCTAAAAAAGAATAATTCATAAAATTACCACTAAAATTAGTTTAATCAACATAATAAAATATTATAATCAATATCATTGGAATTTGACATTGATTACCATAATCAATTTTTAGAATAAATTCTTAAAGTGACTTAACTAGAATAATTCCCCCTAACTATGAACTATTATACCATTCGTCCAAACCAATACTCAATACTCACATAAATCAATATATATATATATATATATATATATATATATATATATATATATACACACACTGCATTGCTCATTTAATCTATGGTAACAAGATTTGAATCACTATTCATAATAGCTTATCACACAAAATGACATACTATCAAGTTACAACTTACAATCACTTCATACCTAAAAAAAACTTACAATCACTTCTACAGCAGGGCATAATAAATCAAATTTTAACTTCTAATTTGTGGATCTTCGGCAATAGCGGGTGCACCAAAGCTATTACCAACATCAACAAAAGTTAGAAGTTCACCAGTTGTCAAGCCCTGTCAATAGCTAGTAAAATAATCTTATAAGCATGTGAGAAAGAATTGTTACCAACAAGATCAACGATGTGTTGTATAATAACTTGATGATAAATTAGACCGAGCGGGAGATATTCAAGTCACTTGATGATGTTTATATTATTCGAACATTCACCACAAAGAGGTTTCGGAAATGGCATTTACATCCTAATTTGATTTAGCACACTATTGACATGTTATGTTTCATCTCTCTTGTTTCAAATTGTACTTTTCTTGACAAAATGACGAGCTTTTTTATTTCGATTTATGACTATTTATATATTATGTCATATGTGAATTTATGGTTAAAATTTTACTCAAATTCTATAAAATTTCTGGCTCCGCAACTGATGACAACCGAAAACTTAATTCACTAATCCAACTATTATTTAATCTACATATTCAAGCTCTAAGAGGTTTCTTTCATCTGCTACTTCAAACTAGACACTAGAAACCTTCTAGTCATGTCAACAACATATGGCACTTATCTTGTTGAGGAACCAAGTGTCTATTGTTTTTTCAGACAACTTTTTAACAAGTGTTTAATACTTGCTTTTTTAGTTTGATTTTTTTTTACATGTTAGACATGAGATCAACCACTCTGCACATCATTTATTTAATGGTTAAATAAGATTTTTGTTTGAAAATATAGCAAATATTAATTTTAAGCCTTAAAAAATAAAATTAGATGTTTCGTCAATACAAAAAAATTCATTTTGTTCAAAACTGAGTTTAAGTGTTGACTGTTTGATCTTAATTGAATAGCTAGGATTGAATGGCTGCGTCAATTATTAACCGCATTGAATCAAGGTCCTTAAACGACCTAGCTAGATTTCAAGCATTAAATATCGTTTTAATTTTTTTAAACTTAATTTATTGTGCTTAGTAAATTGTCTGATTAAAATTGAACGACACCCAACTACTACTAGCCGTGTGAATGTAAGAGATCTTGGCAAATTTGGACTCCGTTATTAGCATTTATCTTCATCAAATTGTCACAAGATTCATAATTCATGATTTCTATTTTTACTCTTACAAGAGATTCTCGCAATCAAATACACCCTATTAAATTTTGTTACACGAGGATGGGCTTAAACGTAGGTCAAGTGTTCTTCCATGACCCTGATGGCTACATGATCGAGCTATGCAACTGTGAGAATATTCCAATCATTCATGTTTCTTCATGCTTTGCCTCATTCAAGCCTAGAAGAAACCATAACCTTAAGAGATCAACTTCCAATTCCAAGTGTGGATTCATGGAGAATGTTATGATGGAAAGTTTGAGCATGAACATGACGAACTTCACGTTTTAAAATGGCAAAAGTGAATAACATTAAATTCACTTCCTTTTTTTTTTTGTTATATACAAGATAAGAAAAGTTTGCTAATTAAAATAGAACAAACAAGATGACTTGTTGGAAGGTAATTAAGAACGTAAAATTGTTAGTCTTGATTTAATTGTGAGGGAATGGTGGTCCAAAGACAAATTATGTGGTGTTTAAAATAACAAGAAATCGTGAGATTGATCTATTTGTATTTCATGTTCACATGTGGATTTGTCTTCTTCTTTTTTCTTTTTCTTTTTTTTTTCTTTATCTTTTGAATCTTTTCTGCGTGAGGCAATGGCCGATGAAATTTGCTGCCGACCAAAATTTTGCTGCTTCTACAAAATTGTCTTCTTTTTTTTAACCCATTGTGAAACATATTCTGAATATATTAAGGTAGTAGTTAAAGATGTTATCTTATAGTTTTTAGTTTTGTTTCTTTTCAGATAAGAACGTTAATAAATATCTTCCGTTGTTCTTTTACGTTATAGGTTTATAACAGATTAATTATTTAATGTTTCTTTGTTATTAATTGGTCCTTTAAATTATTATTTTTATAAATTGGTCATTTAAGATATATAATATTTACATTTTCATCCCTCTTTTCAACCAACTCGTTAAAAAGTACTTATAGATCGTTTAACATTAAGATGGTAGGTCCAAAAGTGTTTCTGACATCAAATATGATTACTTAAGTTATACACATTTTCTTCTTCTTGTTTTTGAATTTCAAACCTAATTTTACATATAAATTTGATTAACAATATTATAAATCAAGTAATTCGTCAATTTTGTTTTGAATCAAGACCGAATAACACACATATGAACTCTAGTTTTGAGAGCAATGAATTTGGACAAACCGACTTAACATTAAACATCCACATAAACACTTTTTGATTAAGTTTGATGAAATTAGGATAATGGTGCAAATACTTTATGATTTAAAGGACCAATTTGTAACTAAAAAAACTTAAAGGACTAGCTTGTTATAATCATATAACTTAAAGGACCGCAAATGATATTTAACCTAAAGATAAGGATAAAGCTATGTGAAGGTGTATTGATTGTGTATATGATGCTTATATACTTTAATTGATATTTAAGTTGCGTTTCATCTATTAAAAAATGAATAATAGAAATATGACAACTTCGGTTTACAATGTTTTAAGGAACAAGACAAATTAAGGGTAAATGACAGAACAAAAACTTAAACTATTGTATATCACTAGACTACAACACAATTTTTTTCTCAAATACAAATTATCTAAAATAGCAAAACAATCTTTTATTCATTAAAAATCGTATAAGGCCAAAAATTATTCGATAACATAAAAGTTTGTTTTTGCTATTCCGCCTTATGTTGTGTTGTTTGGTGTTTAGTTTTTAGCAGATTAAACCCAATTTAAATTTTCATTTTATTTTGAGTTATACGTAAAACGGGGAACTTCCCTTGTGTAATACAACTTGGACACTTGTGTTTTTAAAACAAGTGTTTGGATTTGTAATGTATAATTAGGTAATTTTTGCAATTGTATATCACAATATAATGCTTTGTGTTATGTATTAGTCGATCTATAATACAAGATGTATTAGTTTCCTTAATTTTGACTATTACACTCTAAAATTATATGAACGATATGGCTGAACAAACGAGACAGTCTTTGCATAGAGGATGAAAAAGTTACCTTTGTTGACCTTTGCTCCCCATAACAAGTTCAAATTCTAACCAGGATAATCATTAATCATACTTTAATTGTCCCTCGGTTGAACATTGATGACTCCTTCCCCTAAACCACAACGTTAAAGACCAAATATATGTTATCAAAATTGCATAGTAAACTACATTGCTTCTTGTGGTAAAGCAAATATGTGATCAAGTGGTTATTGAATTCATTACTCTCATCGATTGTCATATTAGATTATTTCAAATAAACTTAGAGAAAATGAGAAACTATAAATAAATAGGTAGATAAAAGAGAATAACAGGCCATGTTACTAAATTAATCTTCATAACCATGGATTATTTTTTAGGGAAAGGCTGACTAGTGTTTTAAAGGTATTTTTTAAGGGTCCAAAATAGTAAGTTAATAATTTTGTGATTTTAAAACTTGTGTATTCAATGCATCGGAAATTAAAGTGTTTGACTTTTTAGTGAATAATTTTTTAATTGAGAATTTTTTTTGAGGGATTAATTGAGAATACTTAAAGAGCGTCTTTAAGACACTCATATTAGTATTTTTTATTTTTTTATTATTATCATAAGTATTAAATAGAAAATAATACCTTGTACAGTAAGTTTTAGTATATACTGTTTTTTTTTTACAAGTGTTACATATACTGTTAAGTTAAATAGAGAGTAAAAGAAAAGATGATATAGACAATTTAACTTACTGCCTAACTACGTGTTCTCTTGAAAAATCATAATCCAAATCTCTTGTTAAACTGCAAGCTTCCAAAAATCATAAGCCTTCTCTAAACATAAAATGATGTACAACAACTACTTTAGAGGTGTTGAAGACAAGCTGAACATAATTCTTTCTAGGAGCCACAATAATTGTGGATTTATTTTTAATGTCTTCCTATTTATGGACCCGTGAACAGCAATCTAGACTGTATTTAATTTGTTTTTTTGCTCAACTATGGAAAGTTAATTAAAAATGTTGAGTCTTTCACACGTCACCCTTCACTACCATAGATATCAATCCAAATCCACCAAGCCCTCTAAACTGCAAATAATTTATTGAACGAGAAAATATTTGCAATATTTTGTTTCGCTAAAAAGGGAAATTATTTTTGACAGAATCCCAAAAGGGAAGTTGGGAGATAAGCAAGTTGAATCATTAATCTTCTTTTTCTTAAAAAAAATAAATAATAATCATAGAGAATACGTGTCAATGGTCTCTTAGAATTTTAGGATTTTCAATAGAGTGAGTCACATGTGGATTTTTGTCATCATCCACATATTCCGCATTTATAGATCTACATTGTTAGATAAAGAATAGACAACACCTATTTTGAAATGTATTTTAAAGTTGATCGAGTGAGCAATAGAAAATTAGTTCGGTTAACATGGATATCGTATGTTATATGTATGAATTAGGATACAAACTTCAAACATCTACTTATTTATTTTTAAAAGGCGAATTTTTAACTAATAAATTTTTTGAAAAAAAAAATAAATTGTTTTCAAATTTTAATTCAACCAACAATATCAATATTATTAGGTTGAATACATTGAACTTGAACGCAAGATCTCACAGTTGTGTACATACAAATTTTAGTCACTTTATTTACGACCCAAATAATTATTCATCCTCTTTTTATGTGAATAAAGTGGAGAATATTAGTCATCTGATCATTATTCAAATATAATTTTAAAGTTGATTTAGTAGAATTATAATTAGTTGGTGAAAAAAGACAAGTTGAATCACCAACTACTGTTTTCGTAACAAAATATAGAACTCGTGGAGAAAAAAGTAGCCACTTCTAGATCACTTAATATACTAATAATTTTATTTTTTATAAAAATGTTTTTAGCTAATTAAATACTGTGAAGAATTTTTTTCCCGAGCTCAACTCAGTTAGTATAGATAATACATAATATATATATATATATATATATAAGGTTTGGGGTTCAAACCAAAAAATATATATTAAGAAGAAAAAGGGTTTAACTTTAATACATTGTAATGTTAAAAAATTATATTGTAAACAAATTAAAACCACTCATGTTTTTTGAGGGGAAAGTTAACTACTTTTATGATTTTGATTATTACGGTTAATTATAACTTAAGACATATTTTTGTTACCAACAATAGGTTCATATGGTAAGGAATTTGGGATCTTTAATTAGATGATCAGGGGTTTGATAATTGATTTCTATCTATGAAAAAAAATCTAATTGGAATAGGATAATTCACATTGTGTGTCTCACATACTTCTTTTGGATAAAGATTAGTCATCATTAAATGACAATGAAAACTACGTACCGATAACATAGTATGTGAATTAATTTTTGAAAGAAAAAAATTTACATTCAAGAAGAAAGGTAAAGGTGGTAAATTTAAATTTTCTCTTGCATCTTTCTCGTAACTATCTATCTCTTAATCTTACTTTTCCTTAAAAAAAATAACAAAATCACCAAGATAAACAGAGAGAGTGATATCAAGTAAAAGAGAGCGTTGGAAAAAAGATGCAAAAAATATTGAAAACGGTAATCTGATAATTGGATTCTCTCATTTCATTTTTCTCTTCCTCTTTTTATAAACCTTCCTCCTCCTCTTTTTTATGTTAAAAAAAAAATAACCCTTCCTCGTTTTTTGTTATAATATGATTTTATTTAGTCTCGCTCTTTTTTGCTCCCTCCGTTTCATAATACTTGTCTATTTTGGAGAATAATTTTGTTTCATAATACTTGTCATTTTCAAGTTACAATGCAACATTAATATTGTCTTGTCAATAATACCCTTACATATTTATTGTAGAGAGATAAACAATAAAATGAAATAATAAATGGTTAAGGGTATTATAGAAAACATGCACATAATTTCATCAAAAATAACAAAATTTATTTGGTTTTTTGGTTACTGCGATTTCTCCAAAATGGGCATATATTTTGAAACGAATGGAATATTATAAAATGATTTTACAATGAAGAGAGAAAATAAGACTAAGAGAGGGTTAAAAGAGAGACGAAGAGAAAAATAAAATGTTTAATAACAGTTTGGCCTCTAAATATCAGGAAGTTGTGATTTTAGCCCCCCTAACAAAATAAAATACAATTCAGCCTCATAAATATTGTCCATTTTGCAGTTTTGTCACCCAGGTCAATTTTGGCCAAGTCAATGCTGACATGAACGCCACGTGTGTAATTTTTTTAAAAAAAATATTTTTTAATTAAAAAAATAATTATTTTTTTAATAATTAAAAAATTAAACATGTGACATCCACGTTAACATTAACTTAGTCAAAATTGGTCTGAAAGACTAAAATTACAAAATAGACAATACTTAAAGGGCTAAATTGTATTATATTTTGTTAATGGACCAAAATCGTAACTTACTAATACTTAAAAACCTAATACTAATATTAAGCCAAAATAAAAAGAAAGATCCAAATTCGATCCCTAATTTAGTAAAATAGTGTGAAAAGATCTCATATTTATTTGAGTGGTTAGAGAGAGAGGGAGGGGCATGCACTAAAAGGCAAATATTTAGGGTGGACAACAATATGTAAACAAACAAAAATATATGAAAATGGGTCCCATGTGAGATAAGTGAAGTAGTGGGTGAGAATGAATGAAGAGTTAGTGTCAACCCCACATTGGCTTTGAACTTGTGGCTACCAAGTAACATCATAGTTGACAACACACAACACAACATTCAACAAACAATACTCTCTCTCTCCTCTCTCATGTTCATTTATTATTATTATTATTTGTGTTTGTGTCTCTCCAAAGCTTTCTCACTTCTCAAAAATCAAAAAAACCCTTCAACTCAAACCAAAAGGTCCCCCCAAACTCCTTCAAAATCCTATAACTTTCCATCATCAACAACCTCCATCTTCATCAAACTTCATCACAACCCAACATAGTTTTTTGATAAAAAACAAAACTTTCTTACAAACCCACATGGATTTGGTGAATATCTGTCTTTTTTTTTGTTTCTTATCTATTTTTTTATTATTATTTTAAAGTAGATAATTCAGGTGGTTTTTTTTTTCTTGTTCTGTATCTGACTTTTCAACTATGTTTCTATTTTTTTGATTGAAAATGAAGCAATGAAAGTTAGAGAGTTCAATTATGCGAACGCTTTGTGATGCTTGTGAGAGCGCTGCCGCTATAGTTTTCTGTGCTGCTGATGAAGCTGCACTCTGTCGTGCTTGTGATGAGAAGGTAGCTTATCATCAATCTTTGATTTGATTTCTTATAATTACTAGTATTCAATTTCATGTTAATCATTGACCATGATTTTTTTTATAATTGGATCTTTTTTGTAAGTGTAATGTTTCATTATTAATGTAGCAATATTGAAATTTAAAATCTTGCTTAATTTGGAGAAGTTTATTTATGTGGGATTAGGTTAAAGATTGGACCACTTGCAATTTAGTTTCATAGTTCGTAAATATAATTCGATTTGTTTTGATATTCTTTGTGGACTTGCGTAAATTCGAAATCTAAGGTGTATGCTCAGTCGTAATAGTTTGACTAAAATCGTCATTACTAAATAATTTCTCCTTTTCGATTTTGTTTAAAAAAAATCTAAGTTAGTTTTAAGTTTGATCTGGTATTTTAATTTGATTGACTTTCCTGGTCAATGTCTTTCAACTGATGGTTTAAAGTTTGTAACTTTTGGTAATTGCAGGTTCATATGTGCAATAAGTTAGCTAGTAGACATGTTAGGGTTGGTCTTGCAAGTCCGAGTGACGTGCCGCGGTGCGACATATGTGAGAATGCACCTGGTAAGAAGTTTCCTCTTTTGATCCTTGTAGTGTTGTTCTTCTGATGTTTTTCGTTGTTTATGAATTTGTTTTTCTCAATCTCGTTGCAGCTTTCTTCTTTTGCGAAACAGATGGAAGTTCCCTTTGTTTGCAATGTGATATGATAGTTCATGTTGGTGGTAAAAGAACGCATGGAAGATATCTTCTCTTTAGGCAAAGAGTTGAGGTGTGTCTATCCTTTATAAAATGAATTAATCTTGAATTGATTATAGTAATTTTAATCCTTGAATGTGTGAGGCAGTCGCTACAGTTCCTTGATGTATCAAAATTATTATAAAGGTATACCTGAATGTGTCTTTTATTAGTCACTTCGGTCTGTGTATGCTTCTTTTATTAGTCAATTTGGTCCTCAGATGTATCTTTTGTTAGTCACTCTCGGGTTTGTTTTTGAAATTTTGATACGTTCAGGGATTACAGTGACATCATTTCACACATTTAGGGACTAAAATGATTGTTTGTTTACTCTCTTGAATTGTTCTTCTTCTTACCTTTGAATGTATGTATAATACTTCTTTGTTTCATAGTTTCCAGGCGATAAACCTAGTAATGCAGACAACCCGGCTTCACAACCTCTAGATCCAGGTGATATTAAAAGAGGACAAAGTCCACTTCCTAAACAAAAAATGGGAGAGAAGCAACAAAATCATAGGATGCCTCCGGTTCCAACTTCAGAACCTAATGCTGATGGGAATTCTAAGATGGAAAATAAATTGATTGATTTGAACATGAAGCCTAACAACAGAATACATGAACATGCATCAAATAATCAGGTTAGAGTTCATGGGAAGTAAACTTTGTTTTGAAGGTTAAAAATTTCTGCTGTGATAAATGCGTGTGTTTAACATAAATTAGATACCACAAAATATACGTGAAATTGATAAACGTATTGGCTATTGGCTGTTGCTACTGGTACACATTAATCACACTAAATATGAATAATTTCTAGTTAGTGGTGCTAGATTCATCTCTAATGCATTAAATATAATGAACTTGTTTGTAATGGTATAGCTAATGTAGTTATGATTGGGATATAGGACTGATATTGCAAAGTGATGTGATTGTTGAATTTATGATTATCTACAAATAAAACATGTCGCGTTTGAACTTGAATTCATTCTTCCAAAATTTGAGCTAGTCCAATGAATGAGCAGTCATCCACCTTGATGGATCCAGTTCCACTATTTCATCTCATCTTGTGAAATCAAATGACCAGCTTTACTTAAAGGGACATCAACAATAAAACTTGAGATGATTCCTCTCTACTGATGCACTCTACAGAAATTAACATTGCAGGCCAATATCCATGTGTTTATGATTGTGATTTGAAATATTACCTTATAAAATTTCTGTATGAAATATATCTTGAACTTTTGCGGATTGGTTCTCCTTATTGTTATTTTTCTGAACGACAACACTTTCATCTTTCTGTCTTCCATGCAATCATCCAATGACAGGATAAAATAGAACCTTTTAAGAACATGTTTGATTTACAATTACACGTTCCAAAGCATGTGTGATTGACATATATATGCATCTCATGAATATTAATATTGTTTTGTTTATCTTGGCAGCCATAGGTCGTGCTACAAGGCAGTGCGATTCCGACAGGATCTTACATCAGAAATCTACCATAGATCGTGCTACAAAGCAATGCGAGTCTAAAGAATTTGTTCTCTCATGTAGGAATTTAGTTTTTTAGTTCAACACATAGAATCTGTACTGCAAAGCATTGTTTATTATACACCTCTGACCCCCTTTCAATGAATAGTGTGTTGAAATTTGTTTTTGGTTTCAGTTTTGTATGTGACATTTGTGCACCTCCATGACATAGAGGATAATACTTCTTTTTCAAAAAATAAAAATAGAAAATGTGTTTAGCCAAACCACATTTGATGGCAGAAATCAAAGGACCGCTGCCTTGTTTCTGTCGTTGTTTGTGACTTATTGAGCATCTATCTATCAATTTCTAAAAGACACCATGCATGATTTAACAACCATGATGAAGACTTGCACGGCTATAATATGTTTCTTTCTTCAGCGTTTTATGTTTCCTCCAATAGAGATAATCTTATTTGAGATGGGTCATACATTAAATGTGAATACTTTTTCCGAAACATGAACTTAGTTTGCTAGGTTGTGAGAGTATGGCTCCTTCTGCTAGACTTAACCTCGATTGGTTCATGGCTATAATATGTTTTATTGACATATTTAGTTATAATAGTTTGAGTTTAATTTCCATATTTTACCAATGTAAAAAAAATATTATTCTATGCAGGAATTTAAAAGTAATTATGATTAAAGACCGATAGTTTTTATAATCAGAACATTATGATTGATTGATGGTGTAAAAATTATTTACACCGTTAGTATATATTTTTTTATTTTTGAGAGATTACAGTGTTAGTATATATTGAAAAATTTCATTAAAACAAATCAAACATCTTATATATTAACAATTGCCTTTATACATTAGTAAAAATAAATTGATCAAAATAAGTTATAAAAATAGTTCATGTGGCCAAAATGCAACATGTATTTATGATCGGATATAACTTTAATATAGTTCACCAATGAATCAAAGCTATTATGTACAGTGTAAGGAGCCAACTAATTCATCGACGATCAGCATTTCTTTCACTTTTCAACACCTTAATGCTTGGATATTGTAAAATGACTGAAAAAAATATTTTAAGCGGAAATCTTAAAATTATAAGGAATCACATTTAATTAATTCAAATAAAAAGTAAGTTTCGCTCTAGGAACAAAAAAAGATAAGCAGTTAGATTTGGCATGAAAAAAGTTGCCGACATTGGAAGGAAAAAAATTGCCGACATTATATTTGAGAATACATTTTTGCTGTTGGGAGAAGAAATTGTCAAATTATTTTTTTGAAGGAAAGAAATTGTCAAATTATTATATACCGATTAAGATTGATTATGATATTAGGATTCGTTTGTTGTGTAAATTCAATGCATGTTTCTCTTTGTGGTATAATTGAGGTTTGCGTGGTCTCCCTGCAGGAATTACTTACTCCAACTGGCTTGTTTTCTTGTTGCAACTGAGGTTGCGGATTACATTAATCAACTTTTTCTTTTCCATAGATTTACTCCCATTGAAATCCAACTATTTTAAATTTAGACATCTTTTATATTTTATTATTTCGTGAAAAACCTTTAATTTGGTTAATTTATCATCACTCACTCTCATAGTTTCTCTTCTTTTTTTTAACCAACTCATAATAAATAGTCTATAAAATATTATCAATCTATCGAGTCATTCCCTCAACTATTTGAAAATAGGAGAGATGATATTAGTTTATGGACTAAATTGATAGATTCTGAATCATTTAAGTCAATTGATTATATGTTTATAGTTCATATATCAAATAGTAGAGAAAATGCTAGTTTATTTTTTACAGTGAAAAAATGCTAGTTCGAGACTATATTTATACTTCATTTAGGCATCATCTTATGCGTAAATTTTTATTTCTCAAATGAGCAATGCTATAAATCTTGAGAAGGAGCATCGTGAACTTATCCCGAGAAAGAAAGCAACCAATTAGGTTACTCTATTTGCTAGAAAACATGGAGGTTATGCGGAAATCATGGAATCGTATAAATAAATTTTCAATGAAAACATTCCACCTGTGTTGGGAAAGAATCGTGAGACTGTTTTTCGCTGTTAATAACATTTTCCTTCTCGAAAATATTTACCAAGTTATTCCTATAATTCGGTGTTCTTATACTTTTCAAGCGGCTGATTGGTCATCCTTCGTTACTTTGGTTATCAAAGTTGTCAATTGACAAAGAATAATAAACTAATTTTGTTTATATGAAGTATTATTCGCACGCAACTGCATAAACCAATCTCCTTTAAGAGATTGTATGACTGAATTCGAACTTAAAACCTCCAATTAATCTAGAAGAGAGTCAATATCATCTCATATGGATGCTCTTAGGTAAACATAAACAAATTTGCTACTATATCTTTATCACTTTACACCATGATTTCGTTATTTTTTTACAAGAATGATTTCATTACTCTTATCTAATCATTTATATTTATAATTAAATTTATGCTTGCTACTTCGTATACATGCCAAAATAAAAATGAAAAGAGATTTAGCAATAGTTATACAAAGTTAAAGTTGCTTGATAATTTGTACTCATTCCCTCCGTTCTATAATAACGGAGTCATTTGCAAAAATATTGTCTTAAAAAAGTTGACCTATTTCACTTTTCAATAGAATATTAATTACTTTTTTTCAATTATAACTATAATTAATATTATTTTCACAACTCTCAATTCAATATATTCTACTTTACATTTATAATAAAGATGAATGCACCAATAGTTGATAAGGATACTCAAAATCATTTTTCTCTCTCTTTCACTTATACACTTTCTTAATAAGGGTGAAATGAGTCAAGGAGCAATTAAAATGGGACGGAGGGAGTATTGTTCTATGTTTTTTAGAAGGAAAAAAATGGGAAAAGGGAAACTAGTTTATTAGTAAAGGTGGCAACCATGACCATCAATGTTACTAAGTCAAGCTTTTATTACTATTGAACTTACATCATGTTTTGTATATTAAAGTCACTTTTAAACCTAAAATTTGTTTGCTAATTTTTCAATATTAAAAATCCATTAACAAAAGAATATTTTATTTTTGAAAAAAAAATTATTGCACAGAAATATCACTTATTACCATATTAAATAAACTAAACAAAGGAACAATATTATCAACGCTATTTCAAGATGGGAATCTCTCGAGTAGAATTCTCTTCTTTTTTTTTTCAATTGTTACATCTACACCATCAAACATGAGAGAGAAAAGGAGATTATAAAGATCTATAGTATACAAAGTACCAAGCATAGTAAAATTTAATTATATTGTACATAACTATATAAATAGTCGAATCTATAATAAACATGAGAGGCATGTACACCTAAATAATAAAACCGTAGGAAAAATTACATCGGTAAAAATTACATTGACCTTTTACGTAGAGTCCAAAGGGTTATGCATAACAATGTTATGTCTCTTATGTTTATGAATATTGTGTTTACGAGGATTAGTTTTGCATCAAAAAGGTCTAGCGGCACAACTTGTTGCCCGATTGCCTCCTATTCATGTTTATATAATATTGACAGTATATAAACAAATTATTTATTAAAAGAAAAATGTGCATCCAAACTGCGTATTAGTGATAAACTGTTTGCACATGATTTTTTTTTTTAACTACATCTGTATAGATTAGGATGGAGGTTATGTGAGTTCAAAGCTACAAATTTGAGAATGTAAGCTAGATTCTATAAATAATTGAATCTATATTGTACATCATTTGTGTGATTTATTATTGGTGACTACTTCAAGTGCTACTTAGCAGTAGAAATCTAGACTGAAGAAGGAACTAATGAAGTTTCCTTGGTACTTCAAGTGCTACTGCTACAACTACCGAAAAGGAAATCAAAATCATGTTATTAACTTATGCACTATTGCCCTGTCTGCAACTCATAAACTTAGCAGCATCCACAACAATCTAAATGACTAAAAGATTCCTACCACGTAAACCATAGATAAATAAATTTACTAAGTTATCCAATCGATCAACAAAGTTGAAATTGCTTAGCTTGGCTACATATACTGAGATTTTGGCACAATAAGCAAGTGATTGAAAAATTTATATTTTAAGGTGAGAATTAGACAATACTTAGATGACTTTCCGTGTTCTACACAAAAGAACAAACACAATTTCAAGAACTTTTCCTTGTGTACCATGTCCTGATATTAATATACAAAAATATGGAAATAAATACTAGTTGTCAGAATACACAAGAGTTTTGAACCTGATGAAATGCAAAATACATATTATACGTTTTGCTCCCATTTCCTCTTTGTAGTAAAGCCAAATCATCAGAACAAACTTGATCTGAGTACTTCAAGAGGGAAAGTTTTATCTGAAAATCAAACAGATGTAACTTACAAATCAGTTTAGGTGATGATGATCCATAAAAGTGAACACTGATGTCCCAAATAAACAAAGCTTTTGTTGCAATAACAATAATATCACACAATACAAAATCTCCAAGTTAATTTGCAACAGAGAAATGCTAATGTGCACGACATAGGTGTCATGCAAATCTTATGAACAACTCAGAAATGGAGCATGGATACAGTCGGTCTTAACTTCTATTTTTTTTCCCAAAATGCCTAGTTTAACCATGCTGTCTTTTTAATAGAAACGCAGTGGATACTGTTATTGCCTCCACCTCCAACGGTGGTGGATGTGCCGTCTCCTTTCGTTTTGGAGGCATGCCACTCCGAGGCCAATCATATCAGAAACACCCTCTGTCTTCCGACCTCACTTTTCGATAGAATTGATACCTCGCCAATTCACTCTCTATAAATCGAAGAGATTCCCAGATGTAACTAGCAGATCACTACTTATATTTCAATAATAATCAAGAGGAATTTCAGTTATGTTTTTTTGCTTCTCTGCTCTTGTGATTGAGATTTCTCATCAGTTAACACCTAATATTATGGTAACTAGATAAAAGAAAATTTAGAAACTTTGAGGGCATGGTATATACTATGTAATTCCACTGCAATATAATTGAAATGTGGCGACATGCAGCTAAAAACAAGATTCAGTTCAGTCCCTAATTACTACAGATTAAACCCAATGTTAGCCATCTTGAATTTGATGAAGTAGTAAGACAGAGAGAATGGATTGAGGGAGAGAGTTCAAACCTTATATATAGTTAGAAGATACAGTTTCAATCAAATTTCAGTTGGCACATTGCAGAGGCCCTTGGCACATCAGATAATAACTTGAGAATTAAATACTTCTTTTTTAGGTCCAAGGAAATATCAGCAATAATCAACGTCTTTAAAACATGTCCTTTTTGCAAAACATACTCAATAAATGAAACCTCGTCTGGAAATCCTCTAAATCCTTTAAATTCAATAAAGCTCAGGTGGGATACGAGACAATAAGGAACACTTGGTTGTGGAGACCATGCTAGAATTGGCGACCGTTCCTGTAAGCAACAAAGGGCTTGAATAAGATGCAATATTCTTAATAATGAAATAATCATGTCATATATTCAGTGGCCTAGTGTTCAATAAGATGCAACTTCTAATTTAGCAACAAAGTTTTACAGTCCAAATTAAGCCTAGATTAAACAAACCTTGTCATTTTGAATTTTGAGAACTTGGAGCAAGGAACATTTCTGAATCAAGTGGATAAGAGAATTTGAGTTGAACCATGGAAGGACGAGCTCAAGGCAAAGCAAATGTCGAAATTCTTGAAAAAGCATCTCACGGGGTTCACCAAGCAGCCACTGTTTGTACACGACATCAAGTAGTAATTAGTACAAAACTATATCAATCTATATATAAACAAATCACAATTATTACAAATATAGTTAGTTAATAATTTATTATTAGTCAGTTACTAACTTATTCTATATAAATGATGATGGTAAACATAAGATAACTAAAGAAAAAACTTAACCTTGGTTGTTGAACGACTCAACATGAGATGTTTTGTCCCAGAGAGAGCACCAAAGAGGTTGTGCAAAGGGACGATGGAACTAAGCGATGTCGGAAAGACATCAAGATACGCTTCCACCACGTTGGGCAAGTTGTACAAGCTGAAACCTTCACCGATTGTGATTTGGGTAATATTAAGGTACTGAAGATCCGGCGCATTTACTTCCAAGAAAGCCCCAACATCATTCTCAATGGTGATTTTCAACCTTTTCAAGGAAGGCGGGACACAAACTTTATCCAAGCTTTGGGCTGAAAAGCAAAGATCCAGAATTTCTAGATTTGAGCAGCCATCAAGAAGTGCATTCACAGAAGACACTTCTACATAACCAATGTTGATCATCAACATCTTTAGTGATGGTAAACTAACAACCGTGGAGTGTTGGATGCTTACATGAACTGCACCAGAGAGACTGATGAACAAACAAGAAAATGTTATATTATATCACAATTCAGAAATCAAATAAATCAAATATACTAGTGTTTGCTTTTGATTTTTCTCGTTTTATTTTAGTCTCCTAAAATTTGTTCATGTTGAAAACGGTCTATATAATGTGTGTGTAATATTCATTTCAATCCTTATGTAGCCATATTGAAATAATCTAATATAAAATCAAATGTTCTACCTATTAAATCGACCAATTCCAACCGCCGTAACCAAGGTAGTCAAAATCTAAATTTTACGCAAGATCGGTAAGGGGAAGTAAAATCGTAAATAGTATAATCGGAAGATAGCATAAGTAAGACAAAAACACCTTAAATCACACTTGAAATACTTGTGTAAATTTAAAATCATAACCATAGCTCACATTACAACATGGTGCATAACGCTTATGTAATTCAAACTCACAAGTCTCAAATTAAACAAAAACCAAAACTACTTTCAGCAGTTCCACCACCACCACCATAATCGTAAAATCGCTAATAATCACTTAGGGCAAGTATCATTGCAAAATCGTAAGATTTAACTATTCAAATCGAGATTTTTTACTACCATGTTTGTGACACCGACACCTCTGATTAAAGGTGCGTCTAATCCAACATCGACACAACACTTATACATATTACATTTAATTGATGTTTGTAACACCGACACCTCTGGTTAAAGGTGTGTTTGGTCCAACATCAACGCAACACTCACACATATTACATTTAATTAATTTGTTTTCTCAAATTATCACTGGTGTGAATGTAGTATCTTGTGTCCCATGTCCCGTGTCGGGTGTTTCAATTCAAACATAAACAAATACTAAAGGACACAAAAAGCAAAGAAAAATGTTTTAAAATCAAAATGTAGTATATAAAATGAAAGTGTGTGAGCGTGAGTGCATGCATGCCTGAGTGAAACGAGATTAGGGCATGAGAAGAGGCTTTGTGGTAGCTTGAAGTCGGGAGCATCATCGTCAGAAAAGAGAGTAAGCTCGATCTCATGAAGGTGGGGTCCAACTGCAGTACGAACCCAAGTCTCCACTGAGTACTCACGAAACCTATCTTCGGAGAAGGAATGAGCACAGCTGAGACTCATCTTCTGAATGGCGCGGGGATTACGTAGGAGAGCCAAGACACCGTTAACTAGAAGAGCAAAGCTCTTGAAACGCTCCGCTGGTTGGTCGACATATTCATGGGAGTCGTCGGAGAAGTGAAGAACGGAGAGATACTGCCAGAGGTGGCGCCACCGAGTAGAAAGGCAGGCGGTGGAAACGGAGGTTTTTGTAGGGAGGATGTAGTTCAAAACACCGTCGGGTAAGTAACTGATTCTGTCTTCGTTTTCTTCTTCACACGTGACCGGTTTTCTTCGTTTGGATGATACCACCATTGTTTTTGCTTGCTTTAGTTTTGGATCTGTTTTGGTCGTTACTGGTTTTCTCTGCGGAAGCTACTAGATTTCAGGCAAGCTAGTGAGTTAAGCTTCTATCACAGACGGTATCTCCCTTGACAAGAGAAAGAAGGAAAACAAGCTACTAGTACTAAGCTTCTTCAAGAAGCTTCTTCAAGAGCAGAGTGAGTAGCCCTCACCTTTCTATACCTTCTTTTTTCCATTTCTTACTAGTTTTTGGAGCCCTTTTTGAAAAAAAAAACAATAATCTTCTATTACGTCAATAATTTATCACTTTTTAGGAAACTAATTTATCAGGATCATTACATTACTTACTTTATTTTAAATAAGTTTTTCATCTTCATAAATATAGTCATTTCGTTTTTAATCCTCATAAAATAAAATAAAATAAATTGATATGTTTTGATTCTTATAGAAAGATTTAGTGTGCAGTTTTAATCTTTGTTAAATTAAAATGTATTTCATTATGCTTAAATTTTTAAAAATTTGAATGATTTTTTAAAGATTTATTTGAAACATTATAAAAAGTTCATCCGTAAAAACTTAACTCAATTTAAATTAAATTTTCGTTAGTTTTATCTAAAAATTTTGATGTTTAAAAACATTCATATATATTAAAAAAGTTCTAATCTTAAAAAGGGAAGAAGTTCTTATGCAAGAGAATGGTTTTTTAGTGAGAGAGTCGATCTTTTATACTAGGAACAGTTCACACGTCGCATCGGAGGATTAGGTTCAATTTATCCGCACTCGTGTCCATACCAACAATGTTGGTTTTTACTCTATCCGACATGGATTACTACTAATAGTATTTATTAGAGATATGTTTTAAAAACATATCTCTAATAAATAATATTAGTAGTAACTTGCATTGAAATATAAAAAGTCAAATTAAATATGAACAAAAGACAATTTAGTAAAATACACACAAAATAGATACATTAACTATATTATCAATTTTTGTTAATACGTGTTGATAAACAGTGCTCTAAGGGCATTTGGTTAATGATTTCATTAATTGAAAAAAATTCTTCGAAACACAATTTTTAGGAAGTGTTTGTTTCAAGGTTAAGAATGACATCTTGGAATACATGGCTAGGGAATGATTATACTCATGTTTGTTATGAGGTTGAAGAAAAATATTTCTGAGTATCAAGGTTCTTGAGAATGAAGTAACTTCCCTTATTCCCGTGAATTTATTCCCATGAAAAGATGTGGGAACGTGCATTTCCATGATATTGTACATAAATTCTTTTTAAAAAAAATTGTAACTTCTAATTTTCTCAAGAATGTCAAGTCATTTGTCAAACACTTTTTTAAAAAAAAAAAATTGTAACTTCCAATTTTCTCAAAAATGTCAAATCATTTGTCAAACATTTTTTTTAACAAATACCCAAAAATCAAATATTCATATTTTCTATTCCGAATATGTTATTCTTGAGAGTAACTTGTGTTTCTCCAAAACAAACATAGGCCCCCTTACTTTTTTTTTTTTTTTTTCTTCTTGACAATGATTGAATCACTTTTTAAATTCAAGCTTACTTGTTTGATGACTTTAATGAATGCCCCAAAGTCGCATTCTCAATTTTGAAAGGATAATTTTTCAATTTTAAAAGGATCAAAAGAATTAGAAAATCAACGTCAAAATAAATTAAAAAAAAAAAAACAAGAATTGGAAAATAAATTTAAATTTAAATTTTCAAGGTTGAATGAACAGGAAAAAATGAGACATTGTTGGACATTGATGATGTCGCCGTGTTTGTTGGTGTTTCTGTTCTTGTTCTCTACAGCGTCGGCAACACCTGGTTTGCTTCAACGTCGTTTGTCTGAATCTGCAAGATATCTCACTAAGGAAGAATTGTGGTTCCCCCAAACCCTCGATCACTACTCTCCCTATGTACTACTTGTTTCTTCTCTTCTCAATAAAATCGAATGCAATTCTCCAATTTTGTACAAAGGGACTTATTTGAGTTTATCTACCTATACAAACACTTCTGAGACAGAACTTATGAAAATAGCTTATGACATGTTCATAAACTGTTTTCAGCTTATTTTCATAAGTTTTCCAAGATTACTTATGAAAACATCTTATACGAAAATAATTTAACTTTATTTTATCATTTGTAATGACATAAGCTGCAAATTAAGTTGTTTATCCAAACAGGACTTAAGTATCACATTATGTATGTGAAACTAAAGTATACTTGCTGGTTGAAAATGAAACTGTTTAAAAAGAGGATTGTTTTTAAAATATTCTTTGTTAAGTTTTTCACAAGTGTAGAATCTGTTTATCTACTTTACTTATCAAATTTTAATTTGGTCTATTCGTATGCTTTATAAATGCACTGCAGGATCACCGCAAATTCCAGCAGCGTTACTATGAGTTCCTTGACCATTTTCGGATTCCTGATGGACCTGTTTTTTTGGTGATCTGTGGTGAATATTCATGCGATGGGATCAGAAATGACTATATTGCTGTAAGTGCTATTATTGGTTCAGTTTTGTATTATCATATGCTATAGCCTATATGCTTTTTTTTGCTCAATGTATATTTGTTGTCCTAATATGTCTCAATTCAATCCTATAGATCATAGTGACCAATAAGATTGAAAATCTTTGTTTTTGATATATTGTGGCTTTTATGAAGCTAATATATATCCATGTGCTTTAAACATCTATAGGTTCTGGCAAAGAAGTTTGGAGCAGCTGTGGTTTCTCTTGAGCATCGCTATTATGGGAAGAGTTCGCCATTTAAATCTCTGGCGACAGAAAATTTGAGATATCTTTCATCTAAGCAGGCACTCTTTGATTTGGCAGTTTTTCGCCAGAGTTACCAGGCAAGTGCCCTTCCTGTTTGATGACTACTTGGCATAAATAAATGCAGTGACGCAGTACCTTAAGAATCAATTGGAAAATGAGATATCTTGTTCATGCATAAGTTATTTAAAATCAAATTATAGAATTCATAAACTTATGATAAAAGCTTTCTGAAAAAGATTTCAGGATTTTGTTGATTGTGAGTCAGGTTGAGATATAGGTTGAAATCAGGAACTAATTGTCAATTACACGTCCAGAAAAGAACAATGTTTATGTCAATTCAGATGAAATTAGATTTACATGATTCTTGTTTACATGTCATAAAATAAAAAACTTGGTTGCCCAATTTAATAAATTTTGTATACTTAGTACTAGTTGCACTGCATTGCATGTACTAAATGAAAATATCTTGGTGGATCCAAAGCTGTCAGTATATTCTTGCAGGACTCTTTAAATGCAAAGCTTAATAGAACAAAAACCGGCAATCCCTGGTTCGTATTTGGTGTTTCATATCCTGGAGCTCTCAGTGCATGGTTCCGTCTTAAGTTTCCGCATTTAACATGTGGAAGTCTTGCAAGTTCTGCAGTTGTTCTTGCTGTTTACAACTTCACAGAATTTGATCAGCAGGTGAAGATAGTGATTTCTCCTTCTTGGTCATGCATTTTTGTGTGTCAAGATGGTGTATATTTTACAAATTTCACTACTTTCTAGTGTCAAAGTTTAGATCTTTATCTTTAACATGCAGATTGGTGAGTCAGCAGGTGTTGAATGTAAGGCAGCATTACAAGAAACAACTCGACTTATCGAACAAAAACTTGCAACTAATGGAAAGGCATTGAAGGCTTCTTTTAATGCAGCTGATGTATGCTTGTTTCTTTCTTACACCTTCTAAAGCATATTATGGTTTAGCCATATACAGTTTCACGCTCCTAAGTCCCCGCTAGATTTTCTTCTACGATTCTCATGTCGGGAACTTCTTGTTTTGCAGCTTGAAATTGATGGTGACTTCTTGTATTTCTTGGCTGATGCTGCTGTTACAGCGGTAATTGATGTGACTCATGCTGCTTTTTTATTAATTCATTCTTGCAATATCTTGTATTTAAACTTTACCGTGTCTTCTTTGTGAATGTTTCAGTTTCAATACGGGAATCCTGATATATTATGCAAGCCTCTTGTTAAAGCGAAGAAGGACGGCGAGGATTTGGTGGTATGCTTTTCAATTTAGCTACTTCTGCCAAAACATTTCGAAACGGCTCAATCCTGAATGAACTTGTTTTTGATGTTCAAATTAAATTCACCTTTCATTTTTATTTTTCCTTGCTTAGTGATATTTTTCCTTTGCCGTACAATATAGTCATGTAATTTTTTTTATCTTATTGTATAGTTCTAAGTTGGCACATATATAATTCACTATGCAGGATGCTTATGCCAAATTTATCAAAGAGTTTTACCTTGGAACTGAAGGTGAAAGTACACAAGATTATAACCAAAAGAACTTGAAGAACACTGCTATCACTGAAAACAGTTCTGGTAGACTGTGGTGGTTTCAAGTTTGTACTGAGGTTGCATACTTTCAGGTGGCTCCCTCAAATGACAGTATACGCTCCTCAAAAGTCGATACGAGGCAATATCCTTATTTCCATTGTTCATATACTTCTCTCTTGACAATATTCCTTTCCTCCTCTTTTGTATATATAGCATAACTATATTTTAATATTTCTAGTTTTCATGATCCTGTAAATATTTACGGAGTGGTGCTCATGAATTGCAGATACCATTTGGACCTTTGCAAAAATGTCTTTGGAGAGGGCATATTTCCTGATGTTGATGCAACTAATATATATTATGGAGGCACAAAAATTGCTGGTTAGAAACTTGCAAAAAGTGTTTCTTTTTGTTTTCTTTTTTATTGTATCGAGTCTCACATCAACTAGAAATATGACCTAAGTAGTGCTTATAAGTTATAAGGCTTGGATAGTCCTTACATTACAAAACCCACAAAATAAAACATGTAAGGTTTAGAATTGTATAAGCTTTGTAAAACTCTTTGCAGCCAACCCATGATAAACTTTTGTACCATCTTAGAATTGGGCTTCGGGCCTAACTCATCCTTTTTGTTGGGTAAGGATTCCCTAAGCTTTTTCTAGGTCATATTTCTAACCTGTGTAACTTAGGTTTTTCGCAGTAGGCATATTTGGTTGGACACTACATATTTTACATTCTTCTATGATTTTATTATGAATATATACTATTATATAATCTTGAAATTTGGCTTCATTTCATGTATCCAAATTTAACTTGTGTATGGACAGGTTCCAAAATAGTATTCACAAATGGCTCACAGGATCCTTGGCGTCGTGCATCAAAACAAATATCATCACCTGATAGTGAGTTAGAATTTACTTTAATCAAGTTAGACCATAGCATTCTTTATTTGTGTAATAATTTATGGTGTTCTCGGAAGACTTGCTGAATAATGTTTTATCACTGTTATACTTTCAGTGCCTTCCTACACTATCACTTGTCATAATTGTGGCCATGGAACTGACATAAGAGGATGCCCCCAAAGTCCCTTTAATATTGAAGGTATGTCTAATTCTCTCTAATCATTATTGTCATCGCGGTATTTTTTAGGCTACCAACCTTCAACCTGCAATTTATTGGATTTAACTTGTTACCTAGATTTCTTCTCCAAGGCATCAACAAATAAATCTCATGCTTATCAAAAAGAAAAGAAAAAAACATTTTTAATATTAATATTAATAATGATGATGATGATGATGATGATGATGATGATGAAAACATTAGAGGGAAAATAATCAAGCGGACAGGCGTAGGCTCGAGAGGTTAATGACTTTTAGCAAAGTTGAATCGATCAGGAGTATCCAAGTTCACTCTTTGGCTGTAACAATCATTCACTAGTCTTTACTTACCTGGAATAGAGCTCTTTTCCCCGATATTCAAAGAGTTAAGACAAAAAAACATTAAGGAAGAAAGTGACAAACAATATGCATTTAAGGAAGAAAGTGACACAATATGTATGCGTTATTTTACTATATCAACCAACATTCTAATTGTGAAATCTCTTTTTAGGCAATGAGAAGAACTGCACATCCCCTGATGCTGTTCACAAAGTTAGACAAAAGATCATAGAGCATATGGATTTATGGTTGTCTCAGTGTCAGGACACAGGCAGGACTTGTATATAAGATTTGTGCGAGATGAATCACCAGTGGTAATATATATTTCATTTTGGCTTTGTTCAAAAAACAAAAGATTTGTATGGGTTGCATGATGTACAACTAGAAGTTACTCTGGTTTCTTGTATTAATACCGAATTATATTGTTGTGTTTTGAATAATCTTTGTGTAAGTTGATCAAATGCAAGGTAAAACATATCTGTACAAGTATTCTATTTCGTGCAATCTCAAGATAATAGTGTACTAGTTATATATTTATAACATTTGGATGTCATTAGCCTATAGGGAAAATCTACCAAGAAAATGGATGTCTACTAGTAGTGACTTTGGTAATTTTTCCTTGACCAATGGTGCATAGAGCCATTAGTCCCTGTCTTTGTTTCTTCAGTCTTGCTTAGATTGACATTTTGTTTGCATGCGTGAGCCATGTAATCCAGCCAAAGTGAACATTCTATAAAAATAAAAAAAAATAAAAAAATATCAGAGAGGTCTGCCACTTATTGAATCTCAATTACCTCGAGATATGGATACCTTGGTTTATCAGAATAAAAATTAGAAGGCATGCAAAGCTTGATCAAGAGAGCTCAAAGAGAGGAAATTGAAGAAGAGCTAATGACTAAAATTGTTAAACCTATGTATTCAAACAATAAAAACAATCGTTTGATGTTTTTTTTTTTAATTCTTGACTGGTCGAGTGGCCAGGTTGAATAAAAAATCACAATTTTAATTGAGAGGAAAAAACATAAACTTAAATATGTCCCCAACATTCACGGGTTTTCCATTTTAGTAGCACTAACCCTGAAGGTGTCAATTCACTGCAATAAATTAGCTTGTAGCGAAAGAAAGATGTGAAAATGATGAATGTGATGGGATTTAACAAGCAAAAGCATTGTGGGAAGAAATGGAAGAAGCTCAAACCATTCCAGCGTGAAAATGAGTACAAGAAAACTTGACAGAAAGCTTCAAGGTCAGTTCATATTCATTGGATTTCATTCTTCTTGACCCAGTAACTGAACTGAAATGAGATCTGAATCAACACGATAATACCAACGCATTACTTTTAATCGGTGCCGTTTGGATTAGTCGGACATCACATCATGTTAAACCCAGACAAAGGAAAGTAAAAGAGAATCTTACAAAGTGAAACCATCTGGAAGTTAAGCATTAGGAATTTATTGTATTTGCTTTGTGCAAGATAATATCAGTTAATTACATGATTTATATGTACAATTTGTTAAACAGCTGTACAAATTTACCATAGCCCATTGACACGATAATGATGGTGACGATTGAACTGTTCAGATTTTTTACACAGTGAAAGTACAAAGCCTACTACTCCTTGTGAAGTTCCGCAACCACACTTCACAAACTTTGGAATGATAGGCAGAAAGATTAAGTGTAACCACACTCCAAAAGTCCCTGCATCAAGACATATAATTCCAAGTCTCATCACCAGCAATAGATAGGTTAACATAAGTAAATAAACCTGTTGTATAATCAAAGTCTAGCATGACAGAAGCTGGAAATATTAGGACAATAATGGCCCAATACTGTGTGGTTAATAAGGAAATAAACTTGGATTTTTATGATTGAACCAACAACTAAGATTTAAGAAAAGAAAATTAAGGTTATCACTTGCTATTTAATTTGAATAATGTTGAAATTTACATTACAACACAATATAAGAAAAATATACCATCATCATGACTGGAAGAGAGTTATTGTTGCAATATAACCATTCTTCATCACCTGCTAAAATCACAAAAGTATAGCTTAGGGTTCACTCAAAGGCACCATAATAGACTGGACTATTAAATAAGCAGAGCACCATAAGCACAAAGAATGAGTTACCTCAAAAGCAATATTTTGATATCCATATACAAGAGTAGAACCAAATGGGTTACTGGCAGAACCTTGTGTCTGAATGGCAGCTCGCCCACAATCCCCAAGTATTTCCTATAAGAATCCATTACATGCTACATTATTATATAATAAAAAATTGTATTTATTATTATAAGTATAAGAAACCTGCATAAAAGCTACTCACAACTTTCTTCCCAAAATTACTTCATGCATTTTAAATAAGTACATACAGATTTTCTATAACTCAGTATCTTCCAAGATGAAACATCATTATAAGGCAAGCATACAATTTGGAAGGGGTAAAAGCTACCTTCACTTGTTCCCACTTTGTGCTAGGTGTAATAACCCTCTGTTTGCTGTTATTTACATCCTGAAAAGATCCTCCGACAGCTGGAAAGGGGGAAAAGATTTTACCACTTTTTTCACAGCAAAAAATTATATAACTGTTACTCCCTCCGTCTCACAATAATTGTCTCTTTACACAATTTTATTTTTCTCAAAATAATTGTCACTTTAGAATATCAATGCAGCATTTATTATTTTTTTCATTATAATACCCTTATTTATTGAACTTTATCCAACTTAACTACTTCACTAACTGCAATTAATAAGGATGTTTTAGTAAATGATACTAATTTTACCATCAAAATCAACACAATTAATCATTTTCTTAATAATCGTGCATTAACATTAAACGACTATTATTTAGAGACGGAGGGAGTACATTGAGACCAATCTAAATACAGCAATGCAAATAAAAGATTGCTCACCATCTGAGCAATAGATGACAAAGTTGCATTTCATGTAAGAATTAAAATCAGCATGACCGGGGTAGTTAGTATGTAACACAAACTTCTTGATCTTGTGAGTCTGAAAATACAAAACATATAAGAGGGATCATTGGTTGTCAATTGTATGCTTGTGTGTATAGATACAGAAGAATGTGGTAAGGTGCAAACCTGCCCATCAAATAAGATGTCCACCCCACGAGTAAAATAATTATAAAAGTAATCTCCACAGATAGTTGTCCGTGGCCGAAGATCAGAGGCAGAATGTATAACCATTTGATCTACCTGCAAAGCAATAACATCAGAATCCACACAAAGGAAATACTCATTCGAGCAGCAATAATTAGCTTCAGATTTTCTTGCTTGTTAAAAAAATAAAAAAGCTTCAGATTTTCTTGAGATAATCTTTAAATTGATAATTTTTGTTTGGACCCATCCCAACTCCCAGTGTTTAGAGCTCTACCCAAAAAGAACTTGTTAGTAGGGTAAAACACAGCAGTCAGTTGGCTAGGTCCTTGTATGATCCATTAAATTATAAGGTGGAAGGCATTTGTTGGTATGTTGAAATTGAATTTATATTTACTGGAAGACTAAAAAATGTACACCAAAATCTCAATAGTGGAACTGTATAAATCATCAAAAATTCAATTTTCCCTGGTACTCAACAGTAAAGATGCATAAAGAATTCCTTTTGATTCGGTAGAGCATTAGTTGAAGTCCACAAGAATCCTACAAAATATCCATATTCCATTTTTAAGAACTAGTAATTTATGGTACCTGCTTTTGATGAATACCGCAGGGACGTCCTAGCTCAGTCCACACATCCTGCATAAAACAGGAAGCACGGTTAACACCTCGTTTCAAATAAAGAATAAAAATAAAGTGGAAGGTGACAAGAGAAGAAGTGAAAGCACAGGAAAATAATCCGATAAAAGTATAACTAACAATTTTGTTTGAATGTTAAGCTCACCTGTGGGGATGCACCAAAAGGAATGTGTTGAGAGCCAACAGTGAAGTACAATTCTTCCCCCAGCTATATATAATAGAAAGAACTGAGTTAGACAATAATACCTTGCGAAGACAAGCAGAAAGCTTAAGCAGCCAACTAAAGGCGTCCTATCATACTAAATAAGCAAAAACACAAACAAACTTAGATTTTAGAGACTAACGAAACCAAACCTTAACGTGAACCTCTTCCATGTAAATGCTGCCAGTAGGTAATGGAGGAGCAGAAGCCTTATCCATTAAAGACCCCACACCAACTTTCTTACCAGAGGAACTATCATATATAGAAACGCGGCATGTAACTGGTGTTGTCCCATCTGGAAACTCCAACGGCAATTCCACTTTCATAATGAAAAGAAACAAAGTTAACGTATGAAAACTAAAAAAACTTAAAACTTTTCAAACTAATTATGATATACCTCCCCCATCATGACAGCAGTCGGTAAACTGACCCGGAATAGGAAATGCAAAGGAAAGCCCCTAAAGACCAAACCAAGAAAAATATAAACCAGAATATTATAATGTGGAGTAGTAAAACCAAAATAAAGACTAATACGGAAGCATTACCGGGTAGAACAGCGTGTAAATGCCTCTATCCTTATCGAAAATCCCTGGGTAGGTAGGCCCAAACAGTGCATAAACGGCAACAAAAGTAGCTAGCGTTGTTGGTCCCCTAGAAGTTGAAAAGAATATCAATTAGGGGTTTCATAATAAGAGTTAGTTTGGATAAACTTATCAATAATCATTTGTAGAGAAAGAAATACTAACAGAATATTATAGTACCTATGAGTCGTTAAAAACAATAGACTTTCATAAAAGTTGAAATTAACTTCTACATTTTATTTTATTCAAAAAAAAAAAAAAAACTATTATTTAACTTCTCCACAGATGCCTATAAGCTTACAATGATTTTTTGGAAGTGAAGAAGCGCATAAATTAGAAGCAAATCCAACTGCGTGCAAGTATAGATTGTAGCAAAATTGTAGGTCCAGAGACTCACCCAATCAAAGAAGTAGAATAGCGCATTTGAAGCCGCTTTACATCAAATATTTCAATAAGGCGCAGTCTCTAAAATAGTATTGGAAAGTATTGTCATGATAAAGTCATCTTGTTAAGTATAGAAACCAATAAAAATAAAAATAAAAATCTCTCTGTGACAGCATAAGAACTGCTACATACAGCTGACTAGCTGAGGTTGGAGCTTTAAATTTTTTACTAAGTAATATCAACTTGAAAAATACAAAGTTCTCTACCATGATATCATCTTTTCACAGGCCTAGTGTCGAAAAAGGCCTCACTTTCAACTAATCCACCCCCAATGAAATTGGAGAAATAAAGTATTGCTAAATTCTAAATTATAAATAATTACACACTCCCACAGTTTACATTTGCACGGGGATAGGAACACAAGATCCTTACATAGTTTTCATCATTATTCTCTTATCAGGTTCCGCTGGTTTAGGGTCTAAATTAACACTACAAAATCAATTTGTAAAGTGAGGATTGTCCAAACTTTATAAGTTCTATTTAGACATATAGTCGATGTACGAATCAAGTTTTTCCCAATACACTGAGTCACGCCAAAGGCTATTGGGTCAGCTGCATGGATAATGTGGGAAATAACTGGTTTAAGATAGACTTTGATACCATCTTGTGTTTCGGGCTTAACAGCCCACAAAATTGACTTGTAAGGTGATAATTACCAAAGCTTTGTAAGCTCTATTTAGGCCATATCTAATCGATGTGGAAGTGGATCCCACTTGTGTGACATGTCACACAAGTGAGATCCTGTGGGAGTTAGATTTTTCCCAATAGTTCTACATAGATTGCATGGAATGCAAAGAAAATACAACTAAAAACTGCATAGTTATTCTTATGAAAATCCTGTAACATTCAAAACCCATTAATTTTCTGCAGTCCTACACAACAATAACCAAGCTTTGGCCCACTAAGTAGGATAGGCTACATGGATCGAATTACGCCATAATGTTCTATCATAAATATCCTACACATCCTTAAATATGCTACCAAACAATTCAATCAAATTTTGATAATAATTCATGCAACCCCAACACTAAACTAAAGCGCCGATGATAGTTCCCATCAAATAAATTGTAAACTTCTGATAATAGCCATTCAAACACTCATGCTTCCTATTAAAGATGCAATAATAAAATAATTCACTTAGACGTATCAACTGTCAAGTCATACACCCTCCAACCCACCCATCCACCCACCCACCCACCTGAATAGGCATTTAAGCAAGTAAAAATCAATTGTTGGCATGGTAAAGAGGGAAGAAAGAAAAACCTGAGACCACGGATCGAAACGGAGATGAAAACCATGATCAGGAAAGCTAATAACAATATCCAACTTGAGGGGTTCCTGCAAATGCACACAGCATAAAAACCATTGTAAACATAAATAAATCTCTTACAAAGTAAAAAATATAGAACAGCAGATGCCCCCAGATGCAAAACCATCAATGGTGATCAGCCCTCAGCAATAAGCCAGTTTCCACATTATTGAAGAAACTATAAATGTAGTACAATATTTTACTACTTTTTGTGCTACAATGCAATGAATTTCGGTATACCACTGACACTACTGAACGAAAGTGTGTCCCGGTTTCCGACACCAACACATGTGACTATATTGAACTATGTCATTTTCTCAAAATTTTATCGGTGACGACGTGTCAAACCAACACTTACACTTCTGATGAAAGACGTGTTTGGTGTTTGGAGTTTGACAATGACACAGCACCGGCACATGTGATTACATTCAATTAGTTCATTTTTTTCAAATTGGTACCAGAGTCGACATGTCCGTTAAAGTGTCAGTATTTATATAAATTCACATGACAAGAAATTAAGTTGTACCCATATGTTATGTTACAAACCTCGTCAAAATACTTGACGTGCACCACATCATACAAATTTGGCTGCTGTTCTATCTGAGCAAACGCTTCACATATAGGCATCCCTAAACATCACAAAGAAAACAATAACCTCTTAAACACAGTACCAATTCTCAAACTCCAACAAGATTCCAAATAACACAAACTCCATTTCGTCCGAAAAATTATCAAATAACCTGAACAAAACTCCACAACACTTAACAACAACATTACATAACTATTAATAACTGATAATCCAATCGATCAAAAATCACAATCGGTTTGACCTAAATTTATAAACGCGCTAAATTTAAAAAATGAAATCGAATTAATCGGAATTCGAAAAATGGAAATGAAGCGAAATTCGGAAATGGATCGGAGAATTATTCGATTGGGAATTAAGAGCGATGAATGTAATAATCGAATTGGTGAAATGAAGAGAAAATTACCGAGGGAGAAAGGACCGATTCCGAGACCGGGACGAAGATCGAGAACGATAGCGCCCATGGCTGTACCTTCGCAACGCCGTCTGGGTCTCTGCAACATAGTCGAGGAAGTTGGAGGGTATTTTAGAGATTTCTGGGTTGGAATTCCGTTACTATCGGAGATGAAAGTACTTCAAGATGATGATGTGTTGAATTGAATGCTTATAGTTATAAGGGTTTGGTTGGTTCTATTGGTTTAGATTGGAAATGATATTTGGTTTGGATCAAATTAAAAAACTAACTAACTACTATAAGTTTTTCTTATTGGACATCGCATAACGCAAAAGTTGCCCCCTCTTGCACGCCAACCCACATTAGCGTTATTTATTTGGTCAAGACATTAAGTCCTTACTCCTTAGGAAAATGTTAACCCATACTATCTTAATACATTAATCAAAGAATCAAATATAGTATTCACTGAGTTCCTTTATATAAGAAATTTAAAAAATATTTATTTATTTTATTTATAAGAAAAAGTACAATAAATATCCAGAAGTCCTAGCTCAACTGGCAAAATGCCGAAATTGTTAGGTTGGATGGCATGACTGGGGTTCGAACCCCGGTACCTCCACTTGTGTGTGAGTTTATAATGACTTTGTCATTTCGTCTATCTACCAAAAACAAACAAAAAAGTACGATAAATAATCCAGATTCGTCGCCATTATTTACACTTGAATAGAAAGCAAGCAAGCAACAAGTTGCGCCGCTAGGTCTTTTTGGATGACAAAACTAATCTTCGTAAACATAACATTCATGGATCTAGAAGACATGATATTGCTACGCATGACTTTTTGAACTCTATGTAGAAGGTCAACAGCCTTTGGTGCTAAGAAACTGAAAGTGTCAAAAGCAAATGGTATAAAAGCATGTTGATTGTCATAACACGTTTTCTCATGTTTGGCCACTTTGCTTGACGCAACTTTTAGGGTTGCATGTTCTACGGTAAAAAGCCCGACACCTAATCCAACAAGTGGTGAAACCCCAGTCAAGTCTACACGTGCATGTTTTCCTCCTACCCATCCGTACACCATAAAATTTCCAGGCCTCAGTGTTGATCTTCTATATAGTGGGTCAGTCAGAAAGTTCACATGTGCCTCATACTTCACTGATACTCCTGCCTGTCTGAATATATCAAAAAGTACTTCCCTAACAAAGTCATGTTTGTACTTAAAGCCATGTTTCCCCAAAAGTATACAGGCATGCCTTACGACAAACAGGGCACACCTCATCCATAAGAAATAGTGGAATCATAAGGCGATATCTAAGGATAGTACGATGCTCCACAAGTGACACATGCTGGCATAACCCATCAATCAGGATAGCTAGAAGAAAATCTTGAGCATGTGCTGCTTGCAAACATCCAAAAATTGTCTTCTGTCTCGTGGTCATGCCAAACTTAGCTTCCATATCTTGAACACTTTTACTAAAAGGAGCACTCGCCAAAACATGTTGTGCTCTAGAAGGGACGGTGTCTTTGCTAGTAAAACTGCTAACGTCAAGATCTGAAATCGTACCACGAAGACCATCCAAAGCATTATCAAAATCCGAGTATGTACCACATATCCCACTGTCTCTAAAAATATGATATTGTAGCACCAAAGATTGTGCCATAGAAGCCACAAAAGCGTAAGAGGAAGTCCCTACTGTTGAGTACAAACTCAACCCTCTAGACCTAATAGGTAAAGAAGTCAACCTCCATTAAAGATCCCCAAAGAAAGGACCTCCACCAACCACAGTGTCCTCAACCGTTTCACGCAGCTTTTTATCAAACAACATAGTCGCCTCCTTCATGTGAATCGGTTGGCACATCCTTAAGCCAAAGAAAAGTCTGGCAATACCCATGCACAATCGAAGTAAAAGAAGCTCACTATGAGGAACTCGTAACTGAGGAAGAAGATGCATTAGCTCAGCAGCCTTGGAAGCTCTCTTCATGGCCAACCCTTCAATAAAACTTTTATCTCGGTTAACAGTGCATCCGACAATTTCACCCCTAACGCTGGCCTAGTATTTGTAGGGAACAACCCCCCACGATTCAAGGCCCAATTCTGACCCAAAAACTCAAATGATGTCCAGAGCTTTAGCCACCTCCTCTGAATCCCCTACAAAAGTCTCATCATCAAGATACCAAGCATGAAGAAGAAGCTTGCAACTATCTTTGATTTGATGAATAAGAGGATGTGACATAAGAGCAGAAAGGATCAGGCTTAATGGGTTGCCTTGTTGCACTCCAGTGGCGGACATAATATGTCTATCACCAAGGTATAATCTTGATGCCTGTCCATAAAGAAACTTAACCCATAAAGAGATGGATGGGCATCTCAATCTCACTTCACGTAGCAGTGTCAACTTGTCTACCAAGTTGAAAGCATTCGAAAAATCTACTGTAAGCATAGTCAAGGAACCATCTCCATGTCACAGGTTCAACACCATGTTGACACTGTGCAAAATGACCTCCACACCACTTGAAACCCCAACACCAAACTGAAAGTCATTGAGATATTTAGTCATATTTTTCCCAACTCCTTTCATAGCAACTTTGGATACTAGACGCCTCCAAATAGTACCAACTGCAATAGGGCACATCCCACCATCGGGCTTTAACAATGGTGTCAAAGGTGCATAAGCTACAAACTCTGCCAAACTCAAGGGACATTTTCCTCATAATCATATATTAACCAATAAAGTGATAACACATAAGAGATCTCTAGTCACAGCCGAACCTTCTCCACACAATGCATCTAATAGGTGTTGGGCTCGCAGGCCGTCTCTACCACGAAATGTCCCTTTAGGAAACGACTTAATGCATTTGAAAACGGTGTCAACTTCAACCACAAAAGGAGCTTCAGAAAACATGGTGGTCACCATAGAGGGAGGTGGCATGTACGGGTGTTTGACCCCCAAAATTTCCATAGAATCTTCATTATACGAGGCTACTCCGAATGACCCTAACACTTTCACTGCTGCTGTGAAATGACCATTGGCAACCTTACGAAGACATTGTTTGAATAGTATGACCCCTCTTTTTGTCTTTTTCCTCAAAATCCTCTCCTCCATTACATGTACCAACCTGTCCAGACTCGCTAAACACACCATCAACCAACTCGATAAAACCGTCAGTTTTTCTCCACTTAGCTAAGCAACTCATGATATGACGTTGTTGCAAGGACTTCATATTTCCAGACTTATGATATTTCCTAGTCTGAGGCTTGAACACCTGTAATGTGCAACGAGGAAGCAACAACAACCTAACCCAGGGGCCTATATAACCTGGATCACCAACCACCTGGTAAAAGGCATCTTTTAATGCTTAAGAGAATGCAAGAAGACAACTATGAGGAATACTTTTCACAATGAAGATAGGTACTTGGAGGACTTCATCTATCAACCTTGCGTCCAAAACCATCATCTCCTTTGCAGCAATAACAACAGGGTCTTTTCTAGATGGTTTTACATTATGCACAATGCGACTCCCGACCTCCCACATCTCATCGGTAACACGAATCATACCATCGAGATGATGACAAGCACGATTCCTGGCATGAAAACTCGTACACATGCCATACATCCATTGTTTAACCATCCTCAAAGACTCCTCCAAATCTATAAACAAACTCCAATCACTCTCAAGGACTTTCCGTATCGCACTTTTCCGTTCGTCGGTACTAAGGTGTAGTGACTTAAGATGGTGCACCAAACAAGAAACACACTTACTTCATTCCTCACTATATTGGCAACAATGGAACCCCCGTAATGGACAATGAAGACGTCCAATTTGAGTAGAAGTCGTTGAACAATGCAAAATTGTCCCTCTTTACTATACTATACAAAGGAGTATTTAGAAACCAAAGATTAAAGGGTTCCTAAAAATATGTTTGGTTGAGGAATTTCAACAAACATATTTGTGGGCATGAGTGACAAAGTGTTTTTTGAATTGAAAAATTGATGAGAAAAGTGTGGTAATGCGATAACTGGGAATTTGAGAAGCCATAGGATTGAATAAGGCGAGGACTGAATTGGGTTTCTGTGAGTTGTTGAGATGAACTCGTTTGGAGAGTTTGGAAGCAGTTTCTAGTGATAACCCACAATTTTGAACGAGGTAGCTAATGTAAAAGAGTGATTTTAAGAAGAAGAAGAAGAAGAAAAGGGTTGGAGAAGATGAAGAGTTGTTGAGGTTTTGAATGAGAGGAAGTTAAGTTTGCGAAAGTAACAAAGCATGATAATTGTAAAATGGAGAAGAAAAAATTACAGTTTTTAAGGTGTATTTATTGCATAAAAAACTTTTTTAACCATCTGTTTTTTTTAGGAAAACCCTCGTTTAATGTCTGTCTTTTAATATTAGTGTGTATATTTAATACTTCACAAATTTTTACGAGAAACATTAAAAAAGTTGCAACAATTAATGACATTCTTGATTTTGATGTTTTTCTTCTTATAAGTCTTTGATTAAACTTAAATGGATGGTTGAGATTTGATGTTAATATAAATTTGACACCTGGTGTCGTCAACAGATCATATCTCATACATATATATATATATATGTATATATATATATATATATATATAATTAGTTTATTTGAACTAAAGGTTACCATGTAACATGAAAATCTGAACTTACCTTCTAAGGAATAATATCTCAATTTGTCCAATTTATACCCTATTTTCTCGGCTATCTCCCCCTATCTCGTTTAGCTAAACCTTTTTCCATTATATACATTTCATGTTCATAATACAATATCACTGTAAACAAATGACTCTACAATATATGAATGCATGGTACATATAACATCTCAAACAATGTTTCTCGCTGCAACCCAAGTTTTAGACCCTTACATCCATAGAAATGTATATTCTAAAATAAATAGGAGAAGAAAGCAATGTAAATACATTTTTTAGGAACAAGTGATTAACAATATTTATTAAAAAAATAGTGATTAACGATTTAAAAGCAAAGACACGGGTCATTAATTGTTCATTAGGAAAGTTTTTCTAAAATAGACATGAATTAGGAAAACCTGGAAGTTGAAGAAGACACAAAATTGGAAATAATAATAGTCATGTGAGCTACATAAATTAATACGAGTCTTTGATCAAATATTAATAAATGGTTGAGATTTGATGTCAAGATTAATTTGACACCTTGACGTTTTTCTAAAATAGACATGAATTAGGAAAACCTGAAAGTTGAAGAAGACGCAAAATTGGAAATAATAATAGTCATGTGAGCTACATAAATGAATTAATATGAGCCTTTGATCAAATATTAATAAATGGTTGAGATTTGGTGTGAAGATTAATTTGACACCTTGGCCTGTGTGTGTGCACGCGTGTGCGCGCGCGTGTGTGTGAAGGTTATTTGGACAAAAATATCCTTCATGTTTATTATTTAAAGCTATTTATTAACTTGCACCAATTTGCTAACTTAAACCCACTTTTATTTTATTGCAAATAACTTGAGTGTTATTTTAGTAATTTTCATTTAAACATATACGCTAACTTGCACTAAATTTCCTAACTTAGACCCATGTTTATTTTATAACAAATAGTTTGAGGGATATTTACTAAACTATCTCTTACTTTAAATTGGTCTGCACCAGTGAATTTGGGTTTTTTGTCCAAATGAAATGGTGCATTTTTACTAACTTGGACCTTTGTATTTTTGTTGGTACCCGTATATATATATATATATATATATATATATATATATATATATATATATATATATATATATGAAAGTTTTAATATACAACCACATAAAAATATTAAGTTGTAAATTAGAAATGTGCACATTTTAATTTGGACTAAAAATACATTCATCTTTATTATTTAAAACTAGTAACTTGAGGGTTAGTTTTATAACTTTCACTAAAATATTTGATAATTTGTGTTCACTTTATTAAAAACAAGTTATAAATATTAAACAACCATAAACAATTTTACCCATTTTCACACGGGAAATTCTGCACACGGGAAAAACTTCATTTTCACCCAAAAACTCCCAATTTTAGTTCCTCATTGCCCAAATTGGTTTCCAAAGTTTGTATAAACATTTCTAGACACAAAAAGACATTCAAATCCATTTGAAACTTGAATCACAACATCATTTCAACAAAATAATCATTTGACCCATTTTCATAAAATCTTCAAGAACAACACAAATCCACATCAAGGCTCCATGGTTATGAACACCCGTAGGTTCAATCAACAACAACAACATCTCACAACAACAACAACATCATTTAATCATGATTTCAACCATAAATCAACAACAACATATCACTATTCATCAATTGCACACAATTCACAATATACCCATTTATACATATCATAAACATGCAATTTCATCAACAACAATTCAGTTATCATCAAATTCATGTACTCAATCACATCATCGCAACAAAAGCACGAATTTCAACAATTAAATTCAAATAATCACTTATTCAATAAGCACTTATGAGATGGAGAAGACGAAGAGTTCAAACAATTGATTATGAATGAAGACTAGCCCCCTTACCTCTTATCTTCACAAAGCTAAGTTAATCCTTCACTCCCCTTTGCTCCTAGCTTGATTCCTCTTGAATCTTCTCTCCAACCCTTTTCTCTATCTTTAGCCTCTTAGATGAAAGGAATGAAAATGAAAAGTTAACCTAGCATCTCTAAGTTAAGCTTATATTGTCATCATCTAAATGGGTTAGGGTATATCTCCTATTAATGGGCCTAACACTCTCCCAACTAATTAGAAATGTTAGTACTTAATTAACTTAGTAAAATATTTAATTATTACCATAATAAAATAATTACTACTAGGTCCTTCTAATCTTAGCAAAAGAACTATTCACCTCAAAATACTAAAATAATGATAATTCTAAGTTTACTAAACCTTAATAAATGATCAAAATACCCCTTAGTCTAAAATGACTAAAATACCCTTCTAACACCGAATTCTGATAATCCCAACCCAAAATACACACAGAGACAATTAATCACATACAAGCACAGTGAAACATAATTAAAAACAATTAAAATAATACTAACGAAAATCGGGCTATAACAAGTTTAAATACCTTTGCAGTTTCTACAAAACATCTTCTAATTGGATCAACATCAACCTGTCGAAAATTACCAAAGAGACCTTGACACATATAAAGTTGTCTTGTTAGGGAAGTAAAATGACTTGCAAAAACTTTTTTCGATACAAGATCGACTTTTCTCGAAAACCACGAGTAGTTCACTCAAAAATCCTCTAAAAATTCCAAATCAGTTAGCAAAAAGACTTGATAAAAACACATAAATACATTATATGATGTTGAGTCATTGTAAGGTTTAATGATATTTTTCTCATTCACAAGTCAAGAAGGATTTTACAATGAATATTTTCTCTATCTTATGGCACAATGATTACATTGTTCATGTAGTAATTTCTATTTGCATTGCATCACCTCTCAACTCATTTTTACAAACAATGCAACACAAAGGGGAATTTATTTACACTAGAAAAATAATATAAGTTGTTAGTTTAAATCGACAACCAACTGAATTAGGTTTAGTCGTTTCTCAAGAAGCCAAACGAAGGTCAATCAAACTAGAAGCACACGACTGTAAGCTAGACGAATGTTTCTCAAGTCCACTAAAGTTCATAAAGGTTGTGAGAGTGTCAAATGAGTCAAAGGCACGTGAAACTTGACCATTTAGCAATTTGCATGTGTTCCATGTTTGTAGCTTCTTTTCGCATACTAAAACAACTGATTTATGAAGGCATGAGATGGAGCAACAATGCGCACATGGATAAGGGAAACATAAATGTCGCGAGATGGTGGAAATCAAGCCAAACGTGGAGCACCAATCATATTCATCAACAAGTAAATTTACTCATTACCCACGAGTGTAGCCAACTAAGGCAAGTTACGGTTAAATTTTGTAGGCCATGATATTTTGGCTAGTAGGATTAGCTTTGCTTATGAATATCAATTGCACATTTCATTTATAACACTTACAATCAATCAAAGAAGTTTTTTCTTCTCACCATTTATCTTTATTTTTTTATTTACATTTACTTATGTTTTTTATTAGTTTAGTAGCTAAAAAAAACTCTACTTTATACTTTGTTAGAACCAAACTGGTTCAAATATGATGTCTTACTCGTTGATATTTCAATGATAACAAAGTAAAAGAATAATTATCTACTAATGGTGTGTTCAAGTGTGTGTATTATTTGAGCGGAAACTAGAAATATGTTAAAGATTGTCAGTGTCTAAGTAGATTGGATTAATATTAAGTTTAAAATGATAATTTAAGTATTATTCGATTGAATAACCACGCAAGATTGATAAGAATCGGTGAACAATTGTATCAAATCTACAAATAGAGCGAGTCTTTATATATGTGTGTGTAAATTAATTGATCAAGTTAACAAAGAAGCTTAATGGTATTCATATGACCATTTATATATGGTGGACGTTAAAGGAGCCCTAGAATGAAGAAGACATTTATATGCATGTTATGGTCAAAGTCCAATTAAGTCAAGATTGAATCATTTGGACTGCACCAAAGTAGTGAGCCTTCTTGATGCAAAAACAATAGGAGTCAAACTCATCGTATGAAAGCAAATCATATCGTCTGGATCAGCGGTCAAGATAGTATGTTTGGGGTCAACAATCAAGATAGTCAGTCTGCATCTAGGTTTAAGAATAATTTGGAATAAGCTCAAGATCAACCTGCGAGAATCAACACTCAAGAAAACCACATGGAACATAATTTATGACATTTTGTACGGATCAAGCTCAAATGATATGTCAACACAACATATCCTAACTCATCGTATATTTGAAGACTAGTATCATCTACACCTGGTCAACAAACAATCCATTAACTCATTCATATGATTGATGACCAAGACAAATATTATTTGAAGACATGCTTTGAAGCAACAATTTAAAATGATTATTTGTTAAATTCTACGGTTGTCTTTTCATTAAAACATGTACAATCTTGGAACACGCTATCACTCCAAAATTGTACAAGTCCGCAATAGTTCTTTATACGAACTCTTGTTTCATCTTAAAGCTTGAATGTCTCTTTACAACAAATAGGTTCTTCATGAGTATAAAACTAAGGGTAATGTTAACCATTGCCTCCGGGGCACGGGGCACTAGTTAAGAAGCAAATATAGAAATGTATTGCATTAGAAATTGTGTTTTCAATCCCCTAAAAGTTAATAAAGTGTCTTTTTTAAATTAAAACTTTCTCTTTATGATTTTCTTAACTAGTGCCCCGGGGACACTGGTTAACATGACCCTAAAACTAAATATTCAAGTCGAAAAGTTGTCAGACGATCAAAAAGAATTACCATTGATGTGAAAAAACATCGTCATTAAAGGTCTGAGTGACCAATCATAGATGTGTGAATAGGTTATCAAGACAAAAATTATTTAGAGTTGAGAGGTGATGACCTATAAGTAATCATGGCTATTGAACTAAACATAAATGGTTGAATGTCCTATATGTACCAACAAAGAAATCAAAGACCAAAATCAACTATCATCTAGAATATGGAGTCATGAGATAATTTTGCAGACCGTCCATGAATGGGAGCTAAGAAAAGAAAATTGCAAGTTCATTGAATCATCACCATATTCAGAAAAATCCATGAACTGAAGATCTAGAACATCATTGTAAATCCACTCAAGAGTGTCATTAATTATACACTGATGTAAATCAATAAAGTTATCGTCGTGCGAACACTTAAATTGATATTAATGAATTTTAACATTCTCAGAACGAGAGTTAACTTGAAGCACCAACTTAATTTCATTCAAATACAAGTTCATTGTTGTAATTTGTCCACTAGTGACAACTCGTCTTTGTGAAAAGGTGGGTATGACCGATAATGAATACTCAAATTTGATGAAGATTGATTAACAAAAATTCAAAAGTGGAGATCTACACACCAATCTCTCTAGCAAAAATCTCACTGGAAAGGATTCTTGTCCTATCATATTAAGCCCTTGTTTTTTTATCAGCCCTAACTAGAGGAGAATGATGATGCACTTCAGGGTCCATATATTTAATGAGAGTACCATGAATTGTTAGGACATATCACATCTCTTTGGCTAGCATTCCAAAACAATTCTAATATTACGAGAAATCGCATGTAATTATACGGTAAGATTGTTTGTGCAACTTCAATGATCAAAGAAACTTACTCTCAACTTGCGTTCTAGATAAGTTTACCAAAATTAGATAACGAGATGAATATTAATATCACTTGATACAGATATATAGATACATTACAGCTTAGCCAAACCACAATTTCAAACCAAAATCAATGTCAAGTAATCCCCTTAACTAAAAGTAACGCAATCCATGAGTCAAACCAAGCATTTAATTGGACACCGTCATTACATAAATAATGCAAGAACTATTACTAGTTACGTACCCATCCTAATTAACTTGTGCGAGTTAAAAACCTTAATCATTATTAATAATAAATCACATTAATAAATTACAACGAGTAGCATTCGTACTCAGCAGCAACGTCAATTGCCTACTTCTTCTAGCTGTCACGGAATTTAATCTTCTTTCCATAAAAATATATTTTAGGTCAAACGTCGAAACATTATGCCTCACCCTCTTTAGAATATTACTTACCCATCCAAAAAAGAATAAAATAAAATACTAAAAGAAACATAGATTTTTTTATTTTTTTATTTTTGAATTAGAAGGAACGTAAGATAGATAGGAAAGTTTGTACTGTAGCAAAGGAGGAATAAGATACCCCTTTTGTGTCACATGAATCACCCCAAACCCAACTTTCCATTTTAAAAAAAAAAATGTGTTTTCGGCGTTGAACAAAATAGCAAAGTGGCTCCCACATTGGCTGGCCTTTCCTTGGTACCCACTAACCACGTGGTGCTGCTCAAGAAACATTGATCAAATTCTTTTGAAAAGTGTTTGAAGATTATTCATACTTTCATTTGAATTTTTTTGAAAAGTCTCATAATCATATAAGATTGAAATGAGGACATTGCTTTGTCAATTTAAGTTGTTTATTGGTTAAGAGTGGCTCACACATTCTTTAAATACTGTACAAGTAAATTTTACTAATTCTACCATATTTAATAGGAATATGGTATCTAAACTTAAATAATGTAACTTTTTCTTTCAATAAACCATAAGTTTGTCTTCCAATAAATAGAACCAAATTTTCATAAATGACAATACAAACAATACAGCTACATTTCATTTTATTAGTTCAAGAATATTAAATAGAATTACCTATTTTTTCTTCTAGTGTGAAATACTCCATACGTATTAAGAATTTGTTAGTCACTTTTTACCGAAGTAATGCACATTGTCAACATGCCGAAGTAATGCACATTATCAACATAAGTCACTTATTTTTTGACACAAATGAAATACTAGTTTTTTGCTAGTATGAAATTGAAATGAGTACCACATAACGATGATAGTTTAACTAACATCGTCAAAAATTTCAGTCATTGATGGATTATTTGTATATATATTCTCTAAACCTTAAAACATGAAGATGGACCTTAAAATTCAACTCTTAACATTTTAAATGAAGTAATTTAGTCGTCAAAATTTAAATTCTTAAAGAATATGAGATTTAAACTTCAACCCTTGCATGTTACAATCAACTCATACCTATTATGTAACACTTTTCTATTTTAATATAAAAAATTGAAAACCTTTATCAATTAATCAATCTAATATAGGAGTAATAGAAAAAAACAAAAGAAAAAAAGGAGTAATTAGAGGGAGGTGCCACATTGAACCAATCGTGAGTGAGCAATAGTAGGCATGTTGTCTACTTTTTTTCTTTCTTTCTTTCTTCTTCTCTCTTCCTCTGAGTGATAGTCAGAGTTCCACATATTCTCTCTCTACTTTCTCTCTCTAGCTTGATAGGGATCTCTTCACCTTTTCCCACAAAATTACCAAAATTATCACAAACAGTACCTTCTTACATCTGAACCCAGTCCATTTCCATTTCCATGTGCTAGGGTTTTCACTTTTCAATTTCCCTCACGCAAACTCAACTCAATTCAAATTCAACTCATGTTGTTACCTAACTATTCATGATTATTGATTGATTATTATTGATTCTCTCTCTCTCTCTCTCTCTTCCATTCGATTCGATATTTTTAATTATTTTTTTTATGGAACAATCGAAGCCGGAAACACCGGCAACTGTAACGGAGACAGTTGCGGCGACAGTTCCGGTGACCGTTACGGCGACCGCGGCGGAGACGAATCAAGTTGAAGTTCCGACGAAGGTAGTTTCCGATGTGAACATGACGGATAGAGACGGCGGTAGTTCTACGGCGCCGAAAGTAGTTCTCGCTGTCATCGCCGAGAACAGTGAGGTTATGAAGAAGAAGCGCGGTCGTCCGGCGAAAGGAACTCCGAAAGTAGCTCCTCCGCCGAAGCAGATCAAGAAGGAAGATGAAGATGTTTGTTTCATTTGCTTCGACGGTGGAAGTCTTGTTCTCTGCGATCGCCGGTGAGTGAGGGTTTAGCGATTAAGAATGGAATAATTTCGAATTGGAACTTTAATTGATTTTGTGTTTTATACAGATTCTATCTTAGATTGGCTTTTAGATAGCAATTAAAGTCGAAAATGCGTTATTCAATTTCAATCATTATCATCAATGTTTTGTAGTAATTTATTAAATCTTTCTCTCTCTTTTCATTTCTAGGGGTTGTCCTAAAGCGTATCATTCGGCGTGTGTCAAGCGAGATGAAGCGTTCTTCCGTTCAAAAGCCAAATGGAATTGCGGTATTTTATTTACTTCTTAAACCGTTTTGTTCTTTAGGTTTAATTATTTTAGTTTCATTTATTAAATAATTATTTACATGCAGTTGGATTTTTTTTGTGATATTGATTAGAACATTTGCACAAATGTTGCGGATTATTATATAGATTCTACTAAATATTCTCTTTTATGCTATTCATAAATGATATTTTGACACAACAATTTGATTTCCAATTCGACAACAAAATACTTCATCCGATCACTATTACAAGCAAAAGTTCACTTTTCAGATTCATTTAATAACTAATGTACTTGGTCTATAATGCAGCAATAGTAATTCAATGAATCTAAAAAAAAAAAAAAAATTTTGCGTTTAATAATGACGCTGAGGGAGTATATGGTTAAAACAGTTCGGTGGATGGTCACTATACCTAAAAAGGTGCCGCAACTCATTAATCATCCACGGAACACACTTAACAATTTTGAATGCCATTAACCATGATTTTCAAGTGTATATTTGAATACAAATCATGGTTAATGAATATCATATATATTTGAACACCTAAAAATCATGAATATTCAAACATAATTTGGATGATTAATGGATATACATGTCTATTTTTGAAAAAGTTGTGGCTAATGACGCTTAAAGTTGTTGTTAATTGTGTTCGGTGAATGGTTAGTGAGTTGTGACATCTTGTTATTCATTAATCATCTATATATTTGAATTGTGTTAACCATCTATTTTGTTGTTGAAATTTGATGACAAATTTGTGTGTCAAAATTACACATATGTTATTATGAATCTACTATCATGTTTAATAGAGTGTGTCATTTGTTAATTTGCCGATTAACACTCACTCATTCCTTATTTTGAGAAATCTATCACCTATATTTGTTTTAAATTTTAATAGTTTATTATGGATTAACCAAATTGTGCAGCTTTCCTTTGATAGTCTTTATTTTTTGCACTGCTCAGGTTGGCATATATGTAGCTCTTGTCAGAAAGCATCCCATTATATGTGCTATACTTGTACGTATTCTTTGTGCAAGGGGTGTATACAAAATGCGGATTTTGTTTCTGTTAGAGGAAATAAAGGTTTGTGTGGAATTTGCAAGAAAACTATAATGCTGATTGAAAACAGTGCCCAGGGAAATAAGGAAATGGTATGCTTATCTTTCTTATCTACACTGTTACTCTCATTAGTGTTCCCCACTCTCTCTCACTCTCTCTCTCTCTCTCTCATATGTGTACCAAGACAGAAGGGGAACTTGATGTTGAGCAAATGAAATGATACATGATGGTCTAATTTTATTGACTTATGCTACTTTTACAGTGTGAAGTGGATTTCGATGACCAGAGCAGCTGGGAGTATCTTTTCAAGGTGTATTGGACATATTTGAAAAAGAATCTATCTTTAACGTTTGATGAGCTCCTTCGAGCTAAAAACCCATTGAGTGCTGCTGCTCCTACGGTTCAAACTTCCCACAAACTTTACCATCTTAAAGACGAAAAGGGTTCTGGTTTTGAGAACTCCTGTGTAGATATAGAATCAAATAATTTGAAAAACAAGAAGCCTAAGGGACCTTCTGGTGGTGACATGGGTGTGTCTTTGCCTGAGTGCAAGAGATGGGCATCAAAGGAGCTTCTAGAGTTTGTCTCACATATGAAAAATGGTGATACGACTATACTTTCTCAATTTGATGTCCAGAATCTCTTGCTGGAGTATGTAAAGAAAAACAATCTGCGTGATCCTCAACAGAAATCTCAAATTGTTTGCGACTCTAGACTAGTAAATTTGTTTGGAAAAGCTCGTCTTGGCTACATTGAAATGCTAATGCTCCTTGAACCCCACTTTCTTATAAAAGAAAATACCCCTGTAGAAAATAATTCTGGAGCAGGAATTAGTGATGCTGTTGTGAATGCAAAGGAGGCCATTGACAGTAACAATAAACAGTCAGTATTAGTCAATGATAAGAGATGCACAACAAGTAAAAAGGCTGACGTGCCTGTGCCACAAAATAATCAAGATGCATACGCGTCAATAAATGCTCACAACATTAACTTAATCTACTTGCGGCGAAGTTTGATGGAGAGTCTGACTGATGATAGTGAAAGGATTCACGAGAAGGTTGTTGGTTCTTTTGTGCGGATAAGAATCTCCAGTGGTGATCAGAAACAAGATATGTATAGACTTGTCCAAGTTGTAGGTATGTGAACTTTTACCACATCTAATACCTGGGGGAATTTTACATATTGTAAATTTCACGTCTTGAAATTAGTTTTGGTAACTAATTGTGCAGGTACAAGCAAGGTTGCTGAACCTTACAAAATTGGCACAAGAACGACTGACATTAAGCTTGAAATTTTAAATTTAAACCGGAAGGAGGTCATATCCATAGATGAGATTTCGAATCAGGAGTTCTCTGAGGTAAATAGGAAATTACTTTAAGCATCTTACGAGTCTTCATATTTTGTAAAGGAGTCAAGTGTCTTCCATGGGAGTTTGCTGATGATTAATATATTTATCCCATGTCCAGGATGAATGCAAGCGATTGCGTCAAAGTATAAAGTATGGGCTTTCAAAGAGATTGACTGTGGTTAGTGTTTATATTATGTCAGCTTCCATGAAGTATGCTATATTTTGTATGAGTCTATAATGGCTGTCTTTGTTTGCAGGGAGAGATTCTGAACAAAGCGCTGACATTTCAAGAAATTAGAGTTAATGATGTAAGTAAATTTTCTTTTTTATCTGGTTTAGTAATCTGATTTATGGTTCAGATTAATGCTCATTTAATTATAAGAAATCATCAATGTGTCGAAATTTCATACTGAAATCTAATAAAGTACCATGCCTAAATAATTTAATGTCATGCTTTTTAACTGTTGCTTAACTATTGCCAAATGCCATCTAAATTGAATTTGTGAGATGCTTTGGTTAAAATAGCAGCTCTTGAATTTTGAAAGCACAATATATTTACTCTTCTTTATTATCATGAATGCCTCTTTTATTGATGTAGTTATTGGAAGCTGAGAAATTGCGACTTAATAATCTTCGTGATAGAGCAAGCGAGAAGGGACACAGAAAAGAATATCCTTTACCGTTTACTTCTTTCCTCAGTATGCTAACTGTGGGTACTGAATAATGCATATTGGATACTTCAATTCTACAACTAGTGATAATTCATTTGTGAAATGTTTGCTAATAAATGAAACATAAAGTTTATACAAATTAAACCATTAGCGGTAGCCTAGATGTGTGGGTGTTACTATCATAGGAAAATTATGTAGGCATATACAGCAATATGTTAAAATTACTGTATTTTTCCCCCTTTTTGTTGGTTATTCTTTCTTATTTCTTCCAGTATATCTATAAATTCTTGCTGTAACTAGCTACATTGTTGTTTACTGTGCTGTCCTCTAATTTATATCTGCTTAATACTTTAACTGAACTTGCAATAATGTGATATGTTTCACAATTTTTTAACAAAGAATTAGGCGCTCATGTAAGAAATAAATTTTAACAAGGATATGTTCAACAATAAGTGGGTATGTGCATGTTAGTTGGTTTCGTAGTGATTTCCTTTTCCGCTTATTCATTCATTCCTTGACCAAATTGCACGCTTAAAGAATGCGTGGAGAAGTTGCAGCTACTAAATTCCCTGGAGGAACGTCAGCGCAGACTGCATGAAGTTCCAGATATACACTCTGACCCCAATTTGGATTCATTGTATGAGTCTGATGAAGATGCTGGAGAGTCAGATGGCAATAAACAAGGTAGAATTCATTTCCTCCACTGAGTTTGATTTCAAGTTTCAGTTAGCAGTTATCCAGACAGTGCTTATATCACCGTAACTTTGTTTATGTATATGCAGATGGAAATATACCTATTTTCTCCAGAATTTGGGATGGTGTCTTGAATGGTGTTGGGGGAAGAACACGGGACTTGACCACTGCCAGTGACCCAATTGAGAATTCATGCTTACTAAAGAAGCATATCAACCCAAACGAAACTCCTATTGATGATAGTGCTGATGTTGTTACGAAATCAGAAGTGTCTAGTGTTGCAGTAGACATTTCATCTCCACTTCTCTCTACAGGGATTGCGCAGCCATTTGATGATTTTATGAATGATAAATCATGGCATTATCAGGATCCATCTGGGAAGGTTCAAGGACCTTTTTCTATGTTGCAGCTGTATAAGTGGAATGCAAGTGGACATTTCCCTCCAGATCTCAAAGTATGGAGGGTAGATGAGAAACAAGTAAACTCTATATTGTTAACTGATGCACTTAATGGGAAGTGCTCCAAAAATGCGCCATTGCAAAACAACAGCCTATTGCTCTCTTTAGGAGCCAGTGTTGCATTGGGTGACAAAGAAAGCAGTCAGGATGGTGGGAGGAATTCAACAACGAATGAAATTTCTGCAGATAGCCGGATCATCGATGAGATCAGAGAACAAAAAGTGGATGATACTTCGACCCAGTCTAATGGTAAAGATGAATCCGTTAGGAGCAATGGATGGCATGACCAGTCACATGTACACCCTTCTATACAACCAACTGCCTTTTCTGAGAATTTGAATGAGAATAACACCAAAAAATTAAGGGAGGATCATGGGATTGAGAAAAACTCTGAAGATAATGGAAATCATGAATCAAACAGGACTTCTGGTGGTCAGAGTAATAGTGGTCAGAATCATCAGAAGCAATCAGATAGTGAAGACAACTCAGGGCAATCATCGGCACAAAGCTGGAGAAACCATAATGTAAATACTTCTTCCAATTGCTTGGATACCACATCGGCTCATGTTTCTGGGACAAGAACATCACCACTTAAGCTGGGATTTGATTTGCACCAACCCCCTTCCCCTCCAGCATGTAATGCAACTACATGGCAGGCTATTATAGGTGAACCAGATGATTTTGATGAATCAGTATCAGATCTTTTGGCAGAAGTGGAGGCAATGGAGTCGCTTGGTGGCTTGGAATCTCCCACTTCAATCATGAAACGTAGCGAGGAATTGACTGATGGTTCTAAAAATCTTTGTCTCAGTTTTGCAGAGCTTAGTCCAATGCTTGATGCAGGTAAAAGCGATGCATTGAGCTCCACTTGTGATTTACAGTTACTATCTCAATCTACGGCAGTAGAGGAACCGTTACAACAAGCAGATGTCCATCATCATCATCAAAGAATATCAGGGGAGCTTTCCTCGAAAAATTCTAAAGTTGACGTGGGTTCAAAGAACATACGTGTTTCAAGTAACCAATGGGAGTCAGGCTCGGAAAATTCTTCTATTTTTCCTGCCACTGCAACATTGGGCATGACTGTAGACACCACTTGGAGACTTGGATTGGAAAGTACGCAGCTGGAATGGGGAGGAATGGATCAACGAAATGCAAACACGAGTTGGGGAGTAGGACATACGGCAGTGAATGAGAACAGAAGCTCAAATTCATGCACTTCTGTAGTAACTCCAAGCTTTGGGGATAGCCAAACAAGATACGGAAGTGATCGATTTTCTGTGCCCAGAGATCAGGGTTTTCCTGGTCATGGTAGGGAACCAGGTTTAGTTAGAGGCAGAGCTGCGTGGAACAGGCAACCACTATTTGGTGTTGGTAATGGAGGCTCGTATAGACCTCTGCCCAAAGGGCAGCGAGTTTGTAAATTTTATGAAAGTGGGTACTGTAGGAAAGGGGCATCCTGTGAATACTTCCACCCATGATTTTGGATCCCATTAGCATTGGTCGCATTTGATTTTTGTAATCCGTAACATATCTGTAGTTGGTTCTTTCCAATTATTGTAATTTAACCTGGCAGTACTAGTCAAGTGTCAATTTTTTTATATGAACTACTCTAGCATAGTTTACCTGTTTTATGTGATTGCTCATTATCAATTTGTTTGCTCATTCTGTTTCGGTTCATTCTTTTTCTTCCTTTCTGACCCCAAAATTTCATTTTATTTTTGTGTTACCAATTAGTACTGCTATGTTCTTGGATTTCAGCTGTCAAAAATTTCCTCAACAAATAGTTCGAGTTGTCAAATATCAATATCACTAATACACAGTTCTGAATGTAGTGGATTTCCATGATGGCCTCTGCAGGAGTCAGGTGAGTGACAATAGGAAACAGCAAAAAAGCGATAAGGAAATTGTTTTGGCTATATTTGAGATGGCATGAATTGTTTTACTGTTCTTTCTTTTCCCCATTTATTAAAACTGCCACATTAGATTGAGTGTTTTTTTTATATCTAAATTTTGATGATATATTGCACATCTCTTTTGTTATAGTGACGAGATTGTTATGATGGGAAAGTGGGTAGATTACAAAACAGGATTAGAAATGAATGTATTGGAGTGAAAGTTGGAGTGGTACTTACTGTGAAAAAGATGTAGAGTCCCGCATTGTATGGTTTGGGCTTGTGTTAAAAATACTCATAAAAGCCCTTGTAAGGAGAGTAGATTAGATGGTGAGTAGTTACGTATGAAATAGAGGAGAGTAGGAAAAATCATGTTAAATCATTAAGGATTTAGATATAAATGCTGTCATTAGACGTGATTAAGAAAAGGCTTTTATTTGTTGTTTTGTTTCATATATATTTTATTTTATTTTATTTTTTATGATTTGATTTTTCCCAAAATGCATAGTATTTGGTTTGGTGAACATTGGTTGCATGTTTAGCTGAAGTCTACATCAGCACAAAGTTTTTATCTTCATTGAAGTGTAATTGATAAAAAATTTAAAATATCACAATTGTTGCATTTACATTTGTAGTTATGAAGATGAAAATACTCTTTTTAGGAGGCAATTAGACCATAATTGCTAATTTTTGCAATGGTTTTCATTAAAAATAAATAATCAAATTAAGAAGGAACTCAATCAAGATAAGCAAGTAGGCTAAGTCTAAGTGAGGTGTTTATGTTGTTATTAATGCCACTTTATTAGGTCTGTGAACCTTGATGGCTGTGACTGGTGGTATGAACACCTTAAGTGCCGTAAGTGTGTTTAGGAATGCATAATTTCAAACTGAGTCAATTTTGTCATGTATTTGATGCTTTCTGATTTTAAGCTTTAATAGTAGTAGCTTACCTAGCAATTGATGTAGGAACTTGGTGCTTTGCCTCCAATTTTGGACACCCTGATCCTTTTATTGGAGCAAGTGTATATGCAGCTGCTGGTGCTGCTGGAACTATTGCTAGTTCAGCTAGTGATTGGATTTTTTTATCATATTCTCACCCTAAAATTACATCTTCACTCTACATGGCAATTAAATATGATTTTTCTGTGTTGTTTAAGGATTTTGTCAGAACTACCAAGTTGTTATTCATATTTTATGTGTTTGAGAGTTTTGTATTCAATTTGAGGTTTTGGATTGGTGCTCAGTATGATAGTTTTTGTGCTACATTATTGGTTACTTGTTCAGCTTTGTTGCTGCAGTTTCATTGATTTGCATGCTTACAGCAGTTTCTTGAATAAGTTAGATAACTTTCTGACTCTCCTTTTCATACAGTTTTAAAATGGTTGTAGGAGGAATTTGTCTTCAATCTAAGAAAAGCATGGATGAGTGATTCCTTCCCATCAATACTTATTTGCTGTTATCCTGAAGATGGTACAGTCAGTGACCTAGTGATGTTCATTTTTTTTTGTATAATTTTTTTTCTTCCAACAACTGGATATGGACTTGGTAGAACCAAAATGGCTTAAGACCTTGGAGAGTTGGGAGTGAAGTCAAAGCCATTAGAAAAAACCATAACCATGGCATAAATTTATTCATTTCAATTTTCACAATGCTACCTTCTTACTAGTTATGATTTATGTGCTTGAGCAAACTCTTTCTTGAACATTGTCTAAACCTTTCTCATTTTATTGAAGATTGCTTTTGTACTTAGTTTATTGTTTCAAATTAGATTCGTTTTGAACTTCTGCTTGCAGAGGCTGCAGGTTGATATCTTTGTCTCTGGATTCATCAATGTGAAGGACTTTTTAAGAACATTGTAAAGGACAGAATGATAGGTACGCATCCTTGCCATTTTTCATCTCCTAATATGGAAGACAGCGCACATGTTTGGTTAATCATTATTTGGGTATTACGAGTTGCTGTAATTATGTACCTTTTCCTTGAATACAATTAATTCTCTTTGGCCAACGAAGGTATCATTAGCACTAAATATGATTGATGTGTGTTATATTTGTATTCATCTTGTATTTTCCTTCAGTTTTACTTGATTTTAGAAACTCCAAAGTTAATATTCTAATGATCAATGATCCCAGTAAAACCAATGAACATTTCATATGCACTTGCAGAAAGATAAGTTTGCAATAGCTGGTTTTGGTTTCTGGCTGATGGTACAATTTTGTAGTATATTTAAGTAGTACCATCAGCCAGAATTGTACCATCAGCCAGAAAGGGGCAGGAAGCATTTAATTGCTTTGATTTGCATTCTGAATTGTCATTGAGCTGATGAAGAAAGGGGCAGGAAGCAATGTCTGTCACAAGTGCTTCTTTAACCATATTGGCTTGGCCTGCCGCTTTACTTCCGATAACAACTGATTTAATAGAATGCACCAATGTAATTGCTATCTACGTGCTCACTTCTATCTTAACGTTATATAGAACTTCTGGATGGTGAGGGGAAAAGAGATCGGATTACCTTTTCAAGTCGGGACTGGAGTGTTTTAATCATTTTTTTTACGGTCGATGTCAATAGTTGCTATTAAATGATTACTTGTTTGTTTTCATATGTGAAGAGCTTTGTACTTCCGCAAACTTCCAATTAGGGTGTACTCCAATATCTTTAATTTCTTTCACCACCATTATGGCAGCTTCCAATTTTAAGATTGAAACAATAGCTGAGAAATAATTCCGTTGAACTCTGTCTTATCATGACTACAATATAAATATCTTCCGACTTGAACTCTGTCAACCCTTTGGGCATAGCGGAGACAAGTGATATACTCAAAGGCAATATGATATAAAACTGAACTAGAGAGATGTTTTGTGTTTGTGTTGTGTGGCTTCTTAACCACACCCCAAAATTTTCCATTCAGAATCTATCAAAGCTCTATCTAGATAAGTGAAGTTTTTATTTTCATGATGAAACATCATTAAATAGAAATCATGCACTTTGTACTGGGCGTAAGTAGATTTTAATGATCTCCCTTCATCTGCTATTATTATTTACCTTCCCATAAGATCTCCAAATTGCTTGAAATGGGGGAAATAGTTTTATTTCTTTTTCACTGCAAATCAAGACAAATCTAAATTCTGCTATGGAAATAAAATATTGTTTTTAATCTAAGCCGAATATGATAACAAAATTGCACCTTATATAAAAAAATTGACATGTCAATTGTACAAACGCACTGGGTGTATATGGAAACAAAAGAATGAGGTAAAGTGCAATCTTCCAATCATCTTTTTCTATATCTGGCAGGCATGAATCTTGACTTGGAAGTGCAGAGGGAAAACCACTTAATATCAAAACAGGAAAATGATAGATCAATTCTATGATGCACAGCTAAATTTTACTTCAAATGAGATAGGGTGAGGAACATCAATCAAATGGTGAAAAATTCAATTGTGATGGTGTAAGACTTACTTACTTGTGTACTTGTGCATGTTAGACAAAAGTAATTGAGAAATGCTAACAAGTGCTCTTATGACATTTGGTAAAAAGATTAAAAATAGAAGTTTTATCTTAGGATTTGTATATTCAACACATTGGAACATTAAAAAAACAACTTTTTCTACAAAATAGTTTTCAATTGTTTTCATTTTTTAATCATTAACATGTATTATAAGGACACTTGTTGACGACCCCTTAAAAATATTGAATAGAACATTTGCCAAATAATTCTAGCTGATTATTTCAAAGTTTTAACATGCAAAAATAATTAAACCGGCGAGATTGGTACTTTTGAATTAATGCATAATTTCTCGATAGCAAAAACACTTAAAAAATAATGAATTTAATTAAATCACGTAATGTAGATATGTCGGTAGGGATGGGAATAAGTTAGGCTGGTCATACAAGTTTTTGATATGTAAGAGCTTGGCCTACGAAATAAATTGTAAGTCTGAGCTTGACCTATGACCTTTTGTAGGCTTATTTAAAAGTCTGACATGACCTGAAAGCCTATTTACATGTCTATTTTATATTAAAGTCGTTAAATCGTCTATTTTATCTACTTTTAAATAAGCTAAATCAGCCTTAAAGTCTATTTCACTTTAAGACTTGTCTATCATTATAAGGCTTTAAAAGTCTATTTCATTGTAAGGTCTTAAAACCTATTTAAAAAGACTATTATTTGAGCTGTTTTTTGATTTTTAGATTAATATAAATTATATTTTAATATAAATAAAAAATAAGTTTTTATATGCTGCATAAAACGACCGGCCTATCAGTCTTCTTAGACTTTTTTTGATAGCCTAAGTCTGACTTCACTTGAATAAACTTTTTCAAAAGCTTAAGCCTAACTTTTCATAATAAACAAGTCAGACCATGTCGTTGACCCCTATAGGCCGGCTTGGTCTATTTTCCACCCTATATATCTGGGATTGTTCCCATGGATTTAACGTAGGGACATTGCATAATATATGCAGAAGTTGGAAATCGAATCTAAACACTCCACTTATTCATCTCAAAAGATGAATTTTTAAAATATATCGGGATCATGTCATTAAATATGAAGTAATTTTGCCCTTAAAATGCTTCAAATGTAACTTTGGAGAGCAGCCTTTTAAGTGAGTTTATAACAATTGTGTGGTAACAATTGAAAAACGACAATCAAAATTGTGTAACTCATAGTAAGAGTATAATATTGATTCATCTATGTAGGGAGTATATGCCCATTATTATGTAAGCGTGGAGTATCTTCCTTTCTCACCAAATTAATTAGTATTCAATGTAATTTTGGTGCAAGGTATATATTTTGACTTTTGAGGATGTCACTGCTCTGACGTCGACACAATTTCTTCTTGTTCGCATGTTGAGGTGGAGATTTTCATTCAACAGGGGATTGTATGCTTAACAAGATATCAGAATTTTCATGTTTAAATCAAATAAGATGACGAAAACTACAACAGGCTATGAATTCTTTCATGTCAAACAAAGCATTATAATAAGTTTATGGCTCGTGCTAACTCTAAGGCACAAGTTAAAACATTAAAATACTAAATGACAATTTTGAAGAAAAAATGTTTACATTTGGTTTTCTTAAGTTTAACATATTTGATGTTAGCCTTGTTATATATAAAATTGCTAAGAACTTGAAAAACAACTTACATCGATCTTTCTAGCGGCGGTATGACATTTGTAAGTCACCTTGATAGCATTTACTTGTATCAGAAGGGTTGTTTGTATCACAAAATGAAGGAGATAATATGGAATTAAATACAATAATAAAGTTTAAACCTGTTTGGGATTTAGAATTAGATTCTACACTATTTTTATCTCTTATGACCCACCATGTGAGAAATTTGATATTTGATAGCTTTGGTCTTTTGAGGAGAAAATACGGGGAAATTAGTTTCCACAGACGGCGTCACTGTTCAGAACAAATAAAGAATTCACCTAAAGAGGATAAAAAATACACATAGCGGCAGTAAATCATGGAAGGTGGTGCTCAATGGATGGAAGTGATTGCGCTAATTCAAGGAGGAGATGGAATATAATGTGACATAATATAACGTGACATCATTATATAATGTGACATAATATATTATGTCACATTATAATTTGAAGGTGGTGCTCAATGGATGGAAGGAGGGTGTATTGGATTAGGATTTAAAGGACAATTTTTGTTTAAAAAAATCTTGATGATTTTAAAAGACTTTGCAAGATTTTGATGACTTTGATGATTTTAAAAGACTATTAAAGATTTCAATGGATTTAATTCATAAGATTTTAAAGGATTTGAAATGATTTTATGGATTTCAAGAGATTTCAACAGATTTTATGAATTTTAAAAAATAATTGAAAAAAATGATCATAACATACTCTCTTCCACAAAATCTCAATAAAGACTCTTTATTTATGTTACTTTATTTTTTACACAAGAGAGCTAGAGAGAGAGAGAGAGAGAGAGAGAAGGAGGGAGAGAGAGGAAGATATATATATATATATATATATATATAGAGAGAGAGAGAGGAGAAGAGATAGGAAGATAGAGAGAGAGGAAAAGAGAGAAGGGAGGAGAGAGAGGGTAAGATAGTAAAATCTTAAAAGAAAAAACAATCCTAAGAAATCTCATGTTTTTATGAAAAACTTTTTCATGCTAAAATTTTACTAGAAAATCCTGCAAAATCCACCAAAATCTGATTTATTAAACAATCCTTCGAAATTTGAATGATTTTGAATACCACTAGACTTTTTTTAAGTGATTAAGAGTCTTGATTGAATACCACAAGACTTTTTTTAAATGACAAATAATTGAATAACACAAGACCTTTTTTATATTGGAAAGAATCTTGATTGAATATCACAAGACTTTTTCATGATAAAAAAGTCTTTTGAAATCCCTTAGAATTATGATCCAATACTCCCCTAAATCACCATTTTTTAAAATGAAGTTTTAAAAATGAAGTTGAAAATAAAGTTTTTAATGGGTTTGTCTTAGGGTCCGTTTGGTTCGAGAATTAGAAGGGGAGGGGAGGGGAGGGATTTTAACGGAGGGGAGATATTTTCAATTAAAAGCGTGTTTGGTTCGCAAGGGGAGGGGAGGGATTTTAAGATTATTTTACTTGTTTTACCCTTAAACTTAATAAATAAAAGAAACTGCTAGTTTTTACGATTTCAGAAACCGATGAAAGAGTAGCTCATATCTAAGCTGTTTATTTTATCTCAAACTGGCTCATGTATTTTACTTCATGCATCATTTTTTTTTTATAAAAGCAATTCTTTGTGATCCTTGCAATTTTTGCCAATTATTTCCGTAAAAAATAGCACATCTTTTAATATATAATCAAAGTTGTTATAAGAAAAATATAACAAAATAATAAAATTTGTTACAAGAATAATATAACCTAATAATAATATGATTGTTACAAAATAATATAATCTAATAATAATAAAAGTTGTTACAAGGTTAATATTGAGATTTGAAATTAATTTAAGGATAATTATTGCAATGTAATAAAATTTTAAAGAGATTTGCTCTCATCCCCTCCCCTTCTACAAATTGAATCAAACACATCAAATTAAAAATCTTCCCTCCCCTCCAAAACTCTCTCGAACCAAACGGACTCTTATAGTTTCACGAGTATTGATTATTTAACATTATATTGTATGTTCCATCACTTCAAATACATTAAATCACCTTTTTTAAATTGTTTTAAAATTAATTTTTTTAATAAATTTTTGTTATAATTCACGAATATTGATCGTTTCACATCTGCCATGTCATTTATGTCAAATCATCATTTTTAAGTATAAATATTTAATGGAGTTACGGAAAGTGAATGATTTTAAAATAAGGGTATCAAATTCATGAATGAATAGAAATAGAGGACCAAAATGAACCTCTAACCTTGCATATATCATGCATTGTCCTTAGCAACTGAGCTAAGCTCACGATTGACATAATTATTAACTTAAGAGTAAAGTTTTAAATTAGATTATGATTTTTTTATTTGTCAAAATGATATTAATTTTGAAATAAAGGAGTTGTTACATTAAAAAAGTTTGTATAAGTTTTATAAAAAAAAAGGTATGTATGAGGACATTAGAATTAAAATTTGTTTTCAAGTATGCTTAATGTCATTGTTGTCAAAAAAATTGCCCTGTCTGTTTTAGGAAAATTGTAAAACTAAAATAGTTAAGTAAAAGAGAAAGTTTATCAAGAGAAGAATTACCCTTTTCACCATACATTCTCTTTACGATATTTAAATAAATCCAACCCCCAACTTTCCACTTTCCTAAATATAGTATAATAAAACATTAAATTGGAGATCAAATAATTTATTTTTATGGATTACCATACCAAGTTTCATCATCGCTTAAAACTAATTAATTTACGTTGGGTAACTCGTGGAGTAGACAAAATGGATTGGTGATTATACAATTTGATGTAGATGTACTTTTTATTTATATATAAGTGATGAAAATGCATTTTAAGAGGGTCAATGGTTGGTTGGTAAAGCACCCAAGTAAATTTTAATATCCATTCAATAATGATATAAAAGTTTAGAAATTTTAAAAGATATCTAACTTAGTAGTATAACCCTTTTTTAATTTTTTGTACAAACCTAACTACCACTCTTAGTATTAAATTAAAAAACTTGATCTTGACCAAAAAATGAAAACAATTAAAATTAGAGTACTAAGTGAAGTGGGAATAGAAAGACCAAAAAAAAGTATGAATTAAGAAAGGAAGGGGGTGATTTGGATCATGTTTATGTCGTGGATCAAAATAGTAAAGTGGGTCCCACATACATAGAGGGGTGTGATCTTTCCTCAGATGACAACTAACCACGTGCATTTCAAGAGAAGCAGATTCGGACACGCTTTTGTCCACTCATTCAACAGTTTTCTTTGTTTATTTATAACTAACCATCATGAGGACCTTACTTGTATCAACACTCATAAACTCATAATTAACCAAATACCAATAAATACCAATTAATATTTAAATTATTACATTTACTCTCTCCATTTCACAGTAAATATATCACTTTAATTAAGGAAATTTATTTGAAAAATGAGTACTCCCTCCATTACTAATTAATAAACTTTTTAAAGCAATTATTCGTTCTTAATAAAAAGTTTTTTTTTAACAATTTTTTAGATGTATTTACTACTTTTATTTTAAATATAATACTAATAGTTTGTTTTAAAATATAAAAAATTAACCTTGAATGTATTAATTTTATAATATTTATGGTTTTTGTTAAAAGATTCGTATAATAAGGAACAAATAAAGCTTATGTTTAGCTGAGTGGTACCTTTTTCACATCTGGCTGAAACTATGATACAATTCACGTTTTTAGGGAAGTTACAAATAGTAGTTTCTCAAAATCATGTCAAAAAGGCATCAAAACGTGAGACAGCGGCATCAAAAAGCTAAACCAAACACATACGAAGTATTACTTTAACTTTTCAATATGCTTATGTTTAGCTCAGCGGTATCTTTTTCACATATTGCTGAAACCATGACACAAATTCACGTTTTTAGTGAAGTTACAGATAGTAGTTTCTCTAAATTATGTCAAAAAGGCATCTAAACATGAGACATCATCATCAAAAAGCCGACACCTTTTTCACATCTAGCCAAAACCATGACACAAATTCACGTTTTTAGTGAAGTTACAAATATTAGCTTCTCTAAATCACGTCAAAAAGACATCTAAACGTGAGACAACAGCATAAAAAAGTCGGCACCTTTTTCACATCTGGTCGAAACCATGATACAAATTCACGTTTTAGCGAAGTTACAAATAATAGTTTCTCTAAAGCACGTCAAAAAAGCATCTAAACATGAGACAGTGACATCAAAAAGGCAAACCAAACACATACGAAGTACTACTTTAACTTTTCAATATATAACTAATTATTGTTACCTAAAAAAGGTACTTATTATTTTCAGTTATATGTTAATTATTAATAACATGTATGTTAATTGTTTTATGTGTTAACCCTTTGATTATTAGAGGAATGAACTATGTTAATTAGAGTTTAGATGTTTGCATAATCACATAAAAAATTATTTCATCTACATAATTCGAATTCGATTTTTTGAACCATTAATCTTTTGATGAAACTCATCCATTTGAGTCAAATCACTTGCTTACAACATTATGTAGATTATTTATAAAATATTATAAGTTTGTTAGCTCAGATATTATAATTGAATTAATAACCTCGAGAGATATAATTCAAATTCCATCTCAAATTTAAAAAATTTAATAACTTTGTAATACATTGAAAAATTAAAATACTTATGTTTTTTCAATAAACAATGTACTTAGACATTTTTCTTATCAAGATTCTCATTTTTACGATTATAGATAAAACTTAAAATGTCAAATTAATTTTGAGATTTTCCAAACTTTCTTTTACTAAAACAATATTATAAATACTAAAAAATAAAAAGTGATTAAATAAATTAAAAAAACACATTCGTTAAATTAAAAAAGGTAAAAAAGTAAAAGGCATAAAATAATAATAAAAAAACTTGACTAAAAATATCAAAAAAAGAAAGAGTGTTGAATAAAAGGAAAGAAACAAAAATAAAAGAAGAAGGTGTTGTTACATCATCTGCACTCAGTCCATTCTCATTTTTCAACTTCATTTCGTTTCCGTGTCCACTCAGATCAAACCCACCGCGTCCCCAATTTCTAGGGTTTCTCTTTCTCTTTCTAATTTCAACTCATTTTCTTCAATTCTTCAAATTCACCTTTCATGGAACAAAATCACCACCAACCGATTCAGCAACCGGTAATTCCGTCTCCAATTCCGGTCACCGGAGGTGAATTTACGGTTTCTGAACATACTCCGATGATCGGAGTCAACGCTACTGATGCTGACGTGGCAGTGAATAAGAAACGTGGTCGTCCGCCGAAAGGTACTGTTCATGCTCCGGTTGTGAAGAAGCCGAAGGATGATGAAGATGTATGCTTCATTTGCTTTGATGGTGGTTCTCTTGTTCTTTGTGATTATCGGTTAGTTCCAAAAAAAAAAAACTAGTTTTTTTTTTTTATGTGAATTAAGCTGTAATTGATTTTTTTGCACGCCGATAAAGTCGCTTATTTAGTTATTTATGTTTATCTTTCTATTTTAGGGGTTGTCCTAAGGCGTATCATCCGGCGTGTGTTAAACGAGATGAAGAGTTTTTCCGTTTAGCTGAGAAATGGAAATGTGGTATGTTACTTTTGTGTTTATTGTGGTAATTATTGACATGCAGAAATTAAATTGTAGTTTAATGTAGTGATTAAGATGCTTTAATTGAACTTTAATAATGATATGAAGCGTCGGTGTCCGACACCTACATTTGTAATTACACTGAATTATGTAATTTTTATGTGTCAGCGTGTTAGTGACCGTGTTGTGTCCGGTGTCCGTGTCCGTGCTTCATAGGTTGGATAGTTTTCTCATGTTTTTTTGCCTAAAATCTGAACAATAATTGTTCCACTGATGATTGGAATTGGGGTTTTCTTAAATGGCATTTAAAATAAGTTTTATTTTGTGCAAAGTGGATGAGATATGTTTTATCATTTGAATGCAATTTGATCATTTTTTTTTGTATGAGATGTTGATCATTTTTTTTAGAGTATGAAATGTGATTGTTTTTCTTTCATGGGTATGAAATCTGATCATTTTTTTTAACAGTTTGAAAAATCTGATTACTTATAAATGAATTTGAATTCTCTATATTTGAAAGTAAAATGGTTTGTGTCTTTGTTCTGGGGGCTGTACTGAACCGGCGAAATTGTTGCTTGTTGAGAAGATGGTCATTTCTGTCATTTTCATTTTGCTTGTGTATTTGATGTCTAGGGGGTTTGGTTTACCTTCATTAGGCATGAATTTGGTGTCTTTGTTTATGGAAATTGTTGAAGATCAAAGAGTGGCGCTTGTAACTGGGGGAGTGGGGGCTGTAGCCCTAATTCTCTCTCTTTCCTTGATCTATATGATATTGATCGATCAGTTCTAGATTTTTTGATCTGTTACTTCATGTTTGGTGAGGGTCCGGCCAAGTATTGGGATCCTCGGGGGTACTAAAACAGGAATGGAAATGTAGGGTTCTTTACGAGTCCAGAATCACAAAAACGTGAACGAAAAATTAGGGTTGATGTATTGATTATACGATTGTGTCAAAGATGTACTAATTTGGAAGGAAAAAGATGAACGTGCAAGTGACATTAGATCCCTTGCATAGATCATGTTTTATACAATAGATTTCTCATGCATGGCTTATTTGTGTTTTTGCTTGAAACACGTGGATAAAATGTCTTGGATTATGCAGACAATTCAATATTTATCAATGCTATTCATTTATTATCTCTTGTCGTAAACTATCGCAATTATGACGTTTTCTAATTAGTGCACCTTCCCTATTTTTGACAAGCTGGTCACTTTTTTTGTGGTAGATTTTTATTTTTGAGTGTCTAATGGCATAACCAAGTGTTTTATTTTTATTTTTTTGCATTGCCTAGGTTGGCATCTATGTAGCGATTGTGGCAAATCATGCCACTACATGTGCTATACCTGTCCATATTCCTTGTGCAAGGGATGTACAAAAGAAGAATCTGATTTTGTTAGTGTCAGAGGAAACAAAGGTTTGTGCGGAGCATGCTTGAGGACTATAATGCTGATCGAGAACAGTGCCCAAGGAATTAAGGTAATGGTTTGTTGAACTTTCTTATGAGTGCACATTTGTATTTTCCCCTCCCTCCCTTTATTATGAATGTAAGGAAAAAGGGATGGGAGGTGTGGGATAGTGTGCCATTAGGTGTTGAGTTAATGATACATGAAAAGCTTAATGATCTAATTTTTATTGTTTTATTTCCTTGTGCTATTTTTTTAGTGCGAAGTGGATTTTGATGATAGAAGCAGCTGGGAATATCTTTTCAAGGTGTACTGGCTGTACTTGAAAGGAAAACTATCTCTAAATTTTGATGAGATCCTTCGAGCTAAAAATCCTTGGAAAGGTGCTGTTCGTGTGAGTTGCAAGGTTCAAACTCCCCGGAAGCGTCATCATCTTAAAGTTGACAATGGTTGTGGTTCTGAGAATTCCTGTATAGTAGATTCAAATAGTCCAATAAACAAGAAGGCTAAGGGAAATGTTTGGGACAGTGTCTTGGACGGTGTTGGACGCAATGCACAAGAACTTTCCACTACCTGTGAGCTAAATGTGAATGCATGTACAATAAAGAACGAAATGAATACTAATGAATCGGCAATCAATGATGGCACTGATGCATGGGTTTCAGGACTAGGAGAGTCTGGTGTTGCAGAAGACATTTCATCGTTACTTCACTCTACAGGGATGGAACAGCCAGTCTGGCATTATCAGGATCCAGCTGGGAAGGTTCACGGTCCTTTTAGTATGTCGTTGCTGTGCAAGTTGAAAGGAACTGAATATTTCTCTCCAGATCTCAGAATATGGAGGGTAGATGAGAAACAAGAGAACTCTGTATTGTTATCTGATGCACTGAGTTGGAAGTGTTCCCAAAATGTATCATTGCCACTCAACTGTGTACAACAGTCTTTGGGAGCCAGTGTTGCACTGGAAAGTAAAGAAAATAGTCAGGATGGTCTTAGCAATGCAACAAGGAGTGAAATTTGTGCGAACAACCAAATTGTCAAGCAGAGCGAGGAAGAAAAGGTGGGTGATACTTGTACCCCACCTAATGGTACAGATGAATCTGTTAAGAGTAACGGAGGGTACACTCCGTCTCCTGGTGTGACTACACAAGCAGATGGGAATATCAGTGATGGGCAAAGTGGTTATTTTGAACGAAGGGAAGAGTCACCTAAATGTGAAATTTCTTGTCATGGTCGTCCTGACGTACACCTTGCACTACCTTCAACTGCCTTTGATGAGAATTTGAATGAAAAACCTTCTGATGAAGTAGTGGAAGGTCATGGGAATGATAAAAAATTGGAAGTGAATGGAAATTTGGGTTCCAATGGGTCTTCTGAGGGTCCGAGTAATAGTGGGCAAAGTGATCAGAAACAATCTGACAATGAAGAGAATCCGGGGCAATCTTCTGGTCAGAACTGGATGATGGCAGCACTCTTTGGCGATGATTTCCTAGTTGATGATTCAGTTTCAAATCTGTTGGACGCAGTAGCGGCGGAGGAGAAACACAGTGTCACGGAACCTTCCGCCGAAGAGTGGGATATTGATGTGTTCACTGACGGTGCTATAACTGATTGTTTACAAGGTATCATACTACCAAATTTTGATGCAGGTAAAGGTGATGCTCTGAGCTCCTCAGGTGATTTACATTTACCCTCTCAATCCACTGCAGCAAATGAGCAACCATTTCAGCAAGCAGATATGCATAATCAACAAACTATATCTGGGGAACAATCTTCTAAAACTCCTGAAGTTGAGGTGCGTAAAATGAATATATATTATTGTATGTAATCAATGGGAGTCTGAAAACAATCCCACCTGTTGGTCTCTGTGTAAAAATATATCTTGAATATTTAGCTTAAATTTACATTTGCTAGGCTTAAAGTAGAAACTAATCTATCAATTATGCGCAGGCTACTCTGTCAGGTATTTGCTGGAACCCAAATCAATTTCCATGGGGTCCAACTCGTAAGTTGTTTTTCCACCTTCTTCACTGATGACTTTTTTTGCAAGTTGCTACCATATCTTGTATAGTTGTTGCTAGGCTTCTTCAATTTACAATTCATTGAATTTGGATATTTTTAGCAATAAGTTTTTTTTTTGTTTTTTGTTTTTTTTTCAGGTTGACTTGGCAGATTACATTGGAAGCTATTTATCTCTAGTCTTTAGGCTAAACAGATCTTAGACCAACTTGAATCGGATACTTAATATCCTGTTTATAACAACATTCTTTGCAAACAGTGACCTCTCGCCTTCCTTCATTGTTGAGGAAGTAATGAAAGAGCGTCGTTCTTAGTAGCCTACTCTATTTTGCTATATAATTTTATTTAAATGAGAGAAACGGATTCTCGTTACTTTTTTTGCAGAAATTTATAATCAGCAGTATATATTTCTTTCTTTGCTATATTTATACTCCATATTGGATATATTATTCAGCCTGCCGTTATTATGAACAGCTTACTATGTTATTAAACCCAAGTTGTGCATTTGAATGTGCCAAAATATGCTCTCGTACGAGTTGGGAGAAGAAAATTTAGAATCTGGGATTTTGATCCCTCAGAGCCCAGAGGGAGTGTTGGATAGGAATTTTAATAGACTATTTTGGCAAAAATAAATAAATCTAAGGCCATAAATTTGAAGACTTTGGGTCTTTTTCCACCCTTTGTTAGTCGTGTGCCCTATTTTTTTCTTCCCAAAATACTCTTCGGATTATATAATTCGAATTTGATTGCCAGAAAAGTTAGGATTATATCATCAGAAAATGGCTTTGTTCAGATTTTTAATTAGACTTTGGTTTATATTATTTAGATGCGAAGATCATAAAATAAATACAAAAATAAAAAATGATACACATAAAATATAAAATCTCATTTTATTATTATATCAATACATTTACAATAAGATATGTTTCTTGTCTAGAAAAGGAGGAATGAGGTAAAACTAAATTTGCAGCACAAGCAGATGGAGGGGGGAAGGGGAAGGAGAAATAGATGGTGGAGGGGAGCGGGTTGAGGTAAAGTATGTTTATTGTCTAAGGTGAAAGAGACATTGATGGTCAATCTTGCACCAAGACTGACTGCAATTCCTTGTAGCGCGCGTCACCATTCCCATTGATCGTTCACACAATCCCTGAATTTTCAAAGTAACCTCTTTTTATGAAAGACCAACGATGAAAAAACATTGTTGTAGAAGGAAGAGGAGGAGAGTGTGCGAGATGATGGTGTGAGAAATGGTGAAGCTTTGGAGACTATTTATTGGGGGAATGGATGCATAGGTTGTAACTACTCATAATGGTGAGTCAAAAAACGTGTTTTAAAGGGGTTTTACCGGTCATTAATGATGGTAAAAACCTTTGAAAACGTGTTTTATATGGTGCAGACCACCGACCAAAAACACTGACTTAGTTCGGATTATATAATTTGAACTCATCTCCTAGATATTCAAATTATATAATCATAATTTATTCGATGGTGAGGGTGAAAATGAGAGAAACTTAGTACTTTGTGTAGGGTGAGGGTATATTCGGATAATATAATCCTAAGATGTCAGGACATGATTTTTTTCCTGTGGTCCAGACGCCCATATACCTTTATAAATAGGTGTTTCGTTTTTCATAACCAGTAACCCAAAAAAAAAACATGGAAAACTTTGTTTTGATCCAAACATCAAGCTAGCTGCAGGGGGAAACCACCCCATATGTTCAAGATTCACACTAATGTTACCCTCTTCGGTTTGAAGGGTCAAATGGATCAAATCAACCGCGAACTCAACTACAGAGACACACGGAGAGTGGACGGTGTTGAGTATGCGGTTCAGCTGGATGAAGCTCATTAACAACGATGACGTGAGAACAATGTTCACGATCTTTGGTGAGTACAATACTAGAGGACCGATCGAGTTGGACCATTCGTTGGTCAGATCTGTTGAACAAATTCAGAAAAGTTTGATCCGATCAAGGAGCTACGAAGAGATCAGGGCACTCCTAAACGCACCAGACAAAGACATTGGTTTAGATGATCCACGATTTACTGTGTTTTATTTTATTATGTGTTTTATGTTGTTTTTATTACGTATTTTATGTTGTCGAATTATGTTTTATTTATGGTTAGTTGTATGTTGTTGAATTAAATATTTTTTGTTGAAGGAGTTGAATTAAGTTGTTTGTATACTCCATCCGTCCCAAAATGTAAGCAAAAAAACTCATTTTCTTTGTTCCAAAATGTAAGCAAAAAAGGCAAACTTTTATCCTATTTAATCTTTTTTTTTTTAAATAATCTTTTCCAAGAAAAACTTTTATTTATTCTCATAAAATTAAATGCAAATTGCATTCAATTTTCTCTCTCTTTCATTTTCTCCATAACCAATAGCCAATGAAAATTGTTTTTACATTTTCCAAATAAAACACAAAAAACTATACTCCAAATTCTTATGTTTTAGTTTTCTTAATAAGTGTGATTTTTATTCGAGCACAAATGAAGTGGAAAAGAGCAAATATGTCGGTTTTGGAGGGTGAGGCAATGGCGTTATTTGATGCAATAAGGTTAGATGCTGACAATGGTTGGAACATGGTTATTTTTGAATAAGATTCATCTATTCTTGTGCAATCTTTGTCGTCGCATCGCTATGGAGAATCTGAATTTTACGATATTGTTTCCTCTATTATTGCCCAGTTATCTTTACATTCAAATTTCGAGGTAAAGTTTATTAGGCGACAAGCGAACACAGTTGCTCATTCTCTAGATAGGGTGGCCTATTCTAGGGCTAGTCACCGTATTTTTTATGATTATCCTTCTTCTATTGAACACTGTTTAATTAATGATATAAGTTATGTTTGTTTTGGTAAAAAAAAAATAAGTGTGATTTTTTCCTTACGATTTAGAACGGAGGGAATATTATATATATTTTATATTTATATATGTATGTATGTATGTCGATGATCTTGATAATGCTGACAAAAAATTCTTTCCTCAACCTTACGTTACATATGACAATTTTCAATAATAGATAAATATATTTTTAAATATCATTGTTTTACTTTAAGCTAAAAAAAATTCATTTAAATAGATAGATTGAATTAATAGTGTAAGATCATTTATCAAACACATTTTTATGGGACGTAAATGCAATTCAGACTATATAATCCGAACTTATTCATCATACGATTCTTTTGTGTGATCCACATTGCACCGACTATTTCTGTGGTCCACAACGCACAACCTCTACATATAATATGCAATATATCTACCAACTGAGCTAAACTCCTCACAGAGATACTCTTATTTAGTTTTTAAACTATTGAAATATAATATATAATCTCAATTATTATCAATTTAGTAAGTAGTCCATTAACTACTACCAAAATCAGAGAAAGTGATAGTTTAAGAATTATATATTACTAGTCCTTTAGAAACTAACTTAGGGATAAATTTAATGGTCTGTTTACCGTTATTTTGATTTGTTGGATTTGATTTGTATGAACTAACAGCGTAAAATTATTTTACATAATATGCATTTGTTTTGTGTGTGAATTATATAACATGTTTTTTTACGCGTAATTATAGATATCGATCATTTTAGTTAAGATTTTAATGAGAGACAAAATCCTCCTTTGCCTACATTAAATGATTCGACAATGCAACGTCAAATACTCGTATAAAATAGTTCAATGCTAAATATATATAATTTTTTATAGAAAAGATGCGTGATTATCCCCGTGAGCTTATCTCGGTTGGTAGGGATATTGTATATTATATGCATGGGCCGGTGTTCGAACCCCGGACACCCCACTGCGTGATTTCTGTAATTAAGTTAAATGAACTAATGAAGTTCAATCACTAAGGCTATATTAGTGATAAATAATAATAAATTGATAATTATTTCAAGACAAAGAAAAATCATTTTGAGATAGAAAAAAACGTAAATATGACACTAAGTTATTTATTTATTTACTATGAGTATTTTTTTAGTGTTTGATTAAAATTTGAAGATGAAAAGGTACAAAAATAGAAATGTATAAAAATCAGTGATAGGAAAAACAAAACCGCTTGCTTTTTAAACAAACTTTGACGTTAGAAGGAGTTAGTTGAATTCTCTCAAACCCACCGTGTCATTACATTACATACAAACTCCGATCACTCTGCAATTGCTGATGTCATCAACTCCGTCGCCATCGCCGTCGTATCTGACGCCGACGCAAAGATACGCCGCCGGAGCCTTATTCGGCCTAGCTCTACACCAAGCACAACTTCATCAAACCCACCCACTCGGCCTTTCAACCGACGATTTTCCTTCTCCGAGTAGTTCCACCGCCACCCGTGCGGTTTCCGAAGATCCCGAACTTTGGGTTCACCACACCTCCGGTTTGCTTCGCCCCGTTTTCATGTATACGTTTCTATCAATCATCTTTTATTCTATGCAATTCATTGCGATTTTCGTGATTAATGCTTTCAAGTTAATCAAAGTTTTGTTCGGTTCTGTTTCTGTGCAGATTTCTTGATATTGATTCTGCAGCATGGTCTGGACTTGAGGAAACTTCTGGCTCTTCTGTGGCTACGCGTCATGTGGGACCGGTATGTCATTCTACGTGTCATGTGGATTTTGATACATTGCGATGCGAGTGTAAAAAGTTTTAAACAGTTAGGAAATCACATTCGGACATATGTGTAGCTTTATAACTAGTTATACTGACAATGTATATGAATTGAATAATTTACTCGGCTATGGCCTCTTATGTTTTGTTTCTTTAAGTATGCTTTTTAAATCATGGTAAATGTGTTGAAATTTCATTTATTGCATACATCCTTTGTTCATATAGTGAGGGGATTATAACATCATACCTTTGTAGCACCAACACTTTTGATTGAAGATGTGCCCGATGTCTGACACATGTTAGTATTTGACACCGACACGACACTGACACATGTACTTGCGTTCAATTAATTCATTTTTCAAAATTAAAATCCATGTCCAAGTGTTAGTGTCGCTGCTTCATAGCATCATACCTGTTTGATTCTTGTTCCTCTATTTATAAAAGTGTAATTTATTTGCCTCCTAGTGCTTATTAGGATCTTGGACTCTTTCAATGTGCAAGATGGTGGTGGAAAATAATATCTCATGCATATTTGAGTCGTGTTTTTAAACCCGGCTGTGATGCTGGCGATAGGAAGAATTGCCAAAAGATACTAAAATTATTAGTTTTCAATTTGTTTGTGAAGAGCTTAACTGCTCAACCACCAACCTATGTTTATTACTGTTACTCATTTTAACTGTTCCTCTGTTTATTTTATTTTTCCGTCTTCTTTACTTACTATTGCATTGTTGTCCATGTATTTTTGTGTAAAAAGTTTGGTGCTGTGTGGCATAACTTTTTGTTTTTTAGTTGTTGTGTTCATATGTTTTATTTTTTTATTGATAAATCACTTAAAGATAATGCATGTGAATGCTGCAGTTCTTGAGACTATTGTCAGAAGAATTTGATGATGATAATGCTAAAAGGTTAGATCAAGAGCTTGCTTTGTCGGAAGCAGTTGATGCTTTGGTTCTTAGTTTAGAAAAAAATTCAGAGTCTTTGAGGTCAAAACGAAAGAAATTGCGTGAATACGAGCATGAATGTCGTGAGAAGTTTTCAACTGCTGATGTTCGACCAAATTCTGAGAAGGTAGACATGCATTTGGAAACTCAGCAAGAGGAAGATACTCTTTTCTTTGAATGTGAAGAAGACCCACATGAGGGATCTTCTAACAGTACGACTGATGAAGGTCCAGTTGAAGAGTTAATGATGCTCAGCTATCAGAGGAAAGTGACAGTTCTCTACCAACTTCTTGCTGCTTGTTTGTCGGATATTGGTGAAAAAAAGACAAAATATACTCGGAGAAGAAAGGGATATGATGCTCGGCATCGTGTGGCTCTACGGCTGCTTGCAACTTGGCTCGATATCAAGTGGACAAAAATGGTTTGTTATATAAATCTTTTAATTATTAACTTTATATGATCGGGAACCAATTTTTTATATGTTGAGGTTATCATGAGATATGACTATAAGAGTTGTTTTTAGTGTTTATAATGTATTAGAAAGACATGTAAAGAATCCATCCTCACTCTGGTGAATACAGCTTATAAATTCATCTTAATTTTTAAAGCTACTTGTTGAGCCTGATTCTACATGATTATATGTTATAAGATTTGGTTTAAACTATTCTTTTATTAAATCTCACATTAACAGACCCCATAGCCCCAATATCTTCTACTTCTAATGATGATAATTAAATTTCACTTTGCAGGAGGCTGTTGAGATGATAGTTTCTAGTTCTGCAATGGCGATCGTTAAAGAGCAAGAATCAAATAAAGAAGCTCAATCAAATGAAAGCGGCTGGGCTAAATGGAAGCGGGGTGGTATTATTGGTGCTGCAGCGTTAACTGGGGGAGCTTTGATGGCTATTACTGGTGGTATAAATGAATAATTCCATAACATATTTTGTGTTTTGATTTGAATCGAATAAATTTCTCTGTGGATTTGACTGTTTTCACTTTTAAGCACAAAACAGGATTAGCTGCCCCAGCAATTGCTGCAGGACTTGGTGCTTTGGCTCCAACTTTAGGTACTTTGATCCCTGTTATCGGAGCAGGTGGATTTGCAGCAGCTGCTAGTGCAGCAGGAACTGTTGCTGGTTCTGTTGCTGTTGCTGCCTCATTTGGAGGTATATATATGTCCATGTTTGATTGAATTTTTAGAATCTTCTCATGCCAAGTAGCTCTCCTTTATCTGTGTTGTTTAATGATATTATCAGGACCACCTATTCATTATTCATATGCGTGTATGTCTTAGAGATTTAGGCCAGCACTATTTTCAATCTGGGGTTTCGGGTTGTTCCTCAATGTGATGGTTTTTTGTGCGATATTACCGGTCAATTTATACATTTTGTTGCTGCAATTTGTTGATCAACCTGTGTGCAGTAATTTCTTCAATGTAATATGTTTTATAACTACTAGTCAAACTGTAATGAGAACAGTTTGAATTGCCTTTTCACAAGGCACATTAGAAAGGTTGTATGGGATTTTTGTTTGAGTTTAATTCATATACACTGTCGGCGTAAAAAAGTTTTACACATGCATCCAATGGTGTATTGCACATCATTTAATGAGTTAAAACACACATGACTTGTCATACCTTATTAATTGATGTGGCAACACATCATTGGGTGCATGTGTAAAAAATTTGTACACTGACAGCGTATATAAAATTAAACTCTTTGTTTTATAGCTCACTAACAATCTGGTGGAAACCACAGGCCCATTCGTACGTCCTATATTTTATTATTATCTGGAGCACGGGACACTTCTGATTTACAGTATTTCTATGCAGTACTAGTACATGCTATTTTAATCTGTTTTTAGGACATATTTATAATCTGTAGGACAGTTCTCATTACCCTTTTTTTTACTGCTAATGATGTTCCTTTTCTAGATAATAAAAGTAATTTGTGTGTCTCTTTGTACAACCAGCTGCTGGAGCAGGGCTTACCGGAACCAAAATGGCTAGAAGAGTTGGGAGTGTTGACGAATTTGAATTCAGAGCTATAGGTGACAACCATAACCAAGGCGTAAGCATTTATTGATTTCATATTCTTACTTTTTGGTGACATTTCTTGCTTGATCGAGTTATGATCCATGTGCATGCAAGGACATGTATGCATGAAGTTTTTTAACCTTTCTTGTATTGTTTAACAGTACTTTTGCACTAAGTTCATTGTTCCATATCAGATTCTTATTCAACTTCTGCTTGCAGAGATTGGCAGTTGAAATATTGGTTTCCGGATTTGTCTTTGAGGAAGATGATTTTGTAAGGCCATGGGAAGGACAGAACAACAATTTGGAGAGGTAGAAATTTTGCCACTTTCCATCTCCAATAAATGTCAATTCAATAATTATTATTTAGGAAAATGTAGTTGATATTGTTAAGCTCCCACATCAGCTAGGTATAATGCAAAAATACTCCTTCAATTGAATTTGATAGTCCTTCCCTCTTTAGTTTTTGATATTGTGTTGGCCTAGTCTATTCTCAGTATTGCATTATGTTGTGGTTTCCGCAAAACTGGCAAAAGGGGCTAAAGCGGTCGCAAATGCTTTATAGTATGAAAGATGTCTTGCCTATAGTTGAGTACAAGGTGGTTTTAGTTTTTTTTAAATAAGGTGATTCACGGTCCGTGAATGAATATATTTTGTCTTTTATTTAAAAAAATTAGTATTTTCATTTTTCTTAACAATTCAATTAGTTTGGTCTGGTCTGGGAAATATTTAAAAGGATACGCTGTAAGTAGATTTCTTTCTTGTCTTTTATTTGGAGTCTTTTAATATTTTTATTACTTTGTTCTGAACATTTCAACTTTTGAGTTAGTATTTTTTCTCCATTTCAAAGGATGCACAGTGAAAGGAATTTGTCTTCTATTTAAACTTTTTTAAATTTTTTCAGTATTTTGTTTTGAATAATTCAACTTTGAGTTAATATATGTCACCTTTTTATACAACTTATTTTTGTGCAGGTTTTGATTTTTGAACAATTCTTGTACATTATAGCATACTTTTTTTATGCATGTAGCCTGATTTGTTTCAATTCCTATGTGACTTATGCTATTTGGCTGCACTGCTATCAACCATTTTACATAGCATATTTTTGGCTTCCCGCCATTTTCTACAATCTTTTGTAGATAACAATTGTACTGGGTTTGCTTGTGAATTTTATTGCTCAATACAGTTTTTATTTGCTAAGTGCATGTGAATACAACATGCTGATGCGAAATTATCTTATTATACTGTAATCGCGTATTTTCCCACTGTTTCTTTATTTGTAAAATTGCAATGTTGATACCCTAATGATTCATGGTCCTAGCAAAACAAATAACTTTTCACATGGCCTTGCCAAAAGTTAGGTATGCACTGCAGTGGGAGTCCAAGAATCTAATTGCCGTTAGCACTGCAATTCAGGATTGGCTTACTTCAAGTAATTGATTTGGGTTTCAGACTTGTAATATTTTTTAATATTATAAAGTAGAATTGTGTATGATGTCAATATTTCTATGATGCATTAGGAATTGCGATGGAGCTGATGAAGCAAGGGGCAATGATGACTGTCTTGAGTGCACTTTTAACTGCATTGGCTTGGCCAGCTACATTGCTTGCCGCTACTGATTTCATAGACAGCACGTGGTCAATTGCTATTGACAGGTTTAATTTTATCTTTTGGTTTTCAGCGGAATAGAATTTTTGCGAAGCATGGAGTTTCTATCGTTTTTGCTGGACAATATACTGCGACTATAGTTTTTTTGAAGAAGCCAAAATGGAATTAAACTGAACACTTGCCATTCCAGCACAAGATGTGCATGGAGTAGCAAAGAAAAAGTCGAACACGAGAATCACATGTCCAAACCGGCTAAACAAAACCAAAGGAAACACGTATGCAATATATCTAGCCAAAGCCGTATAGTATATGACCTACATAGCGTGGAACAGTTGGCAGATAATGGGGTCCCTTAAGCATGCGAGAGCATGGGTTTGATCCCTGCTTGGTGCATATGGAAGAGCACTTGTTAGGAGAGGTCAACTCTTTAAGTGGAACCTGTACCTCGAAGGATTAGTCTTGGCTTCCGGCTGGGGATACCTTGGGCAACCCAAAAAAAGGAACCCCATAAAGTATATGAACTATGAAAAATCAATGTGTTTTGAGGTGGCTAGGATATATCTGTTCATGTTTATCCCTTTTTTTAGACAAACGGCATGGTAAAAAAAGGATGTTTCACTGTCTCGATTCCATTCATAGTTTCTTATTTATTTTGTCTATCTAAGTTTACTTTACTTTTCAGATCAGACAAGGCAGGGAAGCTGCTTGCTGAAGTGTTATTGGGAGGATTGCAGGGAAATAGGTATTAATCTTGTTTAGAAGTTTCTTTAAAAAGTTCTGCTCCTTAAAACGATGGAATATGCAATATTTTTAATCTGAGTTTCAGGCCTGTGACACTTATAGGTTACTCGCTTGGAGCCAGAGTTATTTTCAAGTGTCTAGAGTGTTTGGCTGAAACAGAAAACCATGGTAGGTGTTCCTACTTTGCTTCTTTTAATATGTTTGGTCTTCGATATGATAGATTGTTTTCCTTTCTTTACTGGTCAAAGGATAAGCTTTTGCCCCTTAAAACTTTTCGACTCTGGTGATGGGTACATTACATAATAGTTCATGTCTATGTGAGGCGCTTCTTCTGATTTTTGGCAGCTGTGATTAAATGAAAAATGTTCCTTCTGTTTATTGGCAGCTGAACTTGTTGAAAGAGTGGTCCTTCTTGGAGCACCCATTGCAATCAAGGATGTGAATTGGGAAGCTGCTAGAAAGGTAGAAATGAATTCAGTTTTTCTCTTCATAGTTGGTACATTCTCATTCTCACATGTGTGTGAAAATAAAGTTTTTATTAGTTTCAATGATATCCTGGTGTTCTGTAGATGGTAGCAGGAAGATTTATAAATGCTTATTCAAGAACCGACTGGATGCTTGGAGTTGCTTTCCGTGCCAGGTACATGAAAATGTAGTGGTAGATTTTATGCAGCACCATTGATTCTTTCAGTTGACCCACAGTACATAGGGACAATTCTTGCAAGAATTCAGTCCAAAATAAAAAAATGGAATGGCTTGAAGTTGTATTTGCGGTTGTCACTACATCTATATCTGATTTTTTTATGCAGTTATAAGCATTAAGTTGTAAGTTAAGGGGCATCTGATGCTACAACAGTGACCAGTATTTCATATGTGCATTGATTTTGTTTCATGACTTCCAAATGTTGATCTGGATCCATAACCTTGTCATGATTTTGGATTTATGAGCAATTTTTGCATCATACCTTTTTCGTGTATGACCATGAGGCACTATCTCATCTAATCCATAGAGAGATAGGTTGAACTCTCGCGACAGTTGACAGTTGTTTTTTTACCGACTAAGTGCATGCTTAGGTGATTTGAATAAAAAATTTAGTAACATATTTAAAAAAAAAATATTAGGATTACTTGTACACTTTTAGCAAATAGAAACTAATCTACTAATTTTGTGCAGCTTACTTTCTCAAGGTTTAGCTGGAATCCAGCCAATCGATATTCCTGGAATCCAAAATGTGAGTTTTTCCATTCTCTTCACCACACAATTGTTTTTTGGATATTTTTAAAAATATCTTTGGGCACAGCTGCAATTAGCAAGTTGCTATTTTGATTTGTATGATTAGTGCTAGTCTGCTGGAAATTGGAATTTATAGTTTTAATGGATTTGGACATTTTGCTAAAACGCACTGGATTTTCAGGTTGACGTGACAGATCACGTTGATGGGCACTCTTCATATTTGTGGGCTACACAACAGATCTTGGATGAACTTGAACTGGAAACGTATTATCCCGTTTATAACAGCATTCTTCCTAAAGAGTAAACAACTTCCAATCCCACTTTCATCTTGTTTGAATATAAGGAAGATAAATTCCTAGTGTCACTGTCGAGATGATTTGGATTCCCATGCATGAATCCCATTTTCTTGTTTGAATATAAGGAAAGATAAATTCCTAGTATCACCGTCAAGAGGATCTGCATTCCCATGCATGAGGCGTGTATTGTTGTCATATAACTGAGTCTCTCTCAAACATGTAAATTGTAATAATAGATTTTATATCTAATTAAGATAGTTCATTAAGTTTGTTTGTTACGTATATTATTTGATAGAAAAGAAAGTTATTAGTAAAATTTGGCGGGTTCAATCTGTACAATGTACATATGAAAAAAGAGTAGGAAAATCAGAAGGTGGTGTGGGTTGGAGAGCAGGAGATGCACATGATTAGTTTTTGTTTTAGCAATATTTAATAATTAAGTCAAAAAAAATTATTCTAGTATTATTATAGGTACAGTGTTATTTCTATATACTGTGTATATGAATCGACTTCAAGCTGGATGTGCCCCATAAGCCATAACCAACTAAGACAACCATTTCTATATTAAGCTTTTATATTTCCTACACCTCTGCACCTACAATGGCAGAAGCAAGTGAACACTCTCCAGTGCCTAGAAACTTGCAAGAAGGTGACTTTACGGAAGAATTCAAGGAGTTCATATCCACCTTACCATTAGAAAAAGCTTGTCAAAAGCACTTTCAAGCACTTGATACTGATATTCTTAGTAACAACAACTCCTAAATCAGGTACCGCTTGGCTCAAAGCCTTGGCTTTTGCTTTACTAAACAGCAATAAATATCCAAATATTGATCATAAGAAAAGAACCCCTTTGCTCACTTCCAACACTCTTGTTCCCTTTTTGGAGAATGATCTCAAGTCATTTTCCCCTCCAAGACTCATCTGTACACATATTCCGTATGCTTTGTTGCCAAAATCTGTGAAAGAGTCAAGATGTAAAGTTATTATTTCTGTAGAGATCCTAAAAACATTTTTGTTTCAATTTGGCATTTTGTAAACAACCTTAAGACCACAAAGTATGCGAACACTTTCTTTAGAAGAGTTCTTTGAGAGTTTTTGTAGAGGAGTGAGTCCTTTTGGACAATTTTGGGAGCATATATTAGGATATTGGAAGTATAGCTTGATGGAAAGATCAAATAAGGTTATAATGTTTTTGAAATATGAAGAAATGAAAATGAACCTGTTTATAAAATGTTTATGTGTATACTTAACATGATTTTATCTTTTTCAATGACAAATGATCTCAAAATGGGGATGTGGCACATTCCATCTCAATGTTAATTCGCTTGTACTGTATCTTTATTTTAGAATTTGAATGACGCTTATTTTTAAGTAAAAAAAAAAAACCAAACATATCCTAGGAATAAATAAAAAACGTGAATAAAACAATTTCCACATGGCCATTGGCTCTATGTTTGGGACCAACAATACAAAACAAAAGCGTGTCATAATCGCAATGGTATCTATCTATATCATTTAGTATTTTTGATTCAAAAAATAGGATTAACCAAGAATCAACCAATAAACCGCGTAACCCCTTTTCTAATTCCCACCAATTACTTCCCTAATCATCATTCATGCTTCACAATTAATCTCTTCTCCTTAATCCTCCTCCCATTCAGGTAATCTTCTTCTATGATTTTCCTATCAATATAAAAAAATTAATTCATTAATTTTGTTGTTCATGATTATGTTGTTTTTGCTAGAATTGTTGCTGCTGCTGCAGCTATAAAATTTCTGTGATCATCGATTTCAAATTGTTGGAGGAATTTTGGGGTTGCTATAAAGTTTGGTTTTTTGGAATCAAATGGCCGCTGTGGCGGCTTGCCGGCGATTGGGGAGATTGAGGACCAATTCCGGGGTTGGATTAACTGGATTTGGTGGCTACGAAGTTGGAGCTTCCAAATTCTGTGGCTATGGAGTTGGAGCTTCCAAATTTTTGCCTTCAATTTCGGGTTCTATGTATTATTCTCATTTTGGTAAATTAAATGGACAACGGTTGTTTCTTGTTGATACATTAGCCCTTGTAATTCACATTCCTCTTTTTTACTTCTTATTTTCATGTTTCTTATTCCAATGTTTTAATAATTGAACCGGGTATTGAACCAGCTAGACATCTGTGTTGTGGTTCAACTGTTTTAAATCGTTTGAACGGGGATGAAACCACGATCGAGCTGCTAAAATAGTTGAATTGTGGTAAAGGTTCAAGGTTTAACAACATTCACGCAGTCTGAACAGCATGGTTGTTAGATCAAGATCAGATGATCCAGATTCAAGTTCGGTATTTTGAGTTATAAAACTAAATTATGCATTTTTTTCCGACCGTCCAATCTTGATCAGAAAACCACTGATGTCCCGACTCTGTGAATGCAGAATCCCCCGACTTTAGAAAAATCTTAATTCCTTATTCCCTTGTAGTAGTTATGAAGAAGGGCTTAATTTTTGTACCCTTTATTTTTGTGTATTGTGTAGGTTAAGAAACTTGAGGGACAAGGAGTGCCTTTGAAGCAAGCTGAGGCAATAACTGGTGCTATAACTGAGGTGTTGAATGATAGCTTGGAGAATGTATCTCGGTCATTGGTATCAAAAGAAGAAATGCAGAGGGTAATGCTCTTTTGAAACTTATTTACAATTCCAAGAATGTGTGATTTTCCTTGTGCCGCTCTTTTTCAAGTTTTATTGCTTTTGCAATTGTGATGCAAGAAGTTATGTGCTAATGTTAGCTCTTTTGGCTCTTGCTTTTGTCTTAAGGCTGAGATGCAACAAGAAGCCAACCTGTCCAAATTCAAAACAGAAGTGCAGAGCTCACAGGTATTCATTAATTGCAAAAATAGCGTTATATTATATCACATGTGGACTTTGATAACTTAGGTACATGTGGATGATATGGTAATGAAATTTTATAGGTTGAATGAAGGACTTCTGTGCATATATATGAACTGCAAGTACTACAAATTTTGCTTTACTAGTGTCATAGACATAGGCTACACAAATATAACAAATAAACCTTCTTATATCTACTTGCTTTTTATTAGCAAAGAATAAGAATGAAAAATGTGAGTGCAAGGAGTAATGGTAATCCAACCTTTTACAATACAAGTCCAGCACCAAAGAACACAAGGAAATAGAAGAGATTGGATTTAGGCACCAATCAGAAAAATATAACCAAAACCTCATTTCGACTTTTATCAAGTCCAAAATGGCAAAAATATCAAACATACCATCTTTGAAGACAATATTTTTCCCCAGCAACCAAATAGAGACCATATTGTAGTGTGCCAAATGCAATAAAAAGATCTCGATTAATTTTTTTTTCCTGCAATTAGCTGCCCGAGTACAATGCAAATCAGAGGAAGGCATATAGAATGAAAAACCAAGCTAGGCATATATTTATGCAAATATGGTGAGATATGGAACAAAAAATAAATAACTGATTAATATTCTCTCACTAGAATTACAGAATATGCAAGAAGCCCCTGCAGAATTAACAACACCTCTCTTAGAGAGAACGGCCCTTGTGGGCAACCTGCCTAAATTCAAACACCAAGAAATTACTTTCAAAGAAGTCAAAATCTTCCAGAAGATTTTAAAAATAGCATCAGCAGAATCAAAGAGGGCACAGTGCAATGATTTTCAAAAACACATAAGCGGAACGAATAAAATATTTTATAAACAATCCTCCTTCCAAATCCAATAGTCCTTTTCACCTTCAGAGGAATAAATGACAGCAACCAGGGTGCCTAATTCACTGACCAAGTCTTCTTCCCATGCTAGAGAGGATATTCTCCATCTCCAAGAACAACACAATACATCATCCTTCCACTCTTCCATGTCAATAATTAAGGCCTCCTTATTTTCAGATAGTTGGAAAAACCTCGGAACAAAGATTGGAAGTACATGTACCAAGCCGAGTATCCAACCATAGTTCAATGCTATTCCCACTTCTAAATTTCTGTTGCAGCTGAGGAAAACCAAAGAAAGGGGACACAAAAATCAATTTGAACTAGATCTTTCTACCAACTTGAGGCTTCGTTACATCTACTTGTTGGTATGCTACACATTAGGAATTAAGTGCATCATGCTTCTCATGTTTTTACTAGGTAAATGCCAAGTAGACATTCTTTGTCATTGTTTTGTACAGCAATAAAACATTCTAATTCTGTTGTTTGGACGAGTTCTCTAAAGTAATTAGCTCATTGTACAAAGTCAAAAAAATTTAGCGGAGCACTTAGTCATCTTCACCTTTTCCCTACTTTTAATATTTTGACACTTTTTTAGTTTTCTTTCTTTTCTTTCCTTCCCTTTCTTATATTGTACGGCTGCTCTTCTATTGTTTGTCGTGATGTTGTCACTGGCATGCATAGTCTTTCCTCAGTTGATGCCTTTGATATTGGTGTTACTTATGCATAAGACTGGTGCAAAAGGTGATATTAACTCTGAAGGAAAGTTTGCTAATATCTGATATTTGTAAAACCAGATTGTATGAAAAGAAATGGAAAAAGGAGATGATATTTAGATGTGTGTTAATATTTATCTCTTATAGGAATGGTTCTCTCTGGTCTTTAGAATTTCATCTGTTAATTATGAAATTTAGTAAAGCTCTGTTTGGGAGTTTGGAGGGGATGGGAAGGGAGAGCTAGAAAAAAAAAGGAAGAAAGAAGTGGAAAGAATGAAGAGCTTTGGGAGGAGAGGGCTTAGTTTTCTTCATAATACAAAATTCCCCTAATTTGGGGAACTAAAAAATTGTATCGGAGGAGGGTTTGGGTCAATTTTCCAAATCCAATATATATTGTTATCATACTCGCAAAATTAAAAGTACATTAATCATAAGTATTCTTTTATCATTCACTAGAAAAACACAATTTTTTTGAAAGATTTCTCTATTTTTTCTTCTAATCTCATCCCTCCAAAGCCCTCCCCTCCCTTCCCCACCAAACTCCCAAACAAAGCCTAGCCCACTGCCTTTGGCTAGCTGACTCGTGATCTTCAAACTAAGGTGTATTTGTTCTTGAAATTATCTGTGTGGTTATTGAAGCAATCCTGTGATGGAAAATACATATATATTCTCTTAAATAAATTTGGTTGGTATTGGTTGCAAGATTTAGGACATTATGCAGGGATCCATCTTTCTGCTGAAGTTACTTTGTTTCTTTTTTTCTATTTTTTGTCATTCCTTGTTTTCCTTGTCCTATAATTTTTCCTCGGTGCATTATTGACTTGAGTTTGACTTTTGGTTGCCTGATGTAGTCATATAATGAAAATATTATAATGCAGGGACACCACTTTTCTCTGCTCCAACACGAGACTGAGAAGCTTAAAAATGATATAGAGAAGATGCGTAGTGAACTGAGGTCTGGTTTACCTTGATTTCATCGACTTTCCTTTATCAACTACTGGTTTCATTTTTCAGGTAATAATCTTTATAGTGCATTGTTCTGGGTTGTGGTGTAGGTATGAGATAGATAAAGTCACGGCTGGACAGCGGTTGGATTTAAACCTTGAAAGGGGGTAAGAATTACGACTGAAAAAACAATTGTCTGAGCATTACAGAACTTAACGTTTCATTGCAATATCATATTTTCCACTATGATTGTTAATGTTTGACTGTAAGTGCAGGAGGATAAGGGAAGAGCTAACCGATCAGAATGCTGAAACTAACAATCTGACTAACAAACTTGATAGAGTAAGAAAATTAGTGTAGTTTACAGCTGTAGTTTTCTAGTAATAATTATTCCTTGTCATTTTGATTTCCTTTAATATTAATACAATGTTCAGGAAATCCATGCTTTAAGGGCTCAGCTGGAAGCAGCCAAATATGATGTGATAAAGTACTGCATAGGAACACTTGTTTCAATATCTGCTGTTGGCCTCGCCGTTCTTCGTATATTGATGTAAAACACAATGTATTCAGATTAACACTGACAAAATTGAGGTGAAGGAAACTAGAGAAGCTGTTTGGAAGATGTTGTATGTTCTGTAAGAGAAACAATTGCATGGCAGTGTTGGTGGAGCTGAAGTGGTTTCCATTAGACTTCAAATGGGCCTTTTTTTTTCAAGCCCATATTCTTTACATATTATTTTTCTTAAAATCTTGTATTTTTTTTATTACACAGGAAACCAACTCATTTACTTGCCTTGCTGTTGCTTGTGAGTACTTGCACAATTTGTATCTAACTATATAACGATCATAATTATAACTAGTCTATAATTATGCAGTATATACATTGGATTTGTCTGTACTTGTTTTTTTACTCCACCAGTTAATATGGTTTTCTGAGAAAAGCTTACAAGTACGCTTATATATTAGTGATGTTCATATCTTCTTTGTACTATTTGCGCAACCACTTATATGAATGTTTTTTTTTAAAGGACACTTAAATAAATGTTGTACTTGAGCATAATGCAACTAGCAAACAGTACTTCCTCATTCCAAATTATAAGTCAATTTGCAAAATTCTTCACAAAAAAAAAGTCAATTTGCACAAAAAAAGTGTCAAATTATAAGTCAGATAATATTTTTTATTATCTTCTTTCAATTCTTATTTTTTCAAGGAAGCAATTCAATGCATCTCATTAAGGAAGCAACTCAAACACATGAAAGTACATCATCCTAAGTGTGGGTCCTAGCATTAGATGGGGCCAACTCGTGAGTGATCTCATTAATTTATTTCCTATTAAATTTGACATGAGAGTTTTGAAAACTATTTTGAAACAAGTCTACGGACAAATATTATACAATCAAATTCACTATTATCATCTGACACCTTTTCTAAAAGCAATTGCAACCTTCTTAGAGTCTAAAACAAATCTAGATTATCAAGTTGAAGGTTTGATGTCCACTCCAAAGTCGTATGCAAACCAACTGCTTCCCTTATGTTAACATCACATAGAGGAAAGAACCAAACAATCTTTACAAGAACAAAGTCCCCTGCATCATCACGAATACACATCCCAATTCCTACTATGTTTAGTGGTGAAGAAAACGAAGCATCAATATTGCATTTGTAACAACCAATTTCTGGCATTTTCCATCACTTCGGCTCAAACTAAGCTGGTACAAAAGGGTAAAGATCACCGCTTCTATATTATAATTTTGGTGAAAAACTCTATCAATTTTGTCCCATAAATTCTCATCATGCCAAACTTGCACATCACTAGGACATTCCAAGAGAACATGAATGTTTTAGTTGCTTCCACATATAACACAATTTGTTGGCCAATGCACCCCTCTACTGCTTAGGCGTGCCCGTTCGGAAACAACCACGACACACACACCAAACAAATTTTTTTATATTAGGTGGGACTTTGAGTTTCCAAACTAAATTGCAACGACCTGGTATATGCAAATGAAAATTATCAGCAATTTCACTTGCACATATTCTATAGGCACCACGCACCGAATAATTACCATTCCTTTTCATCATTTCAAATCAACTTATCTTCATTAACCATTGGTTGTAAAGGTGTATTCAAAATCAGTTGGGCCGTATTTTGATCAAAAAGACTGTAAATTAAATGAGCATTCCATACCTTGGAGGATTATTTAAGGATATCCTTCACCTTCACGTGAGCCAAAGACGCGAAAATAGGGCTATCGGTTTTAAAGAAACGATCCGTCTTTTAACCATGGTTCAACAAACAACCGGATATTTGCACTTGTTCCTATTCGCCATCTCGTCCCTTGTTTCACAACCATCTTCGCGCTAAATATGCTTTTCCACACATATCTCGGATTGTACCCAAGCCTTGACCCTATAAAATCGCTATTAAGAAAATAGCGTGTCTTAAAAAAACGAGTTACAAGACTAGTATGATTTGTTTGAAACTTCCTACCATGTTTACCAAGCATTGCCACATTGGAAGAAGTAAGATCTTTAAAGCACATACCACCATGATTCTTATGAACCGACAACTTTGCCATGACACTCTTCTTTTAATTCTTTTAATTTCTCTCATCAATGTCATTAATAAAAAATATTTTTTTAAAATCACTCATAATTTCATTTTCCTATACAAAATTAACCATATTAATGAATGTGAACATATCAAAACAATTTATAATTTGATACTTGGATCAGCATTTATGTAGGTGTGGAACGTTGCCGCCGCATTTGTTTGATAGTGCCAATTAGCAGTGTCTGCAAGAGCAAGCCATCTAAGGGTGGTTAAATGGGTCCATCGACTCTTTGTCACCATCAATGCATTTAATTGTTTTAAAGACATATGTTGAAAATATTAGCCTACTATATTTGGTAGTTGTTGGTAGGTCTTAAAACAAAAACTACTAAATTTGCAAAAGTTTTTATAAAGTTGAAATATGTGTGAGGATTTAACCAATTAGATCAATACTGTAATTTCTCATAACTATTTGTACTTCATAAATAACTTCAAGTGAACGGTTTTTATGATGATATTTTTAGAGGGAGTATTGTTTCCTTAGGTCTTGTAAATTATGATTTTTTTATGCATGAGTCAAAGATCAAATTTATACCTCACGTTCAAAAAGCCAAATTTGTTCCCTATCCGGACCACACCAATATAGTTACATACTTCTATGTTTAATAAATAATACACGTGGAATATACTTTGTGATTGAATGAAAAGAAACAACAGAAATATATGAACTTTCTCGATTTAAAGAGGAAATGTGGAATTTTATATTCCTTGATAACAATGCTTTTCAATGGACAGAAAACAAGGAAATAAAATATTTGAGGAGAATGAGAAAACATAGAAAAAATACATTTAATAAGTGTTGTTGATGTTGAAAATAGTTATATCACGTTGTAGAGAAAGTCGTAACACGGATAGCGTGAGATCCATATGAAGAAGACAAGTAACAATAACAAGGACGATTTTTCATAAGACAAGAGTGGTCGTAATTGTAATGTATCCTATAGCATAACATTACAAGAGGCAAATTCAAACAGCTTGTAAATGATATTGTTGGGGGTGGATACTGGGGTTGCAAGTATTGGACCATGTTCACTTTGTAAGTTTATAAAATTTCAAACTGATTTTCAACGTTAATAAACATAGGGAAGCAGTTTGTAAAGAAACACTTGGTCGGTCCACATCATTCTTGTTTCCTACTAGCACAGGGCATGCCTCATGTGTGCCAAGTAATCGAGTTCAGTAGCAAACAATTAATTTTTAATGTTACTTGTCCTGGAAGAAAAAAAAAACTATTGAGGAGAACATCACAATTAGGAATGAGAATAAGTTGGACCGACCAACATAGGCCAACGACTAACCTATGATAGGTTAGGTTAGACTTTTTCTTAAATAGAGAAGATCTAAACTTTTTTAGAATCTTACTTAACTAAAAAGTTAGGTCACAAACTATTCAAAAAACGTTTAAAGTCATGCAACGATCTAATCAAAATTTAGTTTTTCTTCAATAATTTTTACTCTTTATATCATTTAAGCGCAGGAGCCATTTTCCATCTGTCTGAACATTCATCAGCCTATCCTTTTCATTTTAAGAGATTAAATGAAATAATGTTAAAAAAAATGTTACATCCTTTTTAGGTTTGATTGAGAATTTGTTTGGTTTGAAAACAACACGATTTCGTATCCAGAAGTGGCAATTTGCCAATCTAGTCATATTAGTGGCATTTAATATTGGGACCTTATGTTATGTGGTTCACCCTATAAGTCAATAATCTTGAACACATCCAATTTATAAAGGAGACGCAACCTAGAAATGAAGGAAAAATAAACAGGCTTGCCGATTTTTAAATGACTTTTATTAGTTGGGCTAATTAATGTTGTATTATTTGGTTGTTTTATGCATTTGTTCATCATATTAACAAAGACCCAGTTCTCTTTTCTTGAATTTTCATAACTTATACCAGATTTAAGTCAAGTCAGGTTTATTAGTTAATAAAGGAAATTTGTTAGACAAATCGCGCATATAGGTCAACTAAAATGTCTTCAAACTATAACATATTGGTCAATGCATGTAATATACTAACCAATATAATATATTTTATAGTTGAATATACAAGTTATAGACATTAGGGTCATATTTGAGCCAAAACGAAGATGGTGACCGTCCTAGGCTCCAAAAAATAACTTTAAAGTATGGTCTCAAATTTTTTTAAAAATGGGTAAGGTATACTATATATTTTGAAAAATATAGAAATAAAACCTAATATGATTGTTGACAAAAGCCTTGCATTTGATATGAGGATAGTGGTGACACTTTCGACAAAGTGTCGCATCTTTAGAAAAAGACAATATGATGAGAATGATAATGGTGAGTGAATATAATTACTTGAGGAATATTTTAGAGTCAATTTTTTTGTTTTGTTGTGATTGTTGATATGACAATAACTTTATTGAAAAATATATTTGAGCAGTTTGAAGTATTTGAAAGTATTATTGAATTCTTATTTGATGCAAGAACCTTAGAATCATTGGATAATGATGAATTACAAAAATCTAAAACAAATTTTGAGGCTGCGTTTTCTTGTAAGAATTTGTCAAATGTTGACACAAATGATCTTTTTTACATATTGAAAGTATTCCAAATATCTTTGTTAAATATGTTGATGTTAACATTTGAAATTCATGAGTTTGTCAAATATTTTAATTGCATATCAAATTCTCTTAACTATGCTGGTGATTGTTGCATGTGTAGAAAAATGTTTTTCCAAAGTTAAAATTATTGAAAAGCTTCACATCTAAAAAGATATGATAGAACATATTGTTGCATACACAATTATTATTGACTTTACATCTATAAATGCTCATAGAATCTAAATTATAGTTTTGTCTCATACCACCAAAATCTCATAAACGACCTAAGATAGACATGTTACATTTGTCCACTCATACTCTTATAGGATAATAGATTATAATATTTGAAAATTCCAATTCTTTTACACTCTGACGTGTCTTATTTTATCATCACAAAACACTTATGCTTATTGTCTAATTAATAGAATAACAATAAAAAAAGAAAACTCAAATTGAAGGACACAAGACACGCTTAGTAGGGATAGCAATGAGGCGAGTCGCTCTTGGAGCAGTGAGTCCAAACACATCACTCATATCCATCTCACTTGGTTTCATTCCATCTGGCAACTCCCAAGTAAAGCAATGAAGTAAATGAGCTACCGCCAAATCAAGCGCGTACAAGCCCAACTGCATACCGGGACAAGATCTACGTCCTGACCCGAAAGGAATAAACTCAAAATTACTTCCTTTGAAATCGGGCACACCTGGTTTCAAAAAACGTGATGGTTTAAAACTATCGGGTTCCTCCCAACAATTTGCATCTCTTCCAATAGCCCATGCGTTTATCATCACACGCGCTTGCTTTGGAATGAAATAACCATTAACTGTTGCTTCTTCCGCAGTTTCATGAAGAAGCAATGGAATTGGTGGGTGAAGGCGTAGGGTTTCCTTAAGAGCGCATTTCAGATAAGTTAGTTTTTCGAAATCGGGCTCTTCGACCTGTCGGCTCAGGCCCACAACTTCTGCTAGTTCTTGTTGGACTTTTTTTAGATCTTCTGGGCTTTTCATTAGCTCTGCCATGGCCCATTCGATTGCTGATGCTACCGTTTCCGTTCCTCCAAACATCACGTCCTGTTATGAAAATGACAATTTATTTAGTGTTGAGTTTTCGACCACAAATTTAATATTGAGTGTAAAATAAGAAAATGTGGACATGGATTCAGAAACGACACCATTTACCAACTCAAACCACAGGAAATACAATCGCCATGTCATGTCATTGTATGGTGGGTGGTTTTCATTCCAAAAAACAATCACATGTTTTATTTTTTTTAAAAGATGTTTTTTGGCTTCGATATATACATTCGCATCAATAAAAACCATTGATTTTAATTGTAGCTATTTTTATATTGAAAGTGAATCAAATTGTGACGTAAAAAATGAGAATGAACCATCTCCTCTCTAATTTGTACATCATAGAATAAAATGCGATCATTCATCATCCAAAACAAGATAAAAATGCATAATTTTTCTTAGATGTTATGAGTTTTAATAGAGAAAAATTACTATCTCACTTCAAATCACGTATTTTTTTTTATGTGAAATGAATATATCTTGTATACAACTGTGTGGACTAATTTATAAGTTGAATAGAATTGTTATATGTAATCTCTCAAAATATTTGACATTAGTCCATTTTTCCGAAACATGAAAATCACTTTTAATAGAATCCACTCCCAAAATAAATCAAATTGGAACCCAAAATGATTATATAAAAAAAAAAATGGATCCCAAAATAAATACCCTTTTCCAAGTCATTATTGGGAGGGGCCAGCCAGATGTATTTGTGCCCATATTTTACACAAAAGATAAGATGTACTCCATTTGGTTGTGACTAGTGAAACCCACACAGTTCCTAAATCACCCAAAACTTGCAATCAATTTTTATTTTTTTTTGACAAAAAAAAGATAACTCGTTATATGATAACTTCAAGAAAATTAAATGAGATATATCTAATTATTGAAAATGAACTCATACCATTATGATGGCTTTGATATTATCCTTGGTAAGTTTGATGGAATTATGCAAATCATCTGATTCATTATTCAATTTAGCCTCCTCACTATAGAAAGCAAGCAACTCATCCACCATATCCGTTTCTTCATCATCAACAAAACTCTTCTTCTTCTTCTGCACATGTTCATCTATGATTTTGTCTATGAAACTATCCAAATCCTTACGAGCCTTCACAAGCCTAGCGTTAAGCCCTTGAGGATCAATAGCTCCAAAACAAGGTACAAAGTCGGAAATATTAAAAGCTCCAAACAATTTGGAAAACTCTTGCAATATTCCAATGAACTCATCTTGTCCTTCTCTAGAGCTCGACCCGAAAGCCGCTCGATATATAATGTTTTTAGTTAAGTTGAACACTAATTCTCCGATGTTCACAGGGTTGCCTATGTTGTCTGAAACAGTACGAACAGCATAGTCAACCTCGTCTCTAACAGATTGCCAAGACTCTGCGTGCTTACGGCTGAAAAGCTTCATCACGCAGAGTTTTCGCATCTGGCGCCAAAAGGGACCGTAGTGAGCAAACGCCATGTCAGCACGGTCGTAAGTTAGGTATTTAATGGCTACAGTTGCTGGCCGGTTGGAAAAGATGTTGTCTTGAACTTGGAGAACTTGTCGTGCGGCGTCAGCGTCGGAAATAGCTACCATGTGGAGGAATCCCATGCGTAGGTGAAAGATGCCGCCATATTTTTTGGCTAAGTTGGCTAGACCACGGTGAGTTAATTGGTCCATCATTAGCATGTTACCTATAATAGGTAACCCTTTTGGTCCTGGTGGATATCTTGGTCTTTTGAGGATTCGTGACATTAAACCCAACAAGAGCATTAGTGGTACGATGAACATGATTGCCATAAGAAATGGTTCTTCCTTCAAGTTCTCCATGATTGGAGATTTTAGAAGTGAATCCATATGGTTTTGTGTTAATTTATGGAGTGTGCGTATAGTTTTATGAGTTTGGAGGGATTGCTTGCAACAATCTGAGTGTTGCTAAGTTGAGCGAAGTGTATTGGAGCCTTTATATATACAATTTTGCTATCGTACGTCATTGATTGGGAGATAAAAATAGGAGTAGATGCTTCTTATTATATATCTATAAAAGAAGTGAAAAGATGAATAACAGTATGTCCAGAACTCGTTTCTGTTACAAAACAAAAAAACAAAATAATAAATAACGGTTAAAATTGAAAGAAAAATAAAGAGGACAAAATTTAATGCATTTTCTTAGATGTTTTTTGTATGGTTCTTGACTAATTAACCATGATTTTCTTTAAAAATAAAATAAACACTTACGAAATTAGCGACTGATTCCGTCTTTTTCCAATTTAAATTTATGCGACTATTTCAACAAAAAAAAAAGGATAGTAGTATCTCTAGATACAGTTTAATATGAATTCAGTTTAAAGATACACACTTTTATTTTAATAAATTTTACCATCATTATTGAAAGCTGCATATTAGACACACTCTAATGTTTATTTACTATAAAGAGAAATCTCACATTGTTCACATATTATGAGTAGGAGTAGGAGGTATACCGTCCATAAAAGGAATGCGGATCCTTTCTCGAGAGTCGTGTATTTCAATAGAAGTTGAGACAAAAATCAAATGAACCTCTCGTATACAGCTTGAATAATGATGATGATCATGATATAAGATAGATAGACATGTATAATTAGATTTTCTTTTTGTTTCAAAACATACGAACATAATAACTATTTTATCATTATATTTTAATATGATTAAGCATAATTTTCTCTTATATTTTAATATGATTAAGCATAATCAAAGGTTAATATAATTAAGCATAATTTTCTCTTTCTGAGTCACAAGTATTATACAAGTTCAAATCAGATATTTGGACTTTTTGATTTTTTAACATCAAACCACGTAAATTTATTTTATTTTATTTTGGTCAAAAACCACGTCGATTTATACTCCTTCTATTCCTTTTTATTTGGCATTTTAACTTTTATACAAATAAAAACAATCAGTAAATTTTGTTATTTTTGATACAATTATTTTTCTTTTTCCTATAACACCCTTAATTATTCATTTCACATAGTTGGACACATTGGGTCGTAATCGGCTAAACCCGTATGAACCATGTGGCCTTAAGTGCTAACATGCGGTTTAAACTGAGTTACCAGGTCAATAAGGTGGTTCAAACGAATTGTATTGAGTAACTTTGATTTAAGTGGTTAACTTGGCTTATTTCACACCTTAACTTAACCGAACCTAATAATAATACTTTATATTTTATTAATATTTTTGAGCCTAGCCTAAACCTACCCCGGCTCAAACCAAACCCACCCAAATTTAATATTCCCCCATGCAAACTGTTCTGGATCGGCCAAAAGGATCTTTGACCCATTTGCTTGGGCCCAATATAATCCAAAGCTCAAACTTCATGTTTGGCCATATTACTTGCGACACACCCCCTCTCCGCGAGGGGGGTACACGGAGCGAGCGAGACCGGTTCAAATGAACCACAACGTCTCTCTGCACGTTCCCGCAATAAACTCTCTGGCGGTTACACTTCCCACGATTTCGTAACTGCCAGAGCCAGGTGTGCCATTAAAACGGCTCAGCAGCCCTCCACCTCTATAAATAGGGGACTCCATGCAGTCCCCAAGGTAGAATCTATCTCATCCTCTAAACCCTCACTCTCTGATCTCTACTTACTTGAGCGTCGGAGCGCCTGCAGGTACACACACCCCCTCTGTCCAAGGAGGCGTCTGACGTATTCCACCATCACTCAAACCACCACATTCAAAGCACCGGCAGTCACCTTCTGATCAGGTACGATCACAAACCAAAAAAACCAAACCCACCCAAATTTAATATTCCCACATGCAAACCAAAACCTAATTTCTAACGTTTTCGTCTCCTTACTCGAAGACTTCCCTCACCCTTGAAGTCACGCTCAAATCTCATACCAAATCTCACCCACAGTCCCGGAGACGACAACACCATCATCACTTTGCACATGACCGCAACGGCGCCACCATTCATTGTTGTGACCATTTCATCTCCAAATTGTTTCCTCTTGTTATTACTTGTTGCCTTTATAGAAAAAGCATGAGAACTATCATTATTAGCCACCAATGGCGGCCCGAGGCTGGGCGAGATGGGTAACCGCTCAAAACCAATGGGAGCCATGGCATCCCTGAGATTTTCTTTATATTGTGGCCGATGTAGTGGAAAGGGGGTGCCATAAATATCTAAAGGTTGCTAGTTTGACACCCTGATAGCTTCTTTTTTACATATTTATCTTATACTTTTACAAATTGTATTAAAAAAAAACATTTTTAATGGGATTCAAACCCACATTCTCTTGCTACTTTCAAACAAGTCATACCACTAAGCCAACTATTATTTACTGCTACTTCTTGAAACCATTTAATATATATTACATAGAAGTTTGGCACCCCCAACAAATTAAGTCAAGATCCGCCACCGATCAAAACACTGTTAAAATCAAAACAGTGGAAATTGGACAACATTAAGCTCAGTCTCAAATTAGATTTCATCATTTCTAACTTTTTTTTAATTCTTCAATATATTTACTTATTGTCATATCATTCTTTATAAGTACCTGCATACTGTCATATCAATCCATATATAAGAGTTCATGTAAGTATTGAAAAACCAAAATTATTCATTACACATTCAAAAACCAAAATTATTATCATCCATTTCTATATTCTATCACTATACATAAAAATGGATGTAACTCTCCGGAGTCATAGGCACCTTGTTCAAAAAAATCATAAAGTGCCGGAGAAAATATCTATTCAAAATTGAGAGCAACAAGATGAAACCAACATGGAAACATAAAAAGTGGAGCCACCATGCAAGCGATGATGACTTGGGACACCAATAGAAAGCGACGAGTAATCGTTTACCATCACGAGTGAATAACTTTTACTTATCAAAACTTCATTCATTCTTGCATGAAAATTAAATATTGATAAAAAATATATATACTTTCAACAATCCTTTAATTTCTATGTTACTAATTGTCTTTGATAACATCTTAATTTTGGTCTTTCTTTTGAGTTTTGAGTACCATAGGTTGGTTATAAGTCGTTTTGCTTACGCAAATTTGTGGGCGGAAATAAAACCATAGACTTACATTATTAATTGTTTGTCAATGCACAGACAAATAATCAAATTCTAATTAGAATAGGGAAGAAAAAGGAGTCTTATATTATTAATCTATCTGAAAGATGTCGTTGTCGTGTTAGGTGAATTACCTCATGCATGTTTATACTCAAAATTAAGATAAATTAGAGTAAAGAATATTAATTAGAGTAAAGAATAATTTTGGTCCCGAAACAAAAAAGTGAGATGAAATTTCGTCTTTGAGAAATGTCAAAAAATATTTTAGTCATAGAAACCTATCTCTTTTTCCAGTTATACAATGAATACGTAGTGCTGATTTATTGCTTATGTCGCAGGGGATTTATTTATTTTTTATTTGAAGATTTTTTTTTTGCTACATCCAGTCGTTAAAAAACAATCTTGTTCTTTATTGTTTTAACAAATTAAACCCTTATATGATTCTCCTCTCTGATTCTCTTAAAGCACTTGCAAAACCCTTGAAGTGTGTTTAGATTAGATAAATGAGAAATTTTAAAAAATTTATAATTTTAGACAATTTAAATGATTCAATTAAATAAAATTGTTATTATTTCTAAATATTTTTGTTTGGATGGAGTATTATAAAATTTAATTGTCATTATTTGTTAGCAAATTTTATCAATTTTAATTTTTTGCGGCAGATTTGAAAATTAAAATTAAAGGTCAATTTGCAAAATCTGGAAAATTTTAGGGGTCAAATTATAATTTTGGAAATTTTGAGGAGTAAATTTGTAATTTTCGAAAAGTTTAGAGGTCAAATTGGAAAATTATTGGGGTCAATTTGAAAATTATTAGAAGAAATTTGAAATTATTAGCTTTTAAGTGTAATTTGAAATTCTCTAAATTTAACTTGAACAAAATACTTTATAAATTTCTATCATTTTGAAAATTCTCTAAATTATTATCCAAACAATGAAATTCACCTAAAATATTTGAATTTCATCAAAACATTACATTACCTTAGAACATTCCTTCATCCAAAGTCCAAACACACATTACCTTAAAACATTCCTTCATCCAAAGTATGTTATTTTTGTGAGTTCCTTCATCCAAAGTTTGTTATTTTTTGCTCAGGTACCCCACCCCCTCCACAACTCGCATCTCAAAGATTACTGCTAGACGCAAGCCAACATCCTGTTGGGTCCTCTTACTTATAAGGTATTTAACATTTACTTTTATATCGATGTGAGACATATAACTCACACTTACACACTACACATCCTGATTACTCGAAATAAGATTGTTTAGATATTACTATGGTTCAGTTTGAAGAAAACATTGTCTTTTTTTTTAAATTCTACAACACTTACGGGCTAAGTTTTCCCAATTTACTTATTTTTTTCATAGACTAAACGGTGACATATGTCGTTCCATTTAAATTTTACAATAATTAAGGACTAAGTTTTCCCAGTAAGATTTTTTTTTTTTTAATAAGCTAAATGGTGCCTTTACCTTTTTTTCGGGAACTAAGATAAGTGTATTGCATCTTTTTTTTCTTTTTTCTTTCAGGGATCAAATGGGTGTTCACTCTATTAATCATCTGTTCATGGAAAAGATATGATGTCGTTTTGCCAGGTTTCTTTGCTTACTTAGAAAACAACTCTCTTTGTATTTCAAAAGTTTTAATAGCAAATTTTTAAAGCTAATGATTTGATAAGTCTTCATCAACTCCCAGCTGAATTGTCGTATTTAATAGTAATTCATTCTAGGTGTCATTTATTAATTAACTGTTAGAGCTCAAGGATTATGACAAAATTAGATGAGAAGCTTGCATCCATGATGATTATTATTATTATTTGCTCCATTAACCTTCTTATCCTCAAAGAAGCATGGAGCCAATCTGATTTAGAACCTTTATTACCCAAATCTTGCGTGAACATTTCATTGATTATCTGATGATATCTCCTAGCATCGTCTCTCTTGATTTTATTAATTAGTATTTATTAATTCTTAACATTTAATTAATCTTTCCATCCTTATACATGTTGAGTTAGAAACAATCATAATTAACGAAAACGACTGAATGGTAGCTGGATTGATTTTACCTAAAAATGATGGCTTCCAATATATATACTCGATCTATATATCCTTACAAAAAATAATGTTTAGACTTTATTTTGAAAATAAATTATCAATATATATTGTGAGTATCGGTTTATTATTGTCATAATATGTAAATGATCAAGCATATAAAGTTTTGTGTAAATCTAAAATTCGCAACTATGTAAAGATCCATACATACATACATACATAACATATTCAACTAAAATTCATAATCCATACCATATCCAACAAAAGTCATGATTCATACATAATTTCAAGCAAATTCATCATACCATAATGCATATGGTTCTTACATAATTCATACAAATTCTAAAAGTAAAATAAAAGGATAAAAAATCCAACATCAAAAAAGCATAAAAACCTTCAAATAAAAGCTAGAAAAGACTAAAATCCAAATAAACATCCAAAAATTCATATGCATTCCAAGCTATTTTATATACACACATGGATATTTTATTAATTTACTTAATTTATTAACGGGTACGGATACCCGCAGACACGGGTGACATAAAATCTGTGTCCGTGTCCATAAAGTAACGGGTAGTTAAATACCTGTTTAGCTACCCGCCCCGTGTCCATGACAGATTTTATCCGTGGGCACATATTTTTTTGCCACCCCTACTCGCAATATTGGTGAGGCACAATTTTTTGTCAAATAATTAAATAAACATACACATAGTTTCTAAGCACGCGAAGCGGTCAAATATGCAAAATAATATGTTATGAGATGAGACTACCAAATCTAATCGGTTGTTATGAGCATTAACAATAAAAGGATGAGCCAAAGTAAGTAGAAATACCATAAGCAGAAAGTGTCTTGCCATATAAAAACTTGAAAACTTGTCTCACAATCAATTTGATATCAAATGTTTAAGTTTTAATTAAAGGCTTAGTTTTTAAACTTGAAAACTTGTTCATCCATGAGATAGATGATTACACATATCAGGTCATTCACTATATATGACTTCGTCCAAATTTAATAAGAATGAAAAGTGTTTGCTTCAATTTGTGTTGTGTTGTGCGCTTACTGTGAAAAAGAAGAATAAGAAGAACTTGTTGAAGTGAGAAGTGAGGGGAAAATGTTTATAGTGTACTTGTGTTCTAGGTTGTGCTTGTGGACCAAACAAAACAAAAAATTAAAAATTCAGTTTGAGTTGGTGTGACACTACCAAAACCTGTTTAGATTCGTCCCTGTTCATATATCAACTTACATATTATGATATAATAATTTTTCTTAAAGGATAACTTTGGGTAGAAAATTAAATATTAATAAATTTAATATTATTATATGATCGTACCTGATCAGAAGGTGACTGTCGGCGATTTGAATGCGGTGGTGAAATGCGTCAAAAATGCTTCTTGAAACGGGGGGTGTACATGCACGCACTCCGATGCTCAAGTCAGTAGAGATAAGAGAATGAGGGTTTAGAAAGAGAGTAGATTCTACCTTGGGGACTGCTGAGAGTCCCCTATATATAGAGGCGGGTGGCTGTAGAGCCGTTGTAATGGCTCTCATTTGTATGGTGGATACGAAATCATGGGAAGTGTAACCGCCGTGGAGAGATTTGGGGAAACATGTGAAAAGACGTTGCAGTTCGTTTGAACTGGTCTCATGTGCTCTGTGCTCCCCACTTGCAGGGAAGGAGTGTGGTGCGAGTAATATTGCCAAAGCAGTGTTTGGGCTTTAATTGTAATGGGCATAAGTAAATTGGCCTTAAGTCTTTCGACCGATCCAGAACATTATCAAATTTCTGAATTTATGCGACCGATCACCCAACATTTCAGTATTTTTGTTGTAAAGCAACTAAAAGGATGTTATTAATAAAATTATAATCAATGTTAAAATGATACGTAAATATGAAAAAAAATTCTCAATTTTAAAAACGATAAGGGTCTTCTTCATTCTATTAGTTACGTAGCTTTTATAACTTCATGCATTTTAGTTACGTAGCTTCTATAACTTCATGCATTTTAATACCGTCCACATTTAATACGCTCTAGGATTTCAAAGGAACCAATTCATATTAGCTTACAAAAAATTGATAGGTGGTCTGTGTTTTGTTTTAATGCAGGTGGTCCGTGTTGAATGCCTAAAAAAGATGATTAAGAGTTCAAGGTTTTTGGAGGGGAAACATGTTTTTTATTCAAAAGAAAAATCTCTTTCCTTCTTAACATATATTTAATTAAAATATCTTTCATTTCCGGCCTTCCTCGTTCATCCATTAAAATCTCTCCTCCTCACCGTTACCGTTGAACCAAACAGACTAATTGAAGCAAATAATTCCATCATTCTCCTTTCTCTCGCTGATATTGTCGGAACTGCCCTCCAATTTGAATATTATCAAATCCAAGCTCTAAAATTATTTTGAGAGAAAAGAAATAGAGACTTCTCTCTTGATTTGGGAAGAAAGAGCAAGAGTTATTCAAAACATTGATGCATGTGGTTAAAATGTCCCAATTCCATTGATTTTTCAATTGTGGATTACGGTGTTGTACGTCCATACATTTTTCAAAAAATGGGGCTGGATTGCTTTGTTGACCAACCGTTATGTGGTTGAGTTGAAAATGTTGAAAAAAACTGTTTTTTAATGAACTAAAACAATTGCAAGTTATTTTATCAATAATTTAATGGTTTAGTTAATATAGATCTTTATATTATTTGAAGTTTTTTAAATAGATAATTAAACTAAATAAATTGTAATCTTTTAATTGAAATAAAAAAAACTTATTTATTTACTTTATAACGACAATGATTTAGTTCAATAAATAGATAACCAAAGTCAAGTTTTTATTTAGTTTAGAATGATTTAGTTATCAATAATTTAATGGTTTAGTAATTAGTGAATTGTTAACCAACTTGAATTGATTATACTCTTTTATGGATGGATGGACGGACATATAGATTTGGATGAGACTCCCCTCCATGGTCATGCTCGCTGCCACCATGGGTCTCAAGGGGTTGTCGGTTCTCGATCGGATCTGTGTTCTGTAGATTCGGTGGCATGGTTTCGTTCGTTAAACGTCGTCAATGATGTTCGATGGTGGTGATTAGTTTTGTTCAAGATGCATGCAGAACTTAGGTTTTGGACTGTGTAGTTCCGGATCTGCTTCAAAACCCTTGCTAGTGTGCTTTCCTGTGTTCCTCGGATGTGATTCACGGTGTGCGGGGTCTATTGGGCTCGAAAGGGCTGGAAATGCTCGCTGTGAATTGTCGCAGGGGTTGTTGGTACGTGAATCTTGTTTGTTTTGTGGTCGATTCAAACACCATATCTCAAAAAGATAAGCTCGTGCTTGTCTCTGATTAATTGGTTCGTTCACAGAATTGTTGAGTAGACGTGTTAGATTAGACGTTTTCCTCTCCGGCGGTCAAGCTTCATATCGGATTCCCAACCTATCGGCGTCGTCATCCTCAAGGTTGTCATCGTTCTTCAAGGTCTGATAAGGGATGCACTGTTGTGTTGATCCAAATTTTTCTGGATGGTGGTTGAGATTCTGGTCTTAAGTTTCCAGTATTCCACCCCACACCGGAAGGAGTTTCTTATTTGGTATGTACTTTGGAGGTCGAAAGAGTGTTTATCTTGTTGTGCTTTGCAAGGAGAGGAGGGTGTGTGGATCTGCTCCGTGTTGACAGTTGGTTCATTCACCGCGGTCTAGACCTCTGCTTAAGAGGTTGTTATAATCCATATGTGTTATTTTTAATTTTCATATTATCCCTGTTTGGGTAGACCTACATTTTATGGATAAACTGGTTATGTTTATGTCCCCCAGTTTTTTTTATTATGTATTTTTTCCCTTTTTTTTAATAATATATATATATATATATATATATATATATGAGCATTTGACAATAGATTAGAGTTGGCTACAAACTTAGTTGGTAGCCCTCTATTTTATGTCTTTGCTCTTGCCTCATCAAAAAAATGTGCAACTAAAAATCGTAGTGAGCAACTTGACCCACGCAAAGATGTGAAAGGCGCTGGAAAACACCTATTGAAGGTTGTATCGTGTGCACCAAGGAGGGCAATTCTGACCAAACGATAGAGTGCAACGCTAACAACTTGCAGTGTTGCATACATATTAAAAGACGGAGACACTATCGTGAGGCCGCAAGAATGATGAGAATGAGGGTATAACGTTTTGGTTCCAAGATTTGAATTTTTTTTATAATTTTTATTTTATTTAATAATTAGAATATTTAAAAAAATTGATGAATAAATAAAAATATGAATGACATTGATATCATGTGAGGTCCGCACAAGCGGTGTCATGCCATTAATAAATGTCACATAAAAAATAAAGCACACTCCAATGGGATGGGGGTTGAAATTTCAAAAGGAAAAAGGTTAAATTGCCGGATAAAAAAACTGAAAGAAGATATAAAAAAAACTTATTTATTAAAACGGAGGTTTCATTTAAGATAAAAAAAAACTTATTTATTAAATTGCCGGATAATCCTTCTTTTAAATATATAAAATATGTATTTTTTAACAAAGCCAAAATGAGATATATTAATGGAAACTCGCTCTCTCTAGCACAAGGCGTGCCAAAGAGAAACGAACAAGTTTACAACAAAACAACAAAGAATTTTAAGAACACCCTCTTAACCCGCCAAAAAACTAAATGTGGTTATTTTGCCTTCACCCATAAAAAACCTAACAACTTAATTTTGACCAACAGTTGAGAAATGTCCACTTATTGATTTTTTAAATTTTTTTCATTTCTTTCATTCCAAATAACCCAAATGATCGAGAACCAAATAATCCTCATGATTGAGCAACGCATTCGGGATCCACCTGATAAGTGACAAAATTGAGTGAAATGATCCAATAGGATGAACGGATCAACCGACGACAATCCAATTCAATGACGCATCATAGACCAAATGCGAGTAAAAAAATTGCAAGATAAAAATAGGTGACTTGATGATTCCATTTCGCCACAACCTTCCACACATAGATGAGAGTCTTGTTGAAAAGCACCCCATCTATAGAGATTTAAATCCATAATTCTAGATATTTTATAAGTAAAAAAATTAAGAATATGTTTTTTTCGCCCTGTTTATTTATTGTGAAAAATATAGGGTTTCAAATTGAAATTTAAGTTTTATCCAAAAAAAAAAAAAGTGAAATTTAAATGTGGGGGTATAAGGACTAGGTAGGAGGTATTGAGTCGAATTCATTCTTTTGTCAAGTGATGTGTTTTGTGAAATGAGCAAAGCCCAAAGGAAACAAACACAAACGAAAATTGATGTATACATATAACCGAAACATGCCTGTAAAATACCAAAATACCTCTTTGGCAGTTAACTGCCGTGGAAGTCAACCGGCTGCAGCTAACGGCCACAAATTATAAGCAAAAATAAATTCATTTTTTTGTCCCAAATTATAAGCAAAAAAGACTAACTTTTATCTTTTCCAAAGGAAAATTAAATGCAAATTCCATTTAATTTGTTTTCTCTTTCATTTTCTCAATAACCAACAACCAATGAAAATTGTTTTTACATCTTCCTATAAAACTTATTTCAAAAATAACACAAAAAACTATCTTACAAACTACTATGTTTTAGTTTTCTTAACAAGTGTGATTTTTTTTTGCTTATAATATGAGACGGAGAGAGTATATGCAATCGGTAGTTAATGGACCTAAAATGATGATTCGATAAATAAAAAATGCATCAACAAAAACGTTAAAAATGATAGAATAATTATATTTGTAATTATTAATAATTAATTTCATTGATGTGTCATTATTCATAGGTTTGACTGATCTATTATTACTTTATAATATTTTAGATATTATTCATCTCTCTTTCAAATAATTATATTTGTAATTATTCTATCGATAAAAACTCTATATTTTTTTTACTTTTTTTGGTACAAATAAAACCTGTTTTCTATTAGTAAGAAACGTGATTGAATTTGTAATTCTAGGATCTCATGTTTCTTCATTTATGGCAACAAAATTATATGAATGAAATCAACAACATCATAAAAAGATGTGAAAACGATTTTCTTCTTAAATTTGGTTGGGTTTTGATGACAACAAACTCACATCACAAAAGAAGAAAAATTATACGGAGATTCAAGTTGAAGAATGAAGATAATGGGAATTAGGCTTCATAGTTATATTCTTGTAAGTATGATTCTTATCTTTGACATTATCATTCTTAACTTATGAAACAACTTAGCATGCTCAGGAAATAATTACAAACATTTTTTTCTAGGTTCTTATATGAAGCAATGCCTAACAATCTTATAAAAATTTATTTTAGTAGGATTTGAATTTTTGATAAATCAAGTGACCATGGATTTGATTTTTAGAATTAATGTGCAACAACTATAATTTTTTAAATGGCTGAATGTCTCAATTTTATATGCCATTGCACAATTGATTTCTATGCACTACGTGATTTCCTAATGGCATGGCAAAGTTGAAAAACGGCTAGTTTATTGTTTAAAAGAAATTTCATACTCATTTTTATGAATATGTGCCTTTTTAAATATGTGTCTATTCATTGATAAACTATTTGAAAAATAGCATTGCTTCATAAACATCATTTTAGCCTCTATAAATTCAATTGAGAATCAAAGCATTTATACACAACAACTTTCATTATCTCAATTGACATTTTCAATATCACTTGCTTTCAAACTTTCATTTAAATTGTTTGAGAAACTTTGCTTGCGCTTTAACATTTATTAAAAAGTTTTCTGAGCACTAAATTCATTTGTTTAAGAGTGATATTGATAAAAGTATACAACCATACACATTTGATATTCTTCAATTACTTTGTTGTAAAGTTTCTCGCCATTGTTGGTGGGAATTGTTGTAAGAGATAGTGGAGTGCTATCTTTCTTGTTTGTGAGAATTCCATCATAAGTTTTGTGAAGATTCTTGTTGTAAAAGATAATGGGGTGCTATCTTGGTGTGTAGAGAAATATTGTTAGGGGGCCTTTGGGATTAAGGTTGCTTTGTAACAAAGATTCTTTACATAGTGAAATCATTCGCGAGGTGTGAAGGGAGTGGGGTACCCTAAGGTTTAGAGGGGAACCACTATAATTCTCTTGTGTCTTTTCTTCTTCCCTTACTCTTTTATTTCTCCGCATTCATACCTTCATCATTATTTACCGGAAAAATTATCCACAACGCTAAACTAAGAAAAATTAACCAATATTCCTAGAAACCTAATTCACCTCCCCTCTTAGGTTACAATCTGAACTTACAAAAGAATCATGTATTAAAGAATTAAATTTAATTAAGGGAAAATTTAGGTGTATTTTCTTATTTAATTTAAGGTTTGAAATTCTGCAGCAGTTAACTGCCGAAGTTCCACGATAGTTAACTGTCGAAGTTTTCGTAGCAGTTAACTGCAGCCGATTGACTTATGTGGCAGTTAACTGCCGAATGGGTATTTTGGTATTTTACTGGTGTGTTTCAGCCCTATTAGATGTGTATACAACAGTTTTCAACACAAACGGGTTGATGATCATAGTTAGCCCAAGCCAAAAAACATAGCAGATCTTACCAAAGTACAAAGAAAATTGCTCTTCTCCCAAGCAAAATTGCTTACTCCTCACATGAACTGACCAAAATACCTTCAATATAAGTTAACTCATGTTCAGTATAACCAAAGTGAATTAACCTACGTTAGTGTATGATATACGTGACTTAAATCATGTCCAACGTGAGTTAAGTCATCTTCCTAACACCAACATGAGTTAACTCGCGTCGGTAACAAAACCCTGTTTCTTTACTTTTTTTTTCAAGTAACTTCCATAGAAAGGGGCATCCAACTTGTGGTAGAGGGGTCTTTAGCTATTAGTTTCTCAGCAGCTTCTATTTATTTATTTTTTCGACAAATAATAAACAAAAATCTAAGTTAAATTGAATATGGCAAAATATTATAAAGAAAAAAATACAAGGCACATAAGACAAATGAATACATGAAACAGCTTACGTGCATTAATTAACACTGAAGATCTTGTATTAACATAAAACATGAAAGTAAAAAAGAATTTCATCTTAATTCTTATCATGGTTGGTTGTCAAGTCAAAATTTAAATCATTACCGCATTAGTTAACACTGAAGATCTTCTTGGATAGATGGAAGCCACTGAATATCAATTGCAATGGATATATGGAAGCCACTTGAAAAGAATGTAAGGAACACATGGGTTTCTTACCAACTTAAGTTAACTTAATGTTGGTTATACTGTGAGTTAATTTACATTTGCGTTATTTTAGGAAGTTTAGTTGGGAATGAGTAAAATTAGTTGGGCGAAGAGCAATTTTCAAGTACAAACTATAAAACGTTGGGATTTTTTATGAGTTTTACTTTTTCGACCTATCTACTTATCACGCGCTCTGTAATTTTTAAGAAAATGCACATGTGATTTTCGGATTTTAGAATCCGAATTGAGTTTTTCCTTTGTTATGGGATAAAAATAAAAGAGTTTTTCACCAATTCGGATTATATAATTCGAAAACCTCAAAAAATAGGATGCGTTCTTTGTTTTTTATCTTTTTCGGACTATGGAATTCGAACACCCCCTAAACACTCTTATTCAGAGGAAAAATAGTTCGTATTATATAATGTGAACCGTATCAGCATAAATTATTGAGTTTGTTTGTAACATGGATAATCAGGTTAAAGACCATATTAATCTTCTAACCCTCATCCTTCTGTTTTAGGTCATTGTTAGCTGTTTTCAATCAAAAATTGAGTTTTTGGTCTACTTAATCAGATTGATGCGAAACTTCCCCAGAAAATCAGAAGGACTTCTTATTACAGGACCCCACCCCTCAAAATCCAAAATTTCATCGTTTAGACCTATTTTTCAAAAAAAATTCTTTCATATTCACAAAACAATCCGGGAAAAACTTGCATTGGTTTTATTTGATTTTTAGATTATTTTTTGTAGTATTTTTATAATTTTATTTGACATGTTTTTTTTTACTTTGCTTTTTTGTTGTTTTTGAAAACAAAATTTAAAAGTGTTGAAATGTAAGAGATTCTGATTACTGATTATGTATAAGCATATTTCAGATTATATAATTCAAACATAAACATCCAAACTGTGTTCGGATTTTATAATCCGAAAATCCATAAATATTTTTGTAAAATTTATAGGACATGTGAGAATTACAGGGAAAAGCAAAACCTATTTTTTATAGACGTAGGAATGGATAGAAGAATTGTAAAATTCTTTTGGAAGAAACATTGGTAAAACGGCAATTTTAGATGCATGTAAGCAGTTTATCCTCCTATTTATTGGTGGGGGGAATTGCTCTTGAGCCCCCATTGCTCAAAATTTGAAGAAAACAATGGTAGGTCGTTAACTATCAATACACTTTTAAGAAGAAAAAAAAAGTTTATATTAGGATTTAGATCCAGATAGGTTGTGCAACCTGAGATATGTGTTGAGTAATTATCAATGGCGAAAAAGGGGAAGAGAGAGCCAAGTGGTGGACGAGATATATATATTAATTCAATTGTTGATGAATTGCACATGAGCCAAGCGGTTTTACAAGATGAGAAATTATGTTTGCATGTGAACATGAGCCAAGCGATTTTTCTTTCTTCTTCTCATCATCCTCCTTTTTGTTCGACTGAACGTTACCCTGATTTTGATTCTGAGACATGTGTACATAAACAAAATGACGATCAAAACCTAAACTATACAACAATTCCATAAACCTAAGTTATCGTCAAAACTTTAACCTAAACTATCATAATCATAAAATCAATTCTGACAATTCATAACAACTTAAACTTAATCCTAAACAATTCTAATCTAAACCAAAACTATCATAAAATCATAAAATCAATACCTAAACATAACAATTCATCAAAACCTAAACCTAAACCTAAACTATCATAAAATCATAAAACCAATAAAACCTCTATAATCAAAATTTAACAAAAAAAAACTAACAATTCAATCACAAAAAACCAATGCAATAGGATTCAAAACACTTACTTGATTTTGTGATTGAAATTGGCTTGGAATGACTTGAAATGGCTGAAAATCGCTCCCAAAAATATCAAAAACACAACAATGGAGTTTTGGAAACTCCAATGGCTGTTCTATACTTATAACGTTTTCCTCGGCAGTTAACTGTCGAATTTTTCCTCGGTAGTTAACTGCAGCCGATTCGCTATTTCTCGACAGTTAACTGCCAAAGGGTATTTCGATCTTTTAAAGATGTTTTTCAGCCTTGTGAGATGTGCGTACAACAATTTTTTATTAGAATTAGTGTGGTACACCCCGTCAGTTAGTGTCATAAGGACTTTATAGTTCGGACTCAACCGTTTTATCTTAGTCACCGCCATTAAGAAGCATAAGTAAAAAAATATGCGTTGATGAGTAAATTAAAAAGGAGAAGGATACATTAAGATTATTGGATATATGTAGGAGAAGGATACACACTACAAATTTCAAATTCTTCTCTTCTCTTCTATCAATTTCGAATTCTTCTCTTCTGTGTCCTTTTTTTTTCTTTCGAATCTTTGAAGCTAGATCTAGGCATATGTGTTTGCTTTTCGAAAATTTTAAAGGTGGATTTGAGTTTAGAAAGAAAATGGATGTCGGATTCTTGAAAAAAATTTGAAAACGAAGGTTTTTGCTATCTCCGCCCTATTGGGCCGGCAGCCACCGCGCCGGCACTTGAAGAGGAGGTCGGAGAAGAAACTCTTTTGCAGAGCATCTCTCTCTAAGTTTTAGACTTAGAGAGAGAAAGAGTGATGGTTTATGACTTTTTTTTGTTTGAAGTTGTTTTTATACTGCCTTTTCTTATGTGAATCAAATGGTTGTGAAGTGTTTATGCACGGTGCATAAGGAAATGACTTATGCACCATAACTTTTGCCGGTTAGGGCTTGGTATATATAACCAAGTTTACATGGAAATTAGGGTAGCCGAGTTTGCATGGAAATTAGGGTATTCTGTTTGTAAACGTATTAAATAAGTGTAGAAAATATTTTCTTCAAAAAACAAAAATTAAAGGCAAGTGCGATGCATTTTTTTTAGATGAAATTTGTTAGATTAAATAATTACAAACCTAATAAAACAGGGAAAAAATAGGTTAAATTGTTGCGGATCTAACAAAAATAATAAATAAGGATACCCCTACAATTAATCATTTACCCCTACAAATTATATAAAATATCTATTTTACCCTTTTTGTAAATTGACTTCACCCCCACAAAAAATTTAAAACTTTGTCGGAAATGACAAAAATTTAAAAAACTAGTTTTCCGGTAACAGCGTTTGTGGAAGTTATTCAAAATGCAAACCCTTAAATTTGTATTCATCATCTCTTACTTTGTCCACAGAAACCCACCAAACTAAAGAGTACATTTGAATATATTATAAAGAAAACTAACAAATGATAAGATCAATCATTGAGAAAAAGATTTACTTTTGACCCTTTTATTTAATTTTATTTTTTCTGGAAGAACGACAATAATTTTGTGGTAAAAAATTGATGCTTTCCGGATTTCGATGGAGCTTTCCGAATTCTTCAATAAGTTTTCAATTCAAACCTCTTCAAAAATTATCCAGATATGCATGAAAAGAATTCACTCGTATAAACTTGTAAAAAAAAAATACCCGGATTAAGCTTTCTAATTTTATTTAAGGACGATTCATGATTTTCAAACTCAACTAGTTATGCTTCATGAATGAATTGGTTATCGGAAAACTTAGTTCGAGTTTTTTAAAATATTTTGGTTAAGTTTCATGCATCAAAAATATTGTGGGCCGAGACTCCAAAATCAATGGACCTCAAAAAATAAATTAAGTCTAATACACACAGTTAACTTAAATAAAAAAAAATACATGTTACTTCTTTTTCTTTCTTTGGTACACATTTGAGTTTTTTCTAGACTCTAATTCTTCTTTCTAGACATAAATCTGATGCTATCAAAACATCCCTAATTTGTATAATCACATCATTAGTCAATTTGAAAAGTTATTTCATTAAAAGAATCACAACAATAATTTATTTTTCGTATAAACCATTCGTTTCCTCTTTTCCACAACAGAGATGTGACAAATCCAAACGACAACGTTAAGTAAATTTTACCTCTCTTTCACTTAATTTTTTTATTTCGTTTCATGTTTAGAAATTCTTCCGATTCTATTTTTTAATGAAACTTATCTATACAAAAAAAAATTGCGTTTTTATTTTTCTGGAGGGCTATTTTAAAAAGAGAGTTGAGCCTCCAATTTTATAAGAACCGCCCTGCGTGTAGGCCACTTATCCCGGATCTAATAGGTTTGTTTATCCTATCCAACAAAAAACACTACAAATAGATATTGGGGTTATAGTTCAGTGAACTAGTTTATTTCTATCTCTGTTTTTTTTTTCATAGATTTTCTCCATTAATTAATATTATTTAAGGAGTGTCTATTATTAAATATAAATATCTATTTTAACCGAATTTTGGACATTTGTTCGTCACGTCACGTGAATCTAGCTCTTTTTTAGAGAACTAAGGGTTTGTTTGTTTGGAATTTTTTTAACTAAAAAATCTATTTCCTTATTTTTGTTGTTTCAGATTTTAAAAAAAATTCATTTTATTAAAAAAATTATTTTTAACCTTAAAATAAAAAGCTATTTCAAGTAGCTATGAATTTTTTTTTCCTTCTAAATACAAGGAACTCAAGTTTGCTATTAGTATTCATCCATCTAGAGCTCCTAAAATTATAGAAGTCTCGTAGCATCCTCCTATTGCGCCTTGGATTAAATGTAACTTTGATGCGTGCTCTACAACTACTTCATCCTCTTGTGGCGGAATTTTTAGAAATGCTAGTTTTGACCTGGTCTTGTGTTTTGCTGAGAATTTTGGAGAAGGTAATGCTTTTCATGCAGAATTATGTGGAGTTATGCCTGCAATTGAGATTGCTCACTAAAATGGTTGGCACCACCTTTTGGCTTGAGTTGGATTCCGCAATGGTGGTGCAGGTTCTAAAGAAAAATTCCCAAGTGCCTTGCAACTTAAGAAACAAATAGTACAATTGCAAGAAGCTTCTAAGTTCTATGAATTTCTTTGTTTCTCATGTTTTCAGAGATGGTAACCAGCGCACAGATGACTTAGCTAATATTGGTCTTTCTTTAAATACTTTCACTGCTTGGAATTCCATTCCTAGTAATTTGCAAGATGTGTACTTTAAGAACAAGTTAGGGTGGCCTAATTTTATATTTGTTCCTTTTTGAGGGGTTTTTTGACCTAGTTCTCCCTGTTTCTTTTGGTTTTTATATATATTTTGGGTGGTCACAACTCCGCGTTGTTCCACTCTTTTTGCTAAAAAAAAAAGTGTAAGAGGTTCAAATCTTAAAAAATGATTTTTATGTTAGCAAACAAACAGAAATAGCTTTGGATTTTTTAAAAAAATCTCTAAAAAATTCTCTAGATTCTTTTAACTCAAAATCTATTTTTATTAAAGCTGAAACAAACGCACGTTAAACCTCATCATCACTATTTATGTTTGGTTGTGATATATTTAATTATCTGTTCAAAAACGCTATATTAGTTATATCGATATGTGATGTACAAAAGACAATTACTTCAATGGGTCATTTATTTTATTTAATTGTAATAGACTCGCTCTTTAGTTTTTTTCCTCATATAGGTCACTTGTTTTTAAAATCGCGCACAAATTAATCATTTTTTATTGAAAAACTGATAAGGTTGCAAGACACATAGGATAATTTTAAATTTTTTATATATTGAAAATAATAAAACTTGAAAATCATATGAAGATTCACCTTCTTCATCCTCATGTTCATCATCTTCATCTTTATACGAAAAAACACTCAAATCCAAAATCAAAATATAAAATTATCATTAAACCCTAAATTCATCAAAACCTAGAAAAATGTGAAACTTAAAAGAAAACCATAAAAAAATAAACAATTTCAACACATGTTCACCATCCAAAATGAAGAAAACATTGAACAGGGAATGAAAATGAACAATATTATAACATACTCATTAATCAAGGTGAGATAAAAATAACAATTGGGCGACATAGAATTGGTGACATTAACCAACCATAATGTTACAAGTCTCTATCTCTCTCACACGCACACACAAGGATTGTGACATTGTGATTGGTCAATGTCGACAATGTCATCAAATTCCATGTCACCTAAGTGCTACCTTTTTTTTTTTGGGGGGGGGGGGGATAAAGGTTTAGATCAAAATTGCAACAAATGTAATAATTATGTACCAAAATGTTCGATTTTAAAAACGGAGGACTATTTATGCAAGTTTTATAAATAAGATACCAAAGGGGCAATAATTATTTGTCAAAAAAAGGGGCAATAATTAAGCCAATCTTTTCTTTATTCAAAATAGTGAATTTAAAATGTCTGATCTTGATCAAACGGCAACGATGTCTAAGCGACATGAATGTTGAAAATAAAGTGCAATGAAGCTGAATTCTTCCATAGTTGTTGCTCAATTGTGACGCTATGAGGGCACCCTATCTTTTTAATTATATGGCAATGCTTATCAAATCAGTAAACACCTTTTTTGATAAAGTATACTGGCTTTTTCATTCTTGCACTAGTGTTACACTCAAAGCCTTGTCAATTACAGTTAAATACACTAACATCACCTACATAGAGTTGGGTGGATGCCTAAGGTTATGTTATGTAGGGGAGCTAAGAAACTCAAACTAATGAAACTTTGCCTCTTATTACTCCATGTATACGTACTAATGACAATTTCATCAACACATAGTAGAACGGTTGAGCTACATCATATATTGCAGAATCTGAAAGCAATCTTGATAAGTAAGTATGTGCTAACATTCACACCTTTTTAACATTCTTAAGGGTTTAGTAAAGCACTGTCAAAAAAGGGTTTGGTAAGCAAACTGGGTAAAACTATTATATCATGAACAATTTTTTGCATCAATCTCCTTGTTTTTTTATTATAACTTTGGCTCGCTGTTTTTTATTATTCTAATTCTAATACTACAATTCCCGGAAAAAATAGTTGAATTGTACAAGTATCACATGGCAGAGAAGGTATTTCAATTATATTGACAACCCAAAGCAACTACACATCATTTTGTGACAACAGTCTCAACAAGCTGGAATGGAAATAATATGAAATTTTCTACCTTATGAAAAATTATTATGATTTTCAATCTTAGATTCAAAAGTATTGTTTATTTTATCTGCTCATGCATCAACTTTATCTATTTATATGTTATATATTACATATTTATTATTAAACCGAATTTATCTTTATTATTTTAATTTAGCCCAAATTCAAATTAAGTGGACCTAAACTTGTAGTATTCTTTAAACACTGTTTCTCAAATTCAAGCCGTATGAATTAAAAAATGTGAGACGAGACTCCATTAAATATGGTTAAAACTTCAGTCAGAAATTAGTTACTGAGAAAGTTAGTAACATGATTATTAAAAAATAAAGTTGAATTGTGTGAGCCTCACGTCTACCCTAATAAATTATACTGATCCTAGGAGGTGGCATCACTCTCATAAAGGTATGAATGAAAATGTCAGGTGAGAGCTTTATTCACCATAACCAAACGGTTCGTTGCATTGAATATTAATATTTGAAAGATCACCTAATAAAGCAAACCTAACAAATATAGATATCAAGCCAAATAAACCGGTCCTCCTCAAGTTAAACACAATGGAGTAAGTTCGAAAACAATGTACAACCCTCCACCCATTTTATATACCTCATCGGTTACATAAAGATTCTTATGTTACTTAATGGACCAGTCATCAATTATTTAACATTGCGTTAGGACTTGTAAATAAATAACATCCCAATATTCTCTATTAAAAAAATAACATTATATGTTTTTTTATTTTCAAAATTTTCCAATAGAATTAATGTGTGCCTAAAATAGTACATGTGGAGCGTCATTGTTACTCATTTGAATAATTTCTCAAAAATCATTTGAATGGAAAATAAGTTCAACCATATCATTCCCTCAAAAAATAAAAAAGTTCAACCATATCACATATATATATGCATGATGCAACTACATGAAATGAAATGCTAAACTATCTTGTTGTAGCAATGCACGTGTACTGTGTTTCAAACAATTGTACTACTAGTTGTTTTGAGTGTTTTTTTTAAAATAAATTTGAATGTTGTGTCCTTTTGCTAAACTTTGTGAAAAAGAAAAGTCGATGTTGTGAATAATATCTTCTTGTGTTTGGTAGCATCGATTACATTTGCCATGTTAGTCCAGTTTTTGAATGTGTTATTTTGCTATGTACTATAGCTTTCTCTCCATACCCGCTAACAATTAAACTTACCACATGTATGACATTTTTCTTTTATAATCTCCACATATATAACCTAAAAAACTACATATAATAACAAAAGAATGTGTGATCATCACTTCGATAGTTCGATGTATAGTTTGATCTAAAAGAATGTGTGATGACAACAAATTCAAATCCTATATATGATAGCCATTATTTGGACGAATATTAAAAATTACGGAGATTCCAATTTGCAATCCTCTGATTTGTTTGGTAGAGAATGTCCTTTGTGTTGAAAGGAAAAAGCCAAGTGAAAACAACAGTCAATAGTATGAAGAAAAAACACGAGATACTTGCTTGACACCTATGAATATGGTGGTACCCATGAATATAAGTCAGTCCAAAATCTAGTGTTGCATAAAGTTCAAACCAAGTTTAGTATTATCAAGTTCGTGGACCGTTCGATTTCAATCACATCATCTATTTTGTGAAGCTTCCAAATGCTTCAATTTCTCAAAGTACTTTACCTTTGCTTCCATCTTAAGACACAACAAAGAAGCCGTTTAGTTTAACAACACTTCTTTTTGTGTTGTTTTGTTCATGATACTCATGCCTTTCAACGACCCACCCAAAAACAAAGCCATAAACAGTTTCATTTTTTTGAACTGACATTGAAAACCACTAACACCCACCATCACCTCATTTATATTTGAAACGTAAACAATTTCCAAATTCAAAAAACTTTATTTTATTTTTTTGAAGGAAAATTCAAAAAACTTTATAACAAAAATAAAAGGACTTGCATAAGCATAATGCATATATCAAATTAAAGTCTCCTAAACAGTTACAAAAGCCTAATTAATCTAACCTACCGCACTCAATACAAGGAAGAAAAAAATGTGTACACGAACTCGGGTCCCATTGAACCGGGTCTAAAATCTGCACTACCATTTCTATCTAATTTTTTTCTTAAACCTCTTTTTTTCTTCATAAAATTAATTAAATAAAAATTAATTAATCAAAAACTAGGAACAACCGGAGAACGGGACAAACCGGTTTCAACTTCAATTTCAACACCACCAACAACCTCCTTCTTCCGCCGCATTTCAAGAACTTTCCGGTGGTGGTTTGAGTGCAATTCACTTGAAAAGGTAGGGCTACAAGCGGGTCGATATTCGGGTAGTAATCGACCCGATTTGAAACGGACCCCACATGCATTGCAAAGTGTTTTTGCTCCAAGGGGTCCACTTCTCCACTGAGGAGTCTTTGTTACACCACAATGACTGCACCGTCGCGGTGGCGCCGCCATAACCACCGCACCACCCTGACCCGACCCGTTAGAAGAAGGTATTTTCTTTGGTTTCTTTACCTTAACCGAGTCAAAACTTTGAAGCATGTTGGTGTAAATCAACAAGGGACTTGTTGGAGATGAAGAGGTTGAAGATGAAGTTGTGGTGGTGGTTGAGCTTGAAGAAGAATCGGTTGACCCGCCGAATGGCCAAACCCTAACACCGGTTCTGGCTCTTTTACTTCTAGCTTTGGTCTGAACCGGTGTTTTGAAAGTAGTAAAAACCGGGTTTTCTTGTTTCGGCTTGGGCTCTTCAAACACAACAAGGCTTTTAGGGTTTTTCTCCGTTGTTGTTAAAACCATTCCAGAGAAGGAATCAGAATCTTCAACGAAATGTGAAAGCCATTCCAAATCCGCTACATCATCACTCTGTAAAACAAAAATTGAAACTTTCGTCAAAACCCAACACAAAAAACACTTTTTTTACAAGAACAGCATAAAAAAACATAGTTTCGATTTTTTTAAGGTTTATAAATACTGTCGGAAATTCAAAAAAACGAATTTTTTGTTACCGGAACATTGAGGTCGTTGGTGGGTAGAGAAGAATAATCTTCTTTGAGAGAGAAAGTGGTGTTAGGGTTTGAAGTTTCATGGTTTTGTTTGAGGGAGAGACAAGGAGAGTGTTGTAACTGTTGTTGTTCATCTTGTTCTTGTTGTTGTTCTTCAACGTGAGAGAAGTCAAGGAGGTCGTCAACGAAAAAATCATCAGAAGTTGTTCCATTTTGTGCATTAAGTACAGAAATTTCATCAACAAATGTTTGAGGGGTTATGTCTGTCCTTAAACTGGTTTTCAACGCTGTTTCAACGCACTCCATTTCCGTTTTTGAAGCCTAACAAAACAAAACAAAAACAAGAATAAATGTTAACAAAAATAGAAACATTTTTATTTCTTGTTCAATCAATGAATAGTAATACCTGTGAGTGAGTGAGGAAGATGAGAAAAGAGAGAAACTTTTTGTGATGATATGGTTGAGAGAGGAATGGTGGAAGAAGAATGCAAAGGTTGAAATTGAAAGAGAAGAGGATAGGAAGTTTGGTAAAGCATTGAATGAAGGGTGAAAGCGTCCAAGGATTTATTATTACTATAAAGTTCCCGTTTCTTTCTCTCTCTTCCCACTCCTAATTCACCTTTTCTTTTCTCTATCCCCCTAAACTAAAGTATAGTATGTTTATTTATTTATTTCTAACATTTCAAATACGTTTAACATACATAACGATAGATGGTACAATAAATTACTGATTTTTTTTAACATAAACCTGAAATTTCGACTGAGGATTCCTTATTATGTTTTGTAGGAACAGGACGATTGTACTTAGCGTATGTACAATTTTAAAACTGTTTGATTTTTTTTTGTGAAACAAGTTAGGGTGGTCTCTGTTTATGTCTCACTCAATGTATGTGTTATCTTTTCTAACTGGTAAAACCAAAATTCGTAATACCTAGGAAACTACGATCTTTTGTTTCTTAAAAAAATAATTATTCTGTTTTTAACTTTTTCTTTTCCTCTTTGGGAGAGAAAGGATTTAAAAATTGAACCAAATTATCTTGTATGTCTTGTTGTTGCCCACTGTGCTGTTCGCCGCTCGTTTTGGATTTGCTTGTACACATAACTTCTATCCTTTACTTTTCCCGCTCTCGCTTTTCTAATCCGTCAATCCACTATGCAAAAAGAAAATTTGTTAGAGTATAAAATTGAGACATCATTTTTAAAACATTCAAATTATTTCAACTCAATTATTTTATTGTAAACTATTATTTTTATTTTTTAAATCAAAATTCAGAATTTTTTTATTTATAAATAAAGACTTGGTTCATTAGATTTGGACACAGAAAAAAAACCAAGTTTTTCACTATCTTAACATTATTTATGTGTTGCGTGTTTAATTTGTTGTATTGCATTTTAAATTAAGAAAATAAAAATAAATTATTTTGCAAAGTTTTGTTTTTCCAAAAAACCTAAAAAATAAATTGTTAAGTGTTTATTATTTTAATTTAATTATAATCGATAATTGTAATTTTATGTAATAAAAAAACAAAAATATAAAATTAAATAAGAATATGAAAAAAAAAGTGGTGGGGTAGAGTGTTGAAATAAAAAAACTATTGGAGATGATAAAAGTTGAATGAGTGTTGAATAAGAGAGAAAAATGATATGGAGTGTTAGGAATTGAAAAGGTGGGTGTTGAGTGTTGTTGAATGGTTTTAACCATTGTATATGATCTTAGGTAACCCGTTGAGGAGAAATTTTTTGGCTAAATTAATCCAATGATCCTTCAAGGCTTAATTGATTTGTCGGTCCCTTAACTTATTTCTTTTATTCAATTTGGTCTCATAAGTCTTAACTTTCTCAAACACATCCCTAAACATATTTCTTTTATTCAAATTGGTCCAATTTTGATAATTTTAATCCCCTAGAAAAAGAGACCGTTGGATTACGGAGGTCTATAAGATTTTATAATGCATCATCAACACCTAATTTAAATTCATTTATTCTTCTTCTTCCCTCATCTTCATCTACATTGATCCTTCATCAATAAAACACAGGAAAAAAATTAACCTAGAAGTGCCAGCTGGGTGATGAACAACACACATACAACAACAACATACAGCAAGCAGGTTAAATATCCAAACAGCAACACCAAAAAAACAGAAGAAAAAAAACTCTCCACCAGCAAATAGCCAACGACCAAAAACAGGTGCCAGATGAACAAAATCTTCCTCTTCACAAACAGCCTGGAGATCTACAACATTTGGGTGTCCAAATAACTTTTGACAAAGAAAAATGAAGGTTGAATGATGAAGATTGGGTTTGTAAGAAAATTGAAATGTGGGGCTTTTGAACAGAAGGAACATTGATATGTTCAAGCTTCTGAATCCAACCCATTTCTAGAGCTCTCAAAACGGGCTACCCGACCTGTTTCGGCCCGGCTCGTCCCGGCTCGGTTGCAGGCTTTTTAGGGCTGGGCTAAAAAGTCCGGTTAAAATACGGGCTGGAATAATTGAGCCCGAGCTCGGCCCTATACGGGTTAACGGGCCAGCCCGCACACAACTTTTTTTTAAAAAAAAAATCTTTTAATGATCCTAATTCCAACTGAACTTGCACAAGCTAAAAAAACATAATCAAATTACAGAGTTATATGCACATAATTACACAGTTTATAGCGAGCTATAAAACATGTAATTTGCAGAATATATGTTGGACTTGGTTATAGTATGAGATTTTTGCACTTTCTAAGCGTTAGGTGACCTGTTTCCCATTCACAGTTCTATTTTTTCTTTGTTTATGTTTTGTCTGTTTTATACTACTATGAATTCAAGACATTGTTTTTATTTACGGTTGCACTAACATGCAGATGTAGTTCATATGCTATAAACTATTACTAGACTCAACACATTTTATCCTAATTCCTAATAGAATATATGTTGGACTTAGTTATAATGTTAGATTTTTTGACTCAACACCAAACTGAATCCAACTTTGTAATTTTTTTCCCAGGCTGCCGGGCTACACGAAGCCCAAACGGGTAACAGGCTTTTTCGGGCCGGATTAAAAGGCCTGAAATTTATTTGGGCTGTAATTTTTCGGCCCAAGCCCTACATTTTATTCGAGCTGGCGCATTCGGCCCGACTCGTTTTGACAGCTCTACACATTTCAAAAATAGGATTCAAAAACTCCTTCTTCTTCTCACATGTAATCCCTTTCTTCTCTAATTTTTTCTTACCACCCAAAAATCTCTTTCTTTATTTCTTTCCTAATTTTTTCTTACCACCAGAAAAGCATAATTATGATGATGGTGATAACAACAAAACAACAACCTTCATCCCAAAATTGCAGAAAGGAGGAGGAAATACGTATGTCTTTCATTGTACCCATTCATTTAGAATAGAAGCTAAGAACTCATGATTTGAACAAAAAGAAACAACCCAACACAATACAAATCCACGATTTGGAAAAGGACGAGCGAACCACACCCATATCATATTGTTCGTCGAGAGAGACGAAGACCATCTCGTGTTACTGTTCATCACCGAAGGATTGAAGGATTTAACAAAACAGATCGATGAAGAGAGATGAAGATGGAAGGAACAAATTTAGCTTTTAAAAAATCCAGATCCGAAAAAATATATATGTTGTTGGCTAAGTTGTCAGTACATAGTGTTGTTGTTGGGTTAAACGCATGACTTGGAATGTGATTTGGTTTTAGAGGTGATTATGAACGATTTAGTGTTGTTGTTGGGCTGATTCTGATGAGTTAGTGGCGGAAGAATTAAGTTGTGAATGATTATTTTTTATTTTTTCTAGATTTTTTTTCTGGATTTTTATGATGAAGATGATAAAATTTGTTGGGTTTAGGTGTTGGTGATACACTATAAAATCTTATAGACCTCCATAATCCAACGGTCTTTTTTTTTAAGGGATTAAAATTATCAAAATTGGACCAAATTGAATAAAATAATTAAGTTAAGGGACCAACAGATCAATTAAGCCATCCTTCAACTAATTTTCAGTTTTTATTTTGGTTTAATAAGTCTTAAAATCATCATTTTGGTCCTTCAACTTTTGCTTTGTTATTCAATTTGGTCCACATTGTTAGTTTTTTAATGTCTAAATTTTTTGATTTGATTTTAAGCATTTGATTGCATGTCCATCGTATTTAATAGTGGATAGTCATCACCTAATTTTATTCGCTTTTCATCATCTTCTCTCTTCTTCCTCTGATCTTCATCAATTTTTTCCAAAATTTTGTTCCTTCCAAAAACCTAAATCCCTCTTCATCGACCTTTCCATTTTGCAATCTTTAATCAACTCCATCACATCCTCACTCAATTTCCTTTATTAACAAAACCTAATCCCAAATCATTAATTTTTAATTCGTTTCAATTTAATTCCCCTAATTTCTAAAACACACTGATTTTCAAATTGCAGGGAAGAGAGATGAAGAAAAGTTTTTTATTGAAAAGAATCATAAATTTGTTTCCCATCTTCCCCAACACCATCCACAAAAAGCTCCCAGTGTTTTCTCAGTGTTTCCCAAAAACTTATCATGTTCTTAAGTGTAAATCTCAGATTGAGAACCTTCTCTTATCACGATCCTATTACTTTTCTCGCGTTTTTCATCCTTCATTGCCCCTTTAGAGTAACTAAAAGCAAAATCAACCAAAAAAAAGATGTTTTTTTTGGTAGATACATCAAAATCAAACAAAAAAATGATGGGTTTTTGCTAGATATATGTAAGATTGAATTTTTAGGGCAAAAATGGAAGACTGACGAGATGGGCCAAAAGGGTTAAGAGAAATTGAAGATTTATGGTTCTTAGAAGGGGTTCTACGTGAAGGTGGGTTAGGTTTGAGCTTGAGGTATATTGAAATGTCAAGAATACTCAATATTTCCATTCTTTTGCGATTTTCGTGGATTTATATAGAAAGTTCGTATTAATACATCATTTTGTTTTGATGAACATTCATTGTGATTGCAGGTTGAGGATTGTGGTCACCATTTATTTATTATAATTCAAATTGGGGTTTTTTTTTTCTTTTTTCTTTTTTCAAATTGGTTACCATTTATTTATTATAATTCAAATTAGGGTTCCCTTTTAAAACAAAAGATCAAACAGTTAAAGTTAATAGGGTCTATGGTGGACCACTCTTAAAGTTGGTATACCATAGACATTTGGGGTTAAAGTTAACGGTTAGGGACCTTCTTGAACAACAGAGCACACGTTGAGGGACCAAAATGTTGATTTTAAGAGTTGTGGGACCAAAATGAAAACTGGAAATTAATTGAGGGACCAATTTAGTCAAACTTTTCCAAGGTCTTATATAAGACCCCCAATCTTAAGCAGGACCCACATTCTTTTAATATTAAAAAATTGAAATGTAATGATATAAAGTTATTGATTGTTGATTAGTGGGACCAATTTAAGAACTTTGTGTGATATCTGAGTTTGAGTGATTGAATGCTTATTAGGCACTACCATTAATTTTTTTAAATGAGTGACGTGTACACATGAGACTCATTTAAGAACTAAAAAATTAGTGTCTCAATTGTGGATGCTCTAAGGGCACATTTTAAGAATTCCAATAATAAAAATCATGTATTGAAAATCTTGTTAATTTATTGCTCAAAATGTTAAACATTAATTTTTTTTCAATAAATTTTTGTCATTAATGGAATGACATTAACATTAAGCATGTGTGTCTTAAGAGCACAAGTTAGCATGACCTTTTTTAATAGTAATATATAATAAACACTCAATCCCTCCAAACGAGCATCTCACAATTTCTTTTTTCTTTTTAAAAGGACTCACTAATCAATTTATTAATAATTGGGTTAATAGTGCTTTTCACCCTGTAGTATAGGTCATTTCCAATTTTCGTCCCTATGAAATTTTCGGTTTGATTTGCATCCTTGTAAAACTTTTTTTTTCCGAAAAACACCCTCCCTCATATGACTGTGCATATTTGCTAAAGTGGTATGTTCACTGTGCATATATGCTTATGTGGCGTGCTGACTGTATAATTATTTTTATTTTTTATTTTTAAAGGGTTTACGTGACATTTATGCCTATATTTTAAAAAAAATATAACAAAATTCATTTATATTAATTCAAAAATTAAAAAAAATAATAAATTTGAAACAAATTCGAAATTTAAAAAAAAAAGTCAGATTTTCCAGAATTGTTTTTTGTAGAAAAAATTTTAAAAATATTTTTTTAAGAAAAAAAATCTGACTTTTTTAAAAAAAATTCAAATTTGTTTTATCTAATTTTAACTTTTTTTTATTTTAAAAATTAAACTCCAAAATCTTTAAAAAAAAATTAATTTCGAAAAAAACCTGAATATTTTTTATGATTTTTTAAATATTTTAATTTCGAAAAAAAAACCGAAAAAATCTTATCGTTTTTTCTGATTTTTTAATATTTGAAAAAAAAAAAAAAATTTGTTCGATTTTTAAAGTTTTTGGAATTTTTTTTGAATATTTTTCTGATTTTTTTTTTATTTTTGAAAATTAATTTTCAGATATTTTAAAAAATAAATTATGATGTGGACAATAAAAAAAACACCAAGTCAGTGCCACATATGCGCATTTGATGAGTTGGATGGAGGAGAGGTGTTTTCCGGATTTTTTTTTACAATGATGCAAATCAAACCGAAATTTTTTTAAGGGCGAAAATCGAAAATGACCTATATTACAGGGTGAAAAACACTATTAACCCTTAATAATATTATATCATGATCAATTTTTTAATATTAAAACAGTGTGAGTCTCACTTAAGAATGAAGGTCTTAAGTGAGACTTTTGATCCTACAAAAGCTTAAAAAGAATTCTCCCAATAGGATACCTAATAGGTATCAGAGTTTTAAATGCTTAATACATCCTCATTAGAGATGCTCGTACTATGCAAAACTATCTATATTAAATCCTCTTTTTCTCCACATTCTCTCTATCTCTCTCATTTTTCAATTTGTGTTTACCTCTTTTTTGATCTTTTTTTATATCTCTCCTAATTTTATCTCTAAGGTTATGTTTGGATTGGTGACAAGTAGTGAAATGGAATAGAATGGAGTGGGATAAAGTCATATTCCATTGTTTGGTTTTGTTTAAAAGGAATGAAATGGAATGGAATAGAGTATGATGGAATCCATTCCATCAAATACCACTCATTTATCCTTTTCTTTTTCTTCATTCTCTCTGATTTGAGGTGTATCCATAAAATGGAACACATTAATATTATAATTATAATAATTTTATCCTTGATTTTTCTATTTTACTGGCAACTTCTCATTTTCAGATTTTTTTCTCTTTACCATTTTGTATTCCTTGTTGCTTTCATCTTGTACAACTATTCATCATTATTGTGTTAATTTGCGTGGTTTTAATTATTATTAATAAAATGGAAAAGGTTATCAATTTAAAAAAAAATTCCAAATTGACGTGATGCTTATATTATAATTAAAAATTGAGTCTATTATTAATCAGTGTCCTTAGTGCAATGGTTAAGAAATCAAAAAAGAAAATAATTATAAAATTTCATGTAAAAATAATTACTTTTTACTATTTCAATAAATTGAATATACAATTTCTAAACTAAAGTTACTACGGGATAAAGTTACTATTTTCCTTAAAAATTTAACAAAATTACAGTGTCCTTGTAATACTGTGAAACTCGCATTGAATTTGTAGCTTCTTATTTTCACGGTACAAAGGCTTGGAAACGTGCGTTTTTTATACTGGACGTGGAACCATATACTACTGTATACGTATCCTTTCACGTCAGGATTATATGATAGTAATTTGTATCATTTTAACTTTGGCCTTTTTTTTCTTATACTTGCAGGACATGGTAAAATAAATAATATGATTTCAATACCGTGAATACCCCTGATCATGATGAAACAGATTCTAGCTGTGTTTAGATTTGGGACAATGGACATGGCATGCCTTAGAAGCAAAGAGAGTAAAAGTGATTCTAGGCAATGACACCAGATCAGCTTTTGTCCCTCAGTAACCAAACTGACATTATTCCCCAACCACACCCCCTTCCTAAATTATTCTTTTACTAGTTTTTAACCACTGTAATTACTAAATATTCATTGCTTTCACCATTATTCAATTATTATTATATATCCAAAATTAGATATATCCATTTTAAGTGCGAATCATATCTCTTTCGCATGCTGGTACCAAAAAGCAAAATATTTGACATGATATATATGGAAATGTTAGTAAGTGTTTTGGTGGCATCGGTTTTAATAGCACGAAAGTACACTACATGAGACCTTCAAGAGAATAACACTCTCATATCCCAATTCAACATTACCAGGTCAATCCAAATGGGTTTATCCATATAAGAAGAGGTGAAAATAGGTTTGGCCGTAACAAAGGTCTTAAACCTAGTTTAAATCAGATTAACCAAGTTTTATAAAAAAAAAATTAAGGAAACATAGAATTGTTTTTACTTGTAGTTTAAGAGCATCCAAAATAGAAACATCCATTTTTTGATACTTAAATGGATCTCACGTGTACAAATTATTTATTTATAATTTTTTAATAGTAGTACCTAATAAACACTCATCTCTCCAACCCTTCATCTCACACAAATGTATTAAATAAGATCTACTAATCAACTATCAATAATTGTATGTCATCACATTTCATTTTTTCAATATTAGAAAAGTGTGGATCCCACTTAAGATTGTAGTCTTAAGTGAGACCCTGAATCTTATAAGACAAAAAAAATCCCCAATAAATACCAAATAGGTACCAAGTATTCAAAGTTTGAGACTCTTTATTTTGAGATGGTCTAAGAGAACTATTAAGAATTTTTTATAAAAAATTCTTTAACATGTACATTTTATATGTTCCAAGGCACATGTTAACATTTATTTATTTTTATAATAAAAACACTATGAATTGTTTTAGCTACCCAAATTGAATTCGATGATTTACATCTGCCTCTATCTCTCTGTTATTTTATATTGTGGAGCCAAGATATCTAACTGTGTAACTTGTGGTATGATATGATCTCCAACTTTCACCCATGAGGTAGAACTACTGCACCTTTTGTTGAAATTACATTTCATACTATGTCTTACTTCCACCTAGGTGGAAGTCATACACTTTTAAGGCTTGTCTCCAAGTCTTCAACCTCCTATTCAATTCATCCATCGTATCTACAATCATGACTACATCATTTGCAAAAAGCATACACCTTGGTGCTAGCTCTTTGACATGTTCTGTAAGTACATCCAGAACTACAGTAAAAAAATATGAGCTTAAGATTGATCCTTTGTATGATCCAGTTGCTACGTGAAAATCGTCATTAGCCCCACACGCATCCTCGTACTAGTTGAAGTCTCTTCACACACACATACACACACACACACACACATATATATATATATATATATATATATATATATATATATATATATATATATATATCATTGATAACTCAAATATAAGCAATCCTATCTCCTTTTTTCTCTAAGACTTTTTCCAAAATTTCTCAAAACACTATATCATACGTTTTCTCTAAATCAATGAAAACTAGATGCAAATCTTTTTTATAGGCTCGAGAAAGTTACATCATACATATGGATAAGTATATGATAGAATATCGCTACTGTAATATGTTAGTTTTCTTTAGGGGATATATGCAATTATTCTATGCAGCATATTTTAAAGGAATCAAATAATGGTATCATAAATTTTCATATTCCAATGACGACAAAAATATCTTTGAGAGAAAAGTTTTAATATCTAGTTGATTATTTGTCTAGCACAATATCCCTAAATAATGAATTTAGTCATGCATAAGTTTGAACAAAAAAAAACTTTTAAGGTATTATACAAAAAAAATAACTTAGAGTTTTTGTTGGTAAAAATTAAAAGCAAAAATTGATTTTAAGATGATATCATTAGTGTACTGAGCAACCAACAACGAGTGACACAAGTGACATATACTCAAGTCTATTAACCTTTAGTTCATCAACATAGTGTGACGCAAGTGAAGATGAAAAAATATTTGTTGGAAGAGGTTAACCATTTAAATAGATATCAATTACCTCGAATGAATTAGTTTCTATACTTAATGGCTAGAACACAAGTCTTATAACCCACGTGATTTTTCTTTACAATATAAAAATTAAAAACCCAAAAATCAACTCTACATTTTAGAGCAAATGAAATCTATAATTAGAGTTTCAATTTTTGGCATTTTTAATTTTAATTTCAACGAGAATTCACGCCTCAATATGAATGAAGAGTGCTACATCAACAAATAATGTCACTTTGGCTAAATTTGATAGGAAGTTGATAGAGAAACTACTACCTTACAAATGAGGAATATATAAAGAATCAAAATCATAGTGGAGACCAAAATAAACAATATAGAACTTTATAACATTTCATTAACGAGAATATGTTCGATACAATACGTACACCAACCAATATCTAAAATTTAGTTGATGATGTAGCCACTTTAACGAAACTATGAGCAACCTTTGAGCAAATGAAATCTATAATTAGAGTTTCAATTTTTGGCATTGTTAATTTTAATTTCAACGAGAATTCACGCTCGATATGAATGAAGAGTGCTACATCAACAAATAATGTCACTTTGGCTAAATTTGATAGGAAGTTGATAGAGAAACTACTACATTACAAATGAGGAATATATAAAGAATCAAAATGAGACCAAAATAAACAATATAGAACTTTATAACATTTCATTACCGGGAATATGTTCGATACAATACGTACACCAACCAATATCTAAAATTTAATTGATGATGTAGCCACTTTAATAAAACTATGAGCAACCTTATTCATTGTCTTCTTATAAACTTAACACTTCAGTTACAATAAAAGTTGGAACACGTAGATTGAAAATCTCTCACAATATCCACAAACTTGGTAACATCAGGTTTTGAGGAGAAAAAACTACCTGCCGCAATTTTAGAGTCCAACTCAAAATAAATAGGGTCTAAGCTTATGTTCATGAACTCAATTGAGAGGCAATTGGTATAATACCCATGTTAACAAAAACCTGTATACCACTCTTATCCTTCTAACTGTCTGAATTATGCAGTAATGTACATCGCACCAATTTCATTCATATCTTGTTTTTTTTTTTTTTACAATATTTTCAACACTTATTTAATACTAAATCGCACCAATTTCATTCATATCCTGTTACCTTTTTTTCTTGACAATATTTTGCACACTTATTTAATACTAAAAAAATGCATTGCACCAATCTCATTTCTATCATGTTGCCTTTTATTTTTTGACAATATTTTGTGCACTTGTTTAATACTAAAAAAATGCATCGCACTAATTTCATTTATATCCTGTTGCCTTTTTTTTTGACAATATTTTGTACACTTGTTTAATACTAAAAAATGCATTGCACCAATTTCATTCCTATCATGTTGCCTTTTTTTTGACAAAATTTTGTACACTTATTTAATACGTTTACAAACAGAATATCATAATTTCCATGCAAACTCGACTACCCTAATTTCCATGCAAACTCGGCTATATATAGCAAACCCTAAACTGTGAGTTGGTTGATAGGATTGCTGGTTCTTTTTTCTCACCAAAGGATGGAAGGCAATCAGTGATTTTTATGGGCTAGGATTAGGTGCATGGGTGACTTTGGTGTATGTTACTTCAGGTCGGTTCGAAATGGTTGTAAATGACTAGTTTGGTAAGGCTATAAAGTGTCCTTATTTTGATTATCACCTATTCTTTTTTTCACCGTTACCAATTATATATTGAATTTATTATTCGTGTGTCAATCCCTTAACAAAAACCCGTGCGTTGCACGGGTCAACAATCTAGTATAATTAATAATAGTGTTAACACGAGCATCAACAACCCTCTCACTTCAACACTCGCTCTTCAATTGAATTAAACTCATATGAATTTTATCACTTTATATACGTCTCCTTTCAAAACTATGACACCCACGTTAAATTCACCTAATAATAATCTAGATAAGTTTTATTTTACTTGAAAAAAAAAACTATTTTAATACATATGACACCCACACCGTTTCAAAACTATGACATCCACATTGAATTCACATTTCAATTTTTTATTTTATACGATTTTTTTTTGGAAAAAAAAACCTATTTTCATAATTTAGATAAGTTTTACTTGAACAAAAAAATGGTGTTGTAGATTAGTGAAAGACAATAATTTCATTTTTGTTCTACCCATATTTCTAATTTGTCCTGTATTTTTATGTTTTATCCGTTTCAAAATACATGTCACAATTTTATAATGTGCACTATTCACATAATTTACCTTAACCATATTTTTTTAACACATACACACACACAAATGTTAACATGCACGGTTTTGTTTGATTTGTCTTAATCAATATTTTTAAAATATTAAATTTTTATAATTTTTCGTTATATACAATTAAAAATATCAATGATTAAAATTGTTAATTGACATATGTGTAATGATTGAGTACAAGATGTATTTTAATACGAATGTAGCAACAATTTTATAAATAAAACACTATCAACCGAAATTGTCATGCCCTTCATATTACATTATCACTTGAAATTATCATTTCCTTCATGTTTTAGCTGATCAAACGCAACTCAAGAAAAACAAATTGAGGGTTAAAATTGCATGGAAGAATGGAGCCGGCTCCCAAGTTGTTTTCATTTCAGCCTCCCCATGTCCTTTTAGTTTGAGTCAAAAAAGAGGTCCTTTTAAGTTTCTGATGTGTGGAGTTATTATTGGGTATGGAGCTGACAAGTGACGTTGTGCATGAAACCGCGATTTCGATGATTCTTTTCCATTCATATTTTAAGTCAATCATTTTTCTTTAATTGTATATTTTATTTAGTCAATCAGTTTGCTCGGTTATTTTTACGAAAATATTATTTCAACACTGTAACACAAATACAAATACCTTATTACCTCTACTCGATAATGATTGAAGCTTATATTAGAAAAAAATAGAAATAATAAACAATAAATCTTCTTATCACTAACTATTCAGGAGAATCATAGCTTAGTTTTTTGACTGGACAATTTTGCTTCATATTTTATTTATTTTTTAATTGAATTTTAGATTATTATGGTCTATTTCTCCTAAAAACTAAAAGGTTAATAAAAAAACTATAATTTCTTTTATTTTAAAATGAATGATATTTAGAGCATCTATAATAATAGATGTTTTATCTATTTAATATCAAGTTAACTAGACACATCTACTCTATGGGGTAAATTTTTGGTGTTTATTAATATAATGAGCATATGATTCAACCCATGAAAAATACTAAGAATTTTTCTTTTCAACATTCCTCTTTTATTGGATGAAACTTATGTTAGTCTCATAACTTTATGTGAAATCTACTTCTGATGTGTGATACTCACATGAATTTCAGTCAAAAAAAGAGTGTGTTAGAGAGAATGCTAGAAAGTGTTAATAACACTCCTCTTCACCTCAATGAGTGATCTAAAGTAACTAACGTGATTGACTTCTAACTAATCACAACTAATTCTAATTAAAATCTGATTATATCTAACCATTGACATATCATCCTTCCTCAACAGGTAATTTCTAATTAACATGATTTATCCAATCATGCCTTAATTAATATATGTTTTGATGAAACTAAATTTTTCTACCCAAATGCGTTAATTAATATTAATATACAATAGCCAAGCGATTACTTATTCTGCTTTTCTTTCTCAAATAATACCCAATTTTAACCTGCCATATCTTTTTTTATTTGTATATATACAAATGTGAATTGATAAGATCGATATCATATCAGCAAATTTTGTTCTATATAACCTACTTTGGATTAGAGTGGTTTTCATTCCTGTTAGACAATTTCTTTCCATGTGGAATCCCAAACACTATTAGCTAATCATCATTAATATTGAAAAAAGGTGATATCACTCATCCAAATAACCAATATTATTAGTTAATTCTCATGAGTAGGTTTCAATTTCAATAGTGGAATGTGAATCCTTTGACATATAGTATAGGTGTGAGTCAAATTATGCACAACTAGTATACTACATTATATCAATATATTGGTCCCCACCATGAGGCTAAATAGTTAAATTTTTACAGACTATACTAATTGGCCATTGTTTCCTGTGCTTTCAGTACCAGAAAAACATAGGATTTATAACATTAACATGCATATCTGAACAAAAGATAAGATTGAGCATACAAATGGTCCGTTCATATAATGCAAAAATTAGAAGTAAGAAAAACAAAAAGGTCAAAAAACGTTAGTGTATGTATGTGACACGCACTCAACTAATTTCAAAGTGCTGGCCACCTAACCTTATCCCTGCTGCATCATTTATATGTATGCAAAATCTTTAATAGGTGCTATTTCTAGTTTTCATCAAAATTTTCTGAAAAACTAAGGTGCTGTGTGCGGTAAGCTTGTATGATCAATATGTTTACAGAGAGTTATAAGCTTATGTAATCATTACAATTGGCAACTGTTTGGTGACATGGTGGCATGATGTTATGATGTACTGGTCGTCGACTCGTGTTATCACACGGGTTAATGATGAGATTTATGTAAAGACAATGTTTGAACTTTATTCTAAATGAAAGACATTCAATAAAAATCACATAAAATATATAGTTACATCAATTAATATCACTTTAATCCTTCTTATTAATTTTTTTAATTTCATGTGTATCTAACATGTAATATTTAGTATTGTATCTAACAAAGTATTTCTCCGTCAAATAAATTGTTCCTTTGGCCTCTGAATTCTAAATTAAGTATTTCTCCATCTAAATATTAAGTATGTCTGTGACTAAAATACCAATCTGATTTCAGTATAGTTTTGAATTAGTCCGCCACTCAAGCTCACAACTCCATTTTTTTCCCATGCGCATCAGCAGATCTTAAATCAGAGCATGTGCACGAGAGGGTTTCTTGATAGAAACTTATACGTCGACGCTACGATGATCAAACAATAAAAACATCATCCATGGTACATATTATGCTAGATAAATAAAAACAAACAGAATGAAAATGATATAAGAAAATACCATACCAGAATGTCTAATGATTCATCCTAAACATAAAAAATGCTAATTTGGCACATCATCATTGTCTCCTAGATTAAGTTTCAAATTTCTATGCAGGCAGTGAATACCTACTTTCAACTCTAAATCTATCTTTAGCTAACTTGTATAATCAACCTGTTGGAGTTTAAAAAAGCCATGGTAAAATGAGTTTATAGTGAGTTCCAATCTGATGTCAACCTTGAGTGAAATATATTTATTTTTTCTCTGCTCCACACCAACCTCAAACTCATTTCTACATGGATCAGATAAGTAGATAACACATCATGATTTTGGATTACATTGTAGAAATCTTTTGAAAACATTCCTGGCAACCTCAATTTTGTTTACATTTAGTTGATAACAAAGATTAAACAATACAACATATCAGATCAAATAACTCGCAATTTATTCACAATGATAGGTGCACATGTTGTCATACTATGAATATATTATGAGATAACAAAAACATAGTAGAATACGAACACTATTGCTGAAAATTAAAAGTTAAAATCTTAATTATCTAAAGCAAGAGACAAATTAAATTGCAGAAACCTTGCTTTCACAAACCCAAGTGTGAGCCTTAGAACACCTACTATCAGGTCTACATATAGAGTGAAGTTTGCAAAAATGTTGTTAATTAGTTTTCTTCTAATGCATATGTTATCATTGTTCAAACACTTGACTTGTAATTTGTCATTGTTCCAAAATAGAAAGAAAAAAAATGAAACAAAAGAAAAAGGGTAAGACTGATAGCACTTCATACATGGAAAAGGGCAATTGGACAGTGACATGGTGTTATGATGCATGCCTTCTGTATGAACTCTGCAAATATATTCTTTATTGCTTATTATGTATAAATGTAGTTTGAGTTTGGAGTAAATTAGTGGATACTAAATTCTAATTTGGTATTAATAATTGGTAATTTTATAAGGAGGTGGTTCAAAGGAAGGGAAAAAAAAAAAAAAAAAGGAAGTTCACAGTGAACCGTAGGTATTGAATGAGTGAAAAGTTAAAAACTGAAAAAATAACTGCACCAGCCGGGAATCGAACCCGGGTCTGTACCGTGGCAGGGTACTATTCTACCACTAGACCACTGGTGCTCTTGTGATTTGGTACTCGTTACGTTTATTTTTGTCTCCTAAAACCACATAACGTTTTATCCGTTCATCAACTTACAAGCATACCTAATTCAAGGTGGATTTGAATTTGATCGACTAAACTAAATTTATGGTTTTCCGGATCAAAATTACCCATCTCAATTAATCAATCTATGTAAAAATAAAATAAAATAAAAAACTCAATCAATCTGTCACCAATATTGTTTTAGATGGTGTCTCAATAATCCATAATCCTTGCCATTCTATATAATGTAAAGAAGTGGGCCGCGTCTAGTCTATATCGTCCATATGATCTCTAACGACCATATACATATCTCGTTGGATTTCAGGTTTTTTTAACCACTTATAAGTATGGCTCCACGCCACACCCAATGTATGATCACAACTACACCTTTTTTGTACACTCTCCTTCCTCATTTCTTTCACCGACTTGAACTTGGAATGCTAACCGGTTTTGTAGATTCATTTTTCCTCGTTAAGAGCCACCTCCACCGTATTGAAAATCATATTTCACAACCACTTTCTTTGGTTATTCGTCAACTTTATCCACTCCAGCTCAAGTATAAACTTGAGTACTTTTTTTTTTGGTATATCTCACATCTTTTTCATTCTTTTACCTGTTTTTTTTATTTTATTTTATAAAATTCAATAATTTTAGTTATTTTTTATTTAAATTTAACAAACATCGAATTCACCCAACTCATCACCTAACTGTGTTAAGTTGAGTTGGATTAAGTTGATTCACTATTCAGACATCAGAACAATATGCTACTAATTGGGTTGAGTTGATTTACTTTAATGACTAATTCTACTGAAAAAACACAGCTTTATAGAATTTAGAGAAAGGAATTGAAAAAGTATTTGTAGTTCGGAGGGGTCTGTGGAAGTACTAGCTATACGTACTCTATATAAAAGTAGTTGAATGTAATGTATATATTCTCAAAAACTATATAAAAGTTTTAGGCTAAAATGCTCTTTTGCTCCCTTAACAACATTTTTAGTATCGCTTTGGTCCCATAAGTAGGGCTGGAAATGAGCCGAGTCGAATCGAACTTGTTTGAGCTCGACTCGATAAGTACTGATTCAGCTCGAAACTCGACTCGAGTTCGAAACGAACCTTTTTTTTAGATCAAGTTCGGTTCAGCTCGTTAGGTTCAACTCGTTTGCTCGAATTGTATATCTTACAAGCTTTTTTTTTGTCAAAAATATATGTTTTGACATATTTAAATAAATAATTATCACTAATAAAATGACATATTTAAAAAAATAATTATAACTAATAAAACTATTTACAAGCTTTTTTTTTGTCAAAAATATATGTTTTGACATATTTAAAAAAATAATTATAACTAATAAAACTATGAAGCGTACATAGCTTTTGCTACTGTAGCACAATCCATATACTACATGTATAGCTTTTACATTGTCATTGTAATGCACTTCTCTTGTGTGTGTATATATACACTGACCTCTCTAATATTTTGTAAACTCCCCGATGTGGGACTATTTTAGAGCATATGTTTGTTTAAAAGCTTCTATAAACTATTAGCTTCATTTTTTCCTCTCTCTATTATTATAATGTTCCTTAATTTTTAATCAAATTTGTAATAATTCTTATGAAAAAGTACATAATTATTAGAAAAAGCTTGTAATAAATTACATATTATATAAACACACATACATATACATATATATTTTTTAGAGAACGAACACACACACACACACACAGATATATATATATATCGGGCTGGTTCATGAACCAAACGAGTCGAACCATACTTAGCTCAAGTTCAACTCATTTATTTAACGAGCTTAATTTTAAACACACACACACACACACAGATATATATATATATCGGGCTGGTTCATGAACCAAACGAGTCGAACCATACTTAGCTCAAGTTCAACTCATTTATTTAACGAGCTTAATTTTAAACTCAAGTTCGGCTCATTAGGTTCATGAACCAAGTTCAACGAATCAATTATCGAATCGAATCTCGAACTATTTTCGAGTTGGTTCGGTTCATTGCCAGCCCTACCCATAAGTAATAAAAACTCTGTTTATGTCCCATAACTTTATTTAAAGTATCAGTTTGGTCCTTTCTGTTAATTTAATTCAAAAAACGTTAAATTTTGGTCCCTTAACTTATTTAATTAATATTAGTTTTGTCTTTTAGCTTATTTAATTAGTATTAGTTTGGTCCCTAAATTTAACATTGTTTTGAATTAAAATAACAGAAATGACCAAACTAATACTTTAAATCAAGTTAAAGGACCTAAACGGAGTTTTTATTATTTATGGGACCAAAGCGATACTATAAATGTTGTTAAGGGACCAAAATAGCATTTTAGCCAAAGTTTTACGTATATGCTGCTTCTTTTTTGTCGAAAAATGTTTTAATATGCTAAGAAGAGGAAATGATGATCCATGCAGTCCAATACTCCAAAGACTCCTTCTTTTTTCAGCATATTGATTTCTCACGTGTCTTATTTGGTTCAGATTATATATCTGAACGGCATAAACATCCCATAAAAACTCCCAAAACACGTTAAAATATTTTGGACGTGCAAGAAAATCATGAGGTAGAAAAAAGTAACGGCTTATTCCAAATTACCCTAAACAAAAGGTTATGGACCTACATGCGATATGAATGTCAAGTTCAAGGCCCATACATGCGATATCAATTTCTTCCCCAATTCAAATAGAGCAAAATTAATTCCATTAGTCTGATTACCAGAATAGGAAAAAACCGAGGACTTCAATCACCAAAGCTTACATTCTGTGTGTCTCTCAAATACTGAAAATCAATGCAAACCATATACTAACCACCCTAGAATAGTGACATTTTCTTTCAATTTGACATTGGTTTTAGAGTTATTTTAAATAAATGATTCTTGGAGGAGTAGAGATGGTTTTTATGATTTTATCTTCTTGATTAACCTTGTATTTTTTTGTAGGCTTGTTATGTCTATTTGATCTAGCGCATGCTGATTTTTGATAAAAAAAAAAAAAAGCAACATGATTCTGTACGATATTTTAATCATATATAGAGTTGAACCTACAACACTTCTCCCAGCTTGTTGTATGATTATTTGACTATTAAATTCTTTGAGAAAGAAACGTTATATGCTTCTCTTTATTTTATTTTATTTATAAAAAGTAAAATCACTTTTTATTTGCCTACTTACTATTTGGCATGGAACACGAAGTTGAAATCCCTTGTTGGTTAAATCATTATTAAGTGCTCAAATAATGAGTGCAGCTGGAAAAAAATACCGTGATATCAAAGGTAAAGGAGAACTTTGAGTGAAAGAGGAGAAATAATTATACCTAATAGTTCACCCGTAGTTTGGTGTATAAGAAAGACTCGCCAATAATGCAACCTAATTGGTTAGAGGGTTGTTGTTCTCACAAGAAGAGTGAGTTTGCTAGAAACACATGGAAATTACCGAAAAAAATTCAACGGTAGTTAATTACTGTCGGTTTCTTTAGTTATAAGTTAGGGGTAGTTAACTACGTTGGAGTGTTTTTGGTCATTTCTATGTGTTTCTAGGAAACAATGGAGGTTAGAAAAGCAATTCTCGTGATTATCCGATATGATGGAACATACGAATCCAACTCATGACACGGACACGAATATGGACGTTGTTTATAAAAGATGTAAAATTAGAATCTAAATACATATGTGCATCTAAATTTAATAGTTTTCACTTTAATCCATTTACTAAGTTAAAAATGAATTTTAATGAAGTTTAATAAACATTTTTAACCACGTCTGAGAAATGTCAAATGAGTTTTAAAATGTGTCGATGCAAAGCAATTTTGTTTTCGAACACTTGTATAGATTTTTGGATACAAGTGTTTGATCACCAGCGTGTGCCTTAAGTCTTATATACTTATTGTCATAAGGCTTTTGATAGAGATGTCGTGTCAAAGTCTGTTAGAGGTCTAAATGTTTAACCTATGTTGCCACTTCTGATGCTCTCTGAACTCCTCAATAATTTATACATCCAACATTTTATCCATTCATAAATGATGTGAGACTTAATAACTCACAACTTAAAAACCACATCACCGGCCTTTATCGACACTAGGATTCCACTCTCTCACCGCACTAAGAGATTTTCTCATTTCCTAATAATGCAGAAGCTTAACCAATTACACTTAAATTCCAATTGCCAGAGATGGCAACTTGGCTATCATTAGAGGTGCATGTGGTTTATAGGATGAAACTATTGCAACTTGCAAGCTCTTGCTTATGAAATGAAATAGCATTAAAATTCGATAATTGTTCTTCTCCTATCTGTTTTTACTTGTTCCCATCAAAATAGCCGAGCGTGAGTTAACTCATGCATGTGTATTTTCAACGTGAGTTAACTCGCGTAAGACATGAATGAGAAAAAACAGATAGGAAAATTCTCTTAAAACTCCTACCGCGATAAAGAGATTGGACAATTTTCTTCCAAAAACATTAAGATGGGTTTGGGTTGAGAGCCCAACCAAATCGAGAGGAGAAATACTTATCATATTTTTCATACCAAATAATATGAGAATGCATTTTCTTTTCCCACGTTATATTATTTTACGCACGTCTTATACAATTCGATATAATTCGAACGACAAAAAAAAGCTCATAAAATCCTTCAAAACATGTTAAATATTTTAGATTTTAGCATCCAAACAAAATACACAAAAAACTTGCATGAAGGAAAAAGTAAAATCCACAGAAAATGGATTAAAAATAATTTTAATGGTTGAGATGAAAATTGTTTCTTTCAACGTGTACCTTCTCTGTCCGAACTTCTCTAATTTGTCTGACACAGGCTCGGACCTATTCCTTTGTAACGGGCAAACCTCACTGACACTGAGGGCCCCAAACATGCGTGGGTTTCCCATCCCATTCTCACTGGACAATGGACATGGTTATTACTGCCCGTACTAACCTACAACGTCATGGAGAAGACACAAAATCTAGCACTTGATCTTCTTCTAGTTGACCAGATAAAATAAAATAAACAATATATAATCCTCATTGCCTAAACTCACTAGCTAAATTCCCTATATACCTTTCATCTTTAATAATTTATCTTCTACTTTCAACACAAATCCACCATTAGTAATTAATTAATGCAAATGTTACTGTCCAAAAAGTGCATATTAAGAAACTCAATGGGTGTTAATTTTATCTTCTACTTCTAGTATTTGATTATCATCAGCACAAAGAAAGCATCTAGAAACAAGACCAAAAGAAAAAGTGTACATGTATGAATGAAATTAAAAACCATCATCATCACAAATTCATAAAATAAACAAACTAATGAATAATTACACTACTACATTCAGAAGATGATTTTTGTGTTCCACCTTGACAGAAAAAGAAAACATGAGGACACCTAAACAAACAATTATCAACTAAACTCACATTAGCAGAATCTTGTTTAAGAATAAGCAAAGGACGAGGTATCCCACCAAGCAAATAATTTCCTCCCAACAAAAGCCTCCCAAACGGAGCCATCCCAATTTCAGGAAAAACCGTTTTCAATGCAAACTGAACCGGTATTATACCGGTGAACCGGTTATTCTCCAAAGACAAAGAAGAAAGCTTTGGCATCGTAGCTAAAAACGCAGGTAAAAAACCTTGAAGCTGATTATTACTCAAATCAACCGCTATAAGCTCGCTTTGAGATGATTCTGTTCCATAAGAAGGAGCTTCAATGGAGGAAAATTCGTTGTATGAAAGTGTTAACTGTTGCAAAGATGGAAGCTGAAAGAATATAGAAGGAACATAGCCATTGATTTTGTTTGAACTAAAATCCACAACCTGCAAATAATTCAAATTCTTGAAGCTTTCAGAATCTAAACCACCGCTTAGATTATTGTTCCTCATTGAAATCTGAACCAAAGAAACCGGTAAAGACGCCGGAAATCCAAACGGGTCACCGGAAAATCCATTATTACTAAGATCCATGTAGTAAAGATTTTCAAGAGAACCCAAATTAGGTATTTTTCCATTGAGCTTGTTTTGTTGAAGTTCAAGCCTAGTTAAGCTTTTAAGATAGTTGAAACTTGAAGGAACCGTTCCTTGAAGATTGTTGTTATCAAGATACAGCTCTTCTAGATTTGTGAGAGATCCAATGGAAGATGGTATTTCACCAGTGAAAGAGTTTGATGAAAGAATGAGTCGACTCAAACGAGTTAACCTAGACAAAGATTCTGGTATGTTACCAGTGAAGTAGTTGTTTGAAACATCTAGTGTGTTGAGATAAGGAAAATTGTCTATGCTGAATGGGCCTGAGTAACCAGCTTGGTCGAGACTGAGTTCAGTGACTCGACTCAGATTGGAGATGATTGTGTCACATCTGAATCCGCAGGTAAATTTTTCACTGAAGAGATTGTCACATGGGTCAAAGGTGAAGTCCCATGTGCTGATGCATGAACCTGGGGTTATTGAATTAGGGTTTATGTTATGTTTGAGTTGTTTTAGTGATTTTGTGTCTAACCAATGTGTTTTTGATTCTGTGTTTTTGAGTAATGTTGTTGATGCTAAGATGAGTGAAAATAGAAAGAAATTTAGAGGGTTCATTGTGACTAGTCAGAAAATGTGTCTGAAATAGAGGTTATAAAGAAAGTGAAAAAGGGTAATTTATGAATGTAGAATCAGGACCGTTGATTGATTATAAAGAGAGTGAAAAATGTTGTGGAAAGAGTGAATCTGGATCGTTGAATGTGTAAAGTGAATTTGTGAAGTGTAGCTCTCTTCTCCACTCAATGGAGTCAGGGATTCATGTGATGAGTGGGTTCACGGGTGGAGATTTTAGGGACTTATGTGAAGAAACTTTATGGAATTAAGATTTATTTTTTGAGATAGAAGAAAGGGATCATTTTTTTGATTCAAGAAGAAAGGGATAATGATAAGGGATAACCTTTGTTTGATGTGTTGGGTCTTGGCCTATTGGTTTAGTGACACATTTTGGTATTTATAAATTGATGTTTGTTATACGTGTTGATTGAAAAGTAAAATGAAATTAATATTATGAGTTTGGTTTTGTTTTTTTTGTATATGGCTGTATATTTGGCTTTTAAATAATGTTGGTGGCTAACGGTTATGTAGGCTTCTAATCCAACATTCTTAAATTTCCAATGCAGAATATGATTTTTAAATTGGAAAAAATAAATTGGACACCCCAATGTTATTCTACACCCTTGAGAGGGACTGAGAAAGAAGTGAGAACACTTTTTTTTTTGTCAAGAATAAATTTCCAAAAAAATAAAAAGTGTTTCACAATAGATTATCGAGGACCACTATCAGTGATGTGTATACTGTAGGTCGAGTGTTATTTAAAGAAAGGTCATGTTAACCGGTGTCCCAAAACACTAGTTAATGAAACAAAAAAAAAGTTTTAAATTAAATAATACACTTCATTAACTTTTAAATGATTGACAACACAAGTTCCAACGCAGTACATACTATATTTGGTTCTTAACTAATGTCCCAAGAACATCGATTAACATTTCCCTTTAAAGAATGGCTGAGTCTGTGTTTGAAATTGCGGTAAACAACTGTTAAAACCACATTTAGGCTGAAGTTAGGAACTTGAGCTTCATAGAAGTGACATTGGAAAGCGTGAATTATGTTACAAACACCACCCCAAACTAAGGTTCTCTCTTGAGACCTTTCATTTTTTATGTCAAGTGTACTCTAGTTCTTCGACGATTTACCCTCGGTAATTCTTGGATAAACAACTATAAGGTTCGCTGTTGAGATGTATATTTGGCCCCAAAAATTATCATGGATAATATTTGTCGTGTGTTATACAATGCAATTTCAAGTTACAATGAATGAGCCGATTAGATGGTTAGTACATTCAAAATGGCATAATTTGACACATGAGAGTCTAAACAGTATTTAATATCCAATTAATCTTTCACCAGCAACTCCCATCATATGAAATGAGTTTAATATCCAATTATGAAACCCTTGAAATATAGTTGCTACACCAAAACTAGGCGCAAAGAAGATATGATCTGGGACAGAAGGATTCGAACCTCCCCTTTAAGCCTAACTCGAGACATGACGATGATGGTCCACACTCTTATAAGAACGAAATTAGGGGTGGCAAAATGGATCGAATTCGTCGGACTCATCCGTTTAACCGTCTATTTTAAATGAATTGAGTTGAAATTTTAAACTCAGTCTCCTAAGTTGGTTCGCTCCTAGCCTGCTGAAAAAGCATGGTGGAAACATTGTGGTGGACTGCCCCGCTTAGTATAAAAAACAATCATTTTTTTTATGATTTATAATGAAAAATAATGTGAATCACAACATTAAATCTTTAGCGCCCCGTTGTTATTTTGTAGTTGGAGTGTTTTTTTTGGTAATAATAACAACAAATTATGTGAATAAGTCAAAACATTTGAATGTTATGGTAATATCAACAACACATTATAATTTTTTATGATTAATATAAACAAAAAAATATTGGTTGACGAGCTGGCCTAGTCTTCCAACCCCGCTACCTATAAAGAAGTGGGACGAGATGACAATTTAATTAAACTCGACCATTTAAGTTGACTTGTCTTGCAGTATCCCATTTTTGACGGATTAAAATGGGATAAGGCTAAACACCCTAAATGAAATGCATAAGTGCAACTTAATTCAGCTCACGCGAGGTTTAATCATGCAAGTTTTATTTAGGCTTAACCCGAGATATGGCTACTAATTACTATTACATGACGATCCAAAAAGAGTTCAATCGAAATCCGTAGTTATCCATAGTTAACGTTTGAGCTCTATCCATGTAATGATATGGATGTTTTAATATTTTTTTTGGTAGAATTATATAATCTTTCAACACTGCTTATAAAAGAAATTATAAGGTAGAAGATTATGGATCAATTGCCAGACAATATTATGGCATCTTATGCGATGGCAGTGGTTGCAAAATGTGGTTTAGGCATCGGGTCCCAAAGTTAACTCATTTGTGTTTATTAAACATTTTTTTTTTAATACAAATATGAAAATGACATTTCTATTATGGCTAACTAACTTCATAAATTGGCAGTCATAAAGGAATCAGATTATCTTTTACGCAAATAATTTTTTATTGGTGCTTCCAACGAACTTACCCAACCATATTTAGAAAAACTCTATGGGTGTACTATATATGTGTATTAATTTGATGGATATGGTGTCCTAAACATTCAATCGGCAAGTCATTGCCTCGTCAGCAGAATGATTGCTAGATAAACAACAATCACTTCCACAATCGTTAGGTCTTCTTTGAAAAAGTTGTCCTTAACCAGAAATACAATTTTAAATCATATCATTTTTTTAAGGATCAATTTTAAAATACGATATATACTATTATTTTTCTTTAACTATATTAATAATTTTAATTATATTATGATTTTTGTATTAATATTACTATGGGTATGTTTGTTATAGTTTTTTTTTTCAATAGATTTTTATAATGTAACATCTTTTTCTTATAATTTTTTTAGAAAAATATTACAAAAAAAACTCTGAAATAAAAAGCTATTTCGAATAACTTTTCATAAAAAGCATTTTTAAAAAATGTTTTTTTTAAAATAATATGTGATTTTTATTATGTAAAATCTCTAACAATTAGTATTAAGTTAGTAAAGTCAAAATCTCATTTTTAACTTATAATCAATAAATTTGAAATAACTTATACAAGTAAATTTAATAAAAAAAAAACAGTTTAGAAATACAAAGGAAAATCAATTTTTCTAAAATCTAAAAAAATGGGCCCTATATTATCTTCTAAACACCTTTTAGGTCTATTATCTCTATTATGAGGCTTATACTCCCCTAATAAAAAAATGTACATATCGATTCTTTAATTTGATTAAATGGTAGCAATTTAGCCGTTTTCATCCATTTTGTTAGTCAAAATTAACATTTGTGACATATGATGTTGTGATTGAGTGTCTGTACATTAATTTATTTATTTTTTGACAAAATTGGAAAGTACCATCCATTATATTTTTTATCGAAAACACACAAATTTCGTGTTGCGAAAATTGAAAAGCTTAATGTAACATCCCTAATTTTCATAAGCTATATTTTCATATATCTATGTATATGTGTGTCCGCTTTATAAATCACTAGCTATTCTTGTAAGTAATTTTATGTGTATGTATCCGCTAAATTTTTTATCACATAGCCGTATGTGTTTGATTATTATTAAAAAAAATGTACAATTATGTTTTAGTTAAAGTTGTTAAATAAAATTTACTAGTTTTGATCCTTTTAGATAAGTATATGAATGCATGGCCAACGTGGGAGTTTGTTAGAGAATTAAGGAAACCTTCATGCTTGTAGACAACACCCTAAGGGAGATACTATGATAATTTGTAGGGCCAGATATTAGTATATTCTTGTAAAAAAAAGATTAAATCTTGTGTGTGCTAGGTTCAAAAGGAAACGTGTGTTTGTTAGACTAGGTAGTTTAGTCCCATGATGCTTATTTCCTTAAATTTTGTTACACGTTACTAACTCCACAATGACTTAGTCTTAATGAATAATTTCTTCCATTGGTTTCCAAATCCCAATATAATAGGCCTGCACCCAACATAAGTGGGACAACTTACTTCCTTTCTTTTCATCAGATAGTCTACAACCTAACCAATTGAATGTTCATTCTTTTGGATACTCTATCACTCACGTTTTTCCCTCTCTATTTTATTTCCCTATTCCATTTCACAATAAAGAGGAGAATAATAGTAACGATTTCATCTCTTGTACACCATCAAAATCCAGTCCTCACATATTTCCCTCTTATTCACACGTACCATCAATATTTGTGAGGCAATTGAATTGCCTTTATGTCATATGGTCCTCAATTGATTCGTATTAGGTCGAAATATTACCACTCTTTCCTCCCAAAACGATTCTTCAAGTCCATCGAGTCACTCCTATCTTCACTATATAAATTGATGCAAGTTCTAAGGTACTTTCATATTCCAATTTTTAAATCTAGAATTATTTTTTTTGAAGCTTTGTGCTCCGATCTTCTGTTAGTACCTCGCCCTCGCCGGTTCTAGAGTTCTACTAGGAAGAAAAGTTCTCGTGGTAAGGGTTTTTTCCCGATACGTCCATACTAAGTGCTAGACTGTGTTATTCAGTAGAGGTAGCAATTCTTGTCTTTTAAAAAGAAAAATAATTAATTCTTGTCTTTTAAAAAGAAAAATAATTAAAACGTATTCTCATGTTAAAATTAATCCCTTCTAAACGTGATTATTATTAATTATGTTTTATATGAAAGTTATGTATGATAATATGGTATGAATTGATATATTTTATATTATTATGCTTTATATGTTTTTGTGATGTTGGAAAAGAAATGTTACATTTTTTATTTTATTTTATGAATCAAAGAAGAGAAAGATGAAAATGTGAGTTTGTAAAATGATTGGCTTTTGGTTTGTGTACTTGATAATGCATTAATACTTGACCGTAGCCTTAGTGGCGGGTTAATATCATATTTCTTAGTGGTGCCTACTTGGCGGGATTTAGTTTGCATTTCTTAGTGGTGCCTAAGTGGCGGGATTTAGTTTTCATTATCATTATCATGCATGGCATATGCATCTGTGTGGTGCCTGTGGCGGGCTATATAATTATATTCTGTGTGGATGCCTTAGTGACGGGTTATATCCGGATCATGTAGTATTTAAGAGCATGCATTTACACATAATCGCATTGCATTGGGTCAGTTATGCATTTGTGTGTTGATAAAATATTAAACTATTATAATGCAAAGGAAACGTGTGTGAACTTTATTTAAAGCTATTGACTTGGATGCATTTTTCTTAATTCTTTTTATTGAGAAGTTTTGATATTATCTATTTTATGACATTGTTTCTTGTACTTTGAGTATGAACCAATTTGGACAAGGAAATTGACCCTTACACTAACATTTTAGGTATCAAAGAAGACACGGTGTATGCTTTGGTGTTTTTGCTTGAAGCGCGTGCGGGGACGAAATTGTGTTTTTATTGAATTGTAATTTTAGAAGTAATTTTGAAGGATATTAGTTTAAGAATTTTAATTAAATTATGTTAAGAATTTTGTATAGGTTTTGCTAGAACATATATTATTAATGAAATAAATAAATAGTAGTGTTTTTCAGAAAAGGAAAATGATTTAGGCGTAATGTCTTGGATCAAAATCCGGGGCGTTACACTTAACTTTAGGAACAAACTAACAAATCAAAATTAGTAGCATAAAACAACATATTGCCTACAAAAGTGGAAAGATTAAAGTGATTAAAACATGGATGTCTTTGGACTTGTATCGTCCAAGTCATTATTAGTAGAATGAAGATTGTTATGGACGTTTTTTCTAACACTCTTCTTAACACTCACTTTCTTATTGGGTGAAATTTATATGGATATCACACATTAGAAATAGATCCTACATGAAGTGGTGAGACACGAGTTTGATCCAATAGAAGAATGAACGTTAGAGAGAATGCTAAAAAGAGAGTGTGTCCTAACATTTCTTTTTGTTGAATATGTGATGTAATGAGGCGAAGTCAATATGTCGTTCTGAACGGAAAAACACCACAAGATTGAAAAACCAAAATATGCCTCACCAAGATTGGAAAACCAAATCACACCAAACTAAAACGACGAAAACACTAAAAGAACCGGATAGATGTTTTTATTGTCTTTTTTTGGAGCGTGCTTGGTTTTAATATATAATGCTAACTTGTTTTAAGTCTTTAAGTTCTTCTATCTACTTAAGACTCAAACTTATCATGAGTCACAACCCCAAAAATATTGTTTAAGATCATATAATTTAATTATTATTGTGCTATGGTTTAGTAATATAATCCCATTTTGATTTCTTCAAAAAAAAAATAATTTAATTATTATTAAACTTAAGTTGACTTGTCAAAAAAGGAAGAGAGAGCTTTGTGATAAAAGAATGAGTAAAAATCAAATGGAAGGGTATACGTGCCACCTAGCATGAGATTTTATTTTATATTATTTTATTTTAATTTTCACAAGACTAAAATTCCTTAATATATGAGGGAATTTGGAAAATTCATCGAGGAAGAGCTTGGATGTCTTGAACGATTTTAAATAAATTTTTAAATTCACTGCTTCTTTTTATAATATTTTTTAAAAAATACTACTAAATATTTATAAAAATATTCTTTTAGAGAAAGTGAAGGATTCCCCTATATATTCTTTTCTTCAATACCTTCGAACTCTGAAACAAACAGAAAGCTTGTTGTTCCCACTTCAGCCTTTGCTATATAACACCAGTAAACTACACATTTACCATCATTAACAGTTAACCATCACAAGATTTACACTACAAAAAAATGAAACTTCGACAATTAACTGTTGTAGAACAAAAAATTTCGACAATCAACTACATCCAGATGAATTTTTAAGAAAATTCAAAAGTGGGAACAACGATGACAATCAAACAGTAAGGGTTTATTGGATCAATACAAGCCTTATCACTGATTCCCTATGCACGACATTAGACAGTCTATCTTATTATTTGGGTAAGCACTTAAACTCATCTTCACACCACAAAAATTAACAGCTTTCGAGGCAATTTAATGCACATACTCATGCGTTGAATTTATGCTGTGCTTGAACTTTTATTTTTGGTCAATGAGTCATTGAACGTTGAAAATTATTGTTCACACATCTTAAAAGACTGAAAAACATTAATAAAAGATGAAAATACCCTCGTGATAGTTAACTACCAAAGTAAAGAACCGGCGACAGTTAACTAACAAAAAAATTTCAACCGTTAATTGCCCATGAATAAAAAAAAAAATTAATCCTCCATCGACATTTAAGTGCCGAGGAGCTCAAAACTACCAATTTTTTTTTACTTGATATGCATGAACAAAATTCTGAAAATCTTATCACTTGTAACAAAATTCTAAGGACAAGAAAACATTTTTTATTTTTGAATAAAGGACGAGAAAACATGATAAATTGACAATATTAAGTGCCGGATCAATGGAATTGGCGGAATAGGTAAAATAAATCTTGCTCTAGATCTTGAATGTTTGATTGCCTGCTCGTCAGTTTGTGAAAATGAAAAGAAACAAGTCAAACAAATATGTCGGTGCTGCTATAGATAACTAGTCTTGAATAAATTGACAAGAAAACATGATAAATTGACAACATTCAAGCAATTTGGTAGTTTTGAGCTCCTCGAAGTGCCGATGGAGTTTTTTTTTTAATTCATTGGCGGTTAATTGCCGAAGAAACTTCGGTAGTTAACTGCCGCCGGTTTTTTACCACGGCAGTTAATTATTGCGGGGGCATTTTTCATACTGGTGTTTTCAACCTTTTAAGATGTGTGAACAACAATTTTCTTGAGCGTATAGTACAAGCCTTTGAATCATTTAATGGACAACTTTTGTAGGAGGAAGTTACTGTTCTTAGGGCTCATAAGTCATAATAAAAAGAGTTGACAACTTCTTTTCCCATCACATTATCCCATGGCGCATTCAATTCTGGTTATCAAATCCGAAATATTTTAACATGTTTTGGAGGGTTTTGTAGAGTATCTACACTGTTTGGATTATAAAATATGAACTCTATAAGAAATAAGAGAAATTAACAAGGTGGAAAAAGAAAATGTCAAAAGAGTTACTATTAACTTTAAAGCCCATGAAATATTTGGATCAAAGGCTAACCTTGGACAATAGCGTTGGGTCGGCCATACATACTTAATCCACATTTTCTCCTCGGTACTAATATAGGTAGGATAATTTAACTTCTTCAAAGAAAAAAAATACTTAATCCACATTATTAACTCTTATTTAAGAAATGTTAAAATCAAAATGGCGAATGTTAAAGATAATGTTAGAAATACAATGTTCATAATACAATGTTAAAGATAATGTTAGAAATACAATCTTGTTGGAAAACACACCGTAAAACTATTAAAGGTATTGTAACCTTTGACTTATCACATGTAAATTTAATCATAAAGAAGGAAATTTTAATCAAAAACACATAAATATTTCTATGTTTTAATTACTTCTTAAGACCCGTGTCAAAAGCTAAAACATCAAAAGATAAAAAAAAATGGAGGGAGTAGTGTCTAAACTAATGCCCCTTATATACTAGTTTAACAAACAAATATAATAAAATTATCTTAGAAATTGTGTAGTCCAATTCTTAAAACTTTTAAATAACTCATCGAATTTTTTGTTCAAAAAGAGCACATCATTTTTAAATATAATATTTACACAATAATAATAATATACATATCATCTCTCCTCAAAAAATATTTCTTGTAAAAAAAAAAATCTCTCCCCAAAAATAATAATATACAAATCATATATTTTTTAGAAAAAAAAGAAAGGTGGAATAAGTTTTCGAACATTTCATGAGTTTAACCTTGCAATGTTGTCTAAACATGGTTGACGTATTATACACAACGACGACTTATTGATCTCACAAGTTTTGAAAGCAAGGTATTTTCCTAGAAACAATTTCTTGAAAGCTTTAATTGGTTACTGCCCAAGTTATACATGGAGAAGTATTTTGCAAGCATGAGTGGATATGTTATTGAGAAAACAAGTATTTGGAGAGTAGAAGGCGGTCGTCTAATTAATGTATGGGAGGACAATTGACTTCCTTATCAAAATGGGCATAAGATTTGGTCCCCTAAACCTCCTAATTATGATATTATGTTTGTCTCAGATCTCCTTCACCATGATATTCGATGTTGGAATGCTCCTTTAATTAATGAAATTTTTCTCCCTTTTGAGGCTCAACAAATTCTTCAATTTTCAATCTCTCTCTCTCTCAATTGCAAGATGAATTTGTGTGTGGTGATTCACGGTCAGCTACTTTTTCTGTGAAGAGTTCATACCATTTCTTAAAGGCAAGGCGTGAAGCAGATGGCTCACATAGCTCAATGTAGGACAATAATCACCAAGTGTGGAAAATTATGGAAAATAAAAAGTATACCAAGACACATCCATTTTTTCTTGGAGGATTCTACATGAAAAACTACCAGTAAAAATTGATCTTTTTAAAAAAGGAATAAGTAGCGATCGATTGTGTGTTCTTTGTGGGGAACATAATGAGACAGTTTCACACCTTTTTATGGAATGTCACTGGTCAAAGCAGATATGGTTTGCCTCTTCTTTAGGTGTGGTATTTAATTCGAATGATTCCAGGTACGTTCTTTTCCATAAGTGGTTGGAGGAAAATATTATTGATGTCGATGAGGATATTATAGTTTGTGTTTTAGCCTTGTGTTATGAGATATGGTGTGCGAGAAATAAGAAATGTTTTTAGGGGACTGATGTTGATGCGGTTGCCACTGTTCAAAAGGCACAAAGATCTATTGTGAATTTTAAGAGTGTTAGTACGGTGTTGGTGGAGAAACTTAGTGGAGGTCCAATCTTCCCAATATCTGACGTTCATTGGACACCTCCTTTTAGTGATTTCTATAAGTTTAATGTTGATGCAGCAGGTCCGATAGAGGGTGATAAGTGGGACATTGGTGTTGTGGTGAGAGATAATGAATGTGTTGTCGTTGATGCTTGTTTCTGACAAGTATTTTCATTACCAGATTCAGAGGTTGCAGAAGCTTTAGCTTTGCGGAAGGGTTTGGAATTCGCAAAAGGCATGTGTTTTCTGAATCTTATAGCAGAATCAGATACTTCTAATGTGGTTTTAGCGTTGAATGCTCACCAACAATCTCCCAACTATGATGACTCTATTATTCGAGATTGTATTAACTTTAAGTGTAGTTTTCGTAGTTTAAATTTTTTGCATGTTAGGCGTGAAGTCAATCAAACTGCTCATTATTTAGCTAAATATGCTATTAAGAATTTAGATTGCATATGGATCGAAGAAACTCTGCCTTGTATTTCTACAATCTTGACATTTGATTTATTGCGAGACTTTCATTAATGAATTTTTCTTTAACGTAAAAAAAATAGTAAATATGCAAAACAAAACATATTTCATGTCTCTTTCAACAAAATAAATATATTTTATGTCAACAAAATATAGTCACACTCTTTAAACAATAATATATAGCTATACAAATACTAATATACATATTACATTTTAGTTTTTAAATGGTCCAGTCATTAGTTCAATCAAACTTTATTTGGTTAAATACCAACAAAAGTTTAATCTTAAGACCGTGTCATCTGACCGAGTTATTTGATTCGATTTGGTTCAGTTATGCGGTTCAACCAGTGATTCAGTGGTTCGACCATTAACCCAGTGGCTCAGTACCCCTACCAAATCGATGATCGAACCGAGTTTTAAAACTATGCTTAAAAGTTTAAAAATATTTTTTTTTTCTCTTTTTATCCCCTTGAGCACTAGTTAACATTTTTATCCCCTTGAGCGTTGGTTAACATTTTTTATAATTTAATAACGAGATAATACTCATAATAGTCTTTTTGGTTCTTGAATATGTAACAAATGGTCACAATGGTCCTTTAATGTATCTAAATTCAAAATAGTTCATGATTGTGCATTTCATTAGTCAAAATAGTCATTGACATTAAAATAATTTGTTAATATTATCATATTAATCCTTCAATATACTTACTTATTATATATCAGTACTTATAAGTACTTACTAGTACTTACTTATTGTCATTTCATTCCATATATGAAATGAGTTATTATAAGTATTAAAGAATTATTTTAGGGTCAGAGACTATTTTGATTAACAAGGTGCACAAACAAGAACTATTTTATATTTTTTTATACATTGAAAAACCATTATGACTATTTGTTATACGTTTAAGGACCAAAATCATCATTACCCTTTAATAATTAGAGTAGTATTTGAACTGGAGTAGATTCTAGTTAATTCTAATATATAGTTACAGACTATATATAACTTTTTTATCTTGTACTCTCCTCCATATTAGCTTCCCTCATGCCCCTTATCCCTACATGCAATGCAATGTTGCATCAAGTTAACACATACGTACAAAATCTAGAAGAATCTCACAAACAACACTATTTATTTTTGGTTAGCAAATTAGTGCTCTCACATTGTGACGTACATATTCCTTTCTCTAAGACAAAAGTATTCAATTTCTTATTAATTGATGCGTCCCACTTGGACAACACATGATCAATTCTTGTCCTTGATGCTAAAACATCTCTTTAATATTGCATGTCAGAACTTACCTATGAAAAAAATATCTTCTAATAAACTTCGTATATCAACCTTGTTTCATTATATACTCAACTAGATTTTGTTTTTACAGTTATATACTCAACTTAAATTTAAACCAAGTAAATACGATTTTTTTTTTTCAATCAAAAACTAGTTAGAGTACAATGGGGAACCATTGATCCAACTGGAACATATTCAAAGTACATATCTATAAGTACAAAACTCATGTTACAAGACAAAATGACTATAACACTATTAACAAGTAAATTGAGAACACAACCTTCTAAAATTTGCTAACTAGCAAGTACCAAGGCAAAGATTTCACTTTGCTTTTAAATCAAATAATTGTACTTTTTTGCAGATGATATCGTTTATGATATTCTAGATAGTCAATTTGGTAAAATTAAGATCTGAAATTTAACACAATTGAGGAACAAACCAGTCATAAAAATGAATTGAAATACTAGTATAAATTATGCAAGTAATATGAATTCTTGCACAAGCAACTAAATTAAAGCAAGCAATATATATATAACATACTCACCCAACAATATAAACTTATAGATAATAAAATACAGTCATGTTTTGTTTTTCAGACCACACTTCTTGCAAATAAAACAACATAAGCTAGCTTGCTAGTTCTTTACCTAGATGGAGAGTTTGGAACCAACTTTTGGTTTAATATGAGATTACAAACTAATTAAAGCTCAAATAACAACTTAACAAGTGCTAGCTATCTGCTTAATTAATTTACAATGTCTAATTCAAGCAAATTTAACATGACATTGGTTTCATTAATTCAGCTGCTCAACCAAGGCGCAAATCGTCATTTTTGTAACCTTCTTCTCCATGGTGATGAGGAAGATTAAGATGAGAATGGTGCTGACAGAATGCATACAGAGTGGAAGCACCATTGGCCAATGCAACTGCTGATTCCTCGTCTCCTTCGTCGTGGAAAAGAAATTGTGGATGGATCACACATTTTTCCTTCTTATTGTTATTCCATTCACACAATGAAAGGAAACAAAATCATTTCCACTTCTCAATATTTAAATCATTTACAATCACAACAAAATGCATTTTTCTATCTTTTTACTTACTAGAAAAAGTTGAAATAACACGGAAATTAGAGACCGATAAAAAAAAAAGTGGTCACCAAATTTGACGTCTCTAACACTTAGGTATGGAATTAGAGACGGATTTTTTTTCTCTCTTTAAATTTATGCTGTTGTTTCAGCTTTTTCTAGTAGTATATAACATTAATTTGAAAGGAAAAAAAATGTTCTTACAAGTTCAAGCAAGAGATTTCCATTCATCTGCTCCAAGCTTCTAACCTGCATATTATTTATATAATGTTTTAATAGAACATCGGTTTATCAAATTCACAAGAGCAAGAAAAAATTGGATCATAGATTAAAACTAAAAAGTATTGCTGACCTTTTTCCTACAGGTATCGGTCCGAGTTTTGATGACATGAAACTGTGAAACAGAATGCAAACAAAACACAACATGACAACATATTAGCTTAAAGACTAAAAGGAATAACTGAATTTACAAGTGTAACAAATTCAATTGATATCAAATTTCATTTCTAAGTTTTGGAAATCAGAGGATAAAAGTGATGAGGATTCATTTCATAGGAAGAATAAGCCTTGGAGCTTAATAGAGAGAAAACTCTTTAGGTTTCATATTGATTGATAAAAAAATAGTATATTAGTACACGAGTTGCTCAATGTATAGAGCTTTTGGAAAATGAACAAATTAACTATAAATCAACAAACTAACTATCTACTAACTTTTCTAACTAAATTTGAGATTTGTAATACTAAGTAATAAATTGTTTGACAAAAAAAATTAGAAATCAATTTCATTTATTCTGTTTTTATGTTTTGTTAAGGATTTATTAGTAGTATATAAAAGAGATTAAGCAGCTAGGCAAATCAGCTAGTCAGTTGAAAATTTGCTACAATAATTAAGTCGCATCTTCAAAAGAAAGTAGAAAACAATTATTTTGTGCTAGAGAAAGGAAAAAAGTATAATTTGTAAATTAGAATTGTGTTTTTGAGTAACTTGTAATTTAAGATTAGTTTAGTTTATGGTTCTTATAGAAAGGGTAAAAAAAAGGGAAATATATATAGAATTGAATAAGATCCATAAAATTGGAAGTATTGTACCTTCCTTTCACGTATTTTAGCAATGGAAGAATTCATATCCTCTTCAAGACTACGAAGTTGCTGGAAGCTAAGGTCATCCAATTCCATACCACCCTCACCTATTCTATGCCTTTTCAATTCATCACCCAATCAGATTTCACCAAACATAAATCCAAACTAAAAATATTAATATACTATATAGCCATGCATGTATCATTAATTTACCTGATCTGTCTTCTAAGTTTATGGTTAATATCTTTCAGTTTCTTCAAGTTTTCAAGCATTTTCTGAAACCACACAAATTCACATTAAATTAAAATCATAAAATAAATATATAAATAAATAACAAGATATCAAGCACAATTTCTTAACCTCATAGTGAGAACGCCACAGATCTATATCCCCTAAAGTCTTCTGATATTGATCAATAATCTTCTTTGTACTGGTTCACAAGTAACATAATATATTAAAAAAAACTCATATATAATTAATAATATAAGTTATAAGATAAGATAGTACTTACGATAGACCAGGGGTGATGTATTCATGCATCTTGTTATTTTTGGAGAACATGATGAGTGAAACCTTAGCATCACATAGAACACTAAGTTCATGTGCTTTCTTGAATATACCATTCCTTCTCTTTGAGTATGTTACTTGCCTGTTAGTAGGATTCTCAATCAACTTTATCTCAATCTTCCCACGACCCATTTTCAATGTACTTGTTCTATAACTTCTCTTAACTTTTTTTTCTCTTTCACTTTCCAAAATGCAATATTAATAGATGGAAGAGAGAGAGAGAGAGAGAGAACTAGATTGCAATGAAATGAAACTGAACTAAAGAGAGTTATTATTATCTGAGTGTATAGTGTCATCACACTTGTACTATACTGGTGTGTGACTCGTAAAGTGATGTGAAGAGGGTTTCCTAAATAGGAAATGTGTTATTTGCTATGAAAGGAAAAGTAGGGTTGGAATGTAACTGAAAATAGATTCTAAATTGATGTGAATGTGAAAGTGAAAGTAGTGTGTGATCAGAGGCAAACTTCAACACTATTACATTATTGTTATTTAATGGACAGTTGGCACATTTTAATTAATTCTCAGCTACCTCTTTTTACTTCAATTTATTATTAGGCCCCTAGGTCAGACACTATGTACAATAATCTTCATCATATCCTCATTTTGTTTTGATCAATCTTTATGTGCCAGGAGTTTTAAGTTGTTTTTTTCTTCTCTTTTCTTAAATATTTGTTCTCTCATCTCGAAACCAATATCTATAATTGATATTATACGGTGTTGATATATGATATTTAAAGATCGTGTGTCCAAACACAAATCATGAAATTGTTATATTGTGTAATCTAAATCAATTTTCGGTCTTGCTAACTTGTTTCTTAAGGCACTTGTTAGAAATTCTAAAGAGAGAAATTTTGTATTGATAAAAACAATTGTTTAATGTTTAAAACATTTAATACACAACTTTTTAGATAATATTACTATATTAAATTCTGTAACACGTGTCGTAAGACATTTGATAAGAGGGAGAGTTTGAATTGATTAATTAATTTAATCAATGATTACTTTGGCAAAAGTGGTGATCTTAATTTGCTTGAATTGATTGTGTACTTGGGAGCTACTATTTGTCTTGTGTGTTTGTCGTTACTCATTTATTTAAAGAACCTACTATATGGTTTGCTTGTTAGCTTTGTATAGGACATGTGATGATGATGATGATGAGTCTCCACTGGATGTTTTATTTACTCCAAACATGGTATCACAAGTTAATCATCAAACTATATGTTTATAACCAGATTGAGAAATTATTCATGGAAAAGGAAAGAATTTAATTGCAAAGGAACACAACTCTGATTAAGTAACTTAACTGTAGATTAATCGACCATATCTAGAAAAGGGAGCTGTATACATTGGCCCATGTTGTTCATGGATGACGTAATTTAAATTTATTTTGTGTATTATTAGGTTTATGATTTATGTTTTAGTAAAGTGATTCATCTCTGTCCAGTAAGATCAACTCAAATGTTAAAAAGCATAGGAACATTTGATATGCAAGACTTGAGTTGAAGATTTTTTTGCCCCTGTAATTGACAACTGTTTTAGCTTTTGATTTATGTGTATACTTATATATATATATATATATATATATATATATATATATATATATATATATATATATATATATGTTTAGTTTTTAGTTCTTGCTATGAGGCTAGAGATATTGATGGGGCTGTCAGAGACTAGCTCCTTTCTCTCTCTGGCCCCATTCAAATTATCCCTATCCTCATCCTAATAGATTTTTACGGTTCACGTAGATCCTCGTTAACATAATAAATATTAATAATTAGTTTTTATTATTTATAATCCATTAGTTGTTAAAAAAAGTAAAATTTAACCCTAAAACAAACATAACACGAAGACATTATTGTAAACATCACATATAAAAGAAATTTTGACACTCATGGTTTGAAAAGACAATAGCTACTGCATATCAAATAATTGTATATATAGACACAAACATTATTTTAGTGTATTTTTTGGAGACGAAATACCCTCGAGAGGGCTTTCTCCCCCATCTTTGTCCCCACATAAAAAAAACTTTTTTCAATAGATCCTCAAATGAAAATAATCTCCGCGATGATCCTCATTTAAGGATGTAAGTTGACATCCCTACATGAAGCAACTATCGATTGGATCATATTTTTCTATAACGTATTCAATGTTGTTTGACATGTAAGCTTAAAATAAACTCAATCCAAACAGACTCATAATCTAAGAGAAATTTTTTATTCTTTCAATAATATTTTAGAGAATTTTCTTAATTTCAAATAAATTCTGAAACCCTGTATACAAACTTGTTTCCTTTCTTTGTAGTTTCTTTTCTTTATAGATTTAATGATTGCGAACCTACGCTTTGGACTTCGTCTTTCTTAGTTCTAGTGTCTGAATCAAATCTACGTTTATCGGTGTTCATAAGCAAACAATTTAGAGATGTACGTCTTGTAGCAGACGATCTGTATGACCGCATCAGCACATGTCATGTCATTATAGATGTATCTATCTATCTCTCTAGCTTGTGGCTGTGCTGCTTGCATATAAAATCGAATCATCAGTACCGAGGCATATGGTGATGTGGTTAAGAAAGTTCGAAGATTTTAACGTTGTTTGTTAGTATAGTACTCGTCACATCCTTTACTTGTCACATGCTTCTCATGATCATGATTTGATTTTGAGTTAAAGTTCTCAACTTACCTAAACCTGCTTCTCACTCAAATGTCCTAAATTAATCAATCAATCTCATCATCACAATTATATGTTTTTAAGTAAACAAATATTTAGAAAAACTTTTCAACACGTTGGTTTGTTTGTAACCAGATAGATTTGGGTTGATCCTAATTAGTATATATGTGAATTGTTTTTTCAGCTATTCTGATACAAATATACAAATATGGGACATTAAATAGCAATTACTAACTTGGGTATTCTATTGTTCACTGTTTTTTTTTTTCCTTCAATTATTTTTTATTTTTTAACATAAAAGTTGAGTTGCGTTGTTAAGCAATCTCACAATTGCGTTAAATCATAAAAATGTATTCTATAAATCATTTTTAGAACATAAATTTATTTAATCACATTGACTTCTTCATTAATCTTAGGAGAATGTATGAATAATAATTAAATAAAGGTAAAGGAAATTCTAAATTAAATTATGCATTTAAGATATTGAAACAACAAAAAGTAAATTTTTTATACATAAAATTTATCAATTATTTCTATTTCTGAATCTTTAACAAGTGACACACTTGTTAATAGCATTTAAGTTATGACGACTCGTACGAAGTAATGAAAGTGTTCATGAAAGATAGTGAGTCAATTTCTATAAATATAAGTAACAAGATGGAAGTTATTGAATAATGTAAAAAGGAAAATGCCTCTTCTGTAAAGTTTATCTACCATATTGTTGTCAAGAACGCGTCGTGAGAAAGATTATACATGAAAGACGTAGATTGCTATTCAAATGATTGTTTTTACCATTTGTCATCATATCACCATTGATGAAGGTGTGTTCTTTAATGTTTTACAATGTGAGAATCAGATCTTTAAGATGTGTTAGTATTCTAGAATGTAAACATGAATGTGAATACTATAATTTACATAAGGATAAATTGTAGATACTAAACACTTAGTTTTGGGGATGTTACGTGTTTGATATACAAGAAATTGTACGACACTGCCGCACAAGACTAGGGAGGGTTGGATTCGAAATAAAATGAATGTTATCATTGCCATTTTAGATAAAGGGAAAAGACAGAGAGCAAGAAATTCAAAATTAATCTTGGGTTGTGACAAAGGTGGAAAATAAAAGCAAAGTGATAGTTGTAACATAAAGTGCTATTAAAAAGTGTGATTGTGTGTTCAAAATTAGGTCAAGAACTTTGAAAGATGGTTCAACATGGATAATTGAAGTAATCTTCCAACTTTCTAATCGTGTTATCCAATATTTTGGAGGGTTACACATTTTTGGAGCATCTAAATGTAAATGAGCTGAAACATATTGACAATTTGACAAGATATCATGTTCCACCGTGATACATACTTTTATCGGGGCAAGACCAAGACAAGGGTAATGTCACTTCGATCGCCCCAATATATAAGGAGAGGACTATCCATCAATTAAAGGTGAGAAATCGTAGAATAGAGATACAATATTTGTTGAAGTTGATAATCATGTTAGTTGGAATAGAAGAAGATATGCCTTAGATGTGATGAGAGATATATTTTAGACTCGTTTAGATTGAGTCAAGTTGTTGATCTTGTTTCCGACATTTTCAATTATGAGTATCACTTACAAAACTAACAAACATAGACTGCCACTGTTGGACGTAGTTTGTAAAATATCAATAGAGTTAACATTTGTTATGACATTTACTTATATTGAAAGTGTTATTAACATATTACCACTAACATAAGCATATCATTTAGTATTCATAAAAAAAACGTTATCTAGTAGAGTTTAAAGAAAAATAATAAAATCGATATACACTATATTGAACACAAAAACTACATAATTATTTTAATCACATTTTATTACATAAATATTTGTTAAAACATTTTAAAAAGGAACATAACAAAATCACAATATAGTGACAAGTAACATGTGTTAAGGGATTAAGGTAATGTAATTGTATATACATTGTAACTAATGTGATTAGTGGGAAATATACATCAAAGCTTCATTAATAACTTATCTATGACAAAATTTGAGCAGCCACCTACAACGGAGTCTCCTCTCGAGAGGTTTAACCATATTTTTTTCAACCGCGAGATTTAAACTCAAGACTTTGCTTAAAGAATCTGAATAAAATTTCAGTCGGACCACTGTAGTCTTTGCAGTGTAAAACTTGTTTATACTGCCCGATCATATCCGCTAATATCTTAAAAAATTGTATTCACATGGTTTATGAAGCTGATTCATAACGAAGATATAAAAATACTCGTTCCTAAAAAATAACAGTAGATTAGGTTAAATGAAATAATGAATAACGCTATAACCCTATTCAAATCTTCCTATGTATAATTTTAATTACTTAAAACAAATAGTGCTCATGTAGTCTTCATAACTAATCCAAACAATTTTCTACCCCAGAGGAAATACGGGAGCAAAATGCACAAGATGGTGCTATAAAAGAAAATCAAAAGTAAGATTACATCTTTCTAATTACTAACATGGAAGAAACTACTCTACACGATTTTTCTGCCAAACACGAAAATATGACGAGTTTCGTTGTATACCACACATAATGCATGTATATAGTCAATTAGGACATATATAAGGCAATATTCCTTAAGAGAAAGGTATTAAACATGAAGTCATCAAATATGAGAGTTAATAAGCCATCTATAACCACATCCAAATATATCAATGAGATTAACAACATTGTTTTGAGTTTGTTTGATCCTCAAAGTTGCTCACATAGTTTCCTGATTTCCTCTTCCTTTACAAATTACCAGGCAATTTTAATTTACAGGGAGTCGTAATCATCCATATAATTAAAGGGATCCTGGTTTCTCTTTTATGTTTTTTCCCATTCAGAAGGATAATCCTCTACTCTAGTTTCGTGAACTTATTAAGGAAAACTTGTTATCATACTTTGTCATCATGGAACCACCACCTTGTCTCCTTGGGTGATCTTCCATTTCTGCAGTTCTTTACATAGCGATCATTATCTTCAGGGCGTTGCTGCAAAAGAAATCAAGTCGGCGTTGTTAAGTCATAACGATACCCAATTTGACTATGGATCACTGACCTACCTAAAGTTACTGGTAGAATCTTAAATAATGACCAATAATGCTTACATTCTTCTATCAAATTAGTTAATGTTCAAGCACGTATATGGCCCACTTATTATTTGATCTAAAAATATCAGTATCCTATATAAATGGAAGAATAAGGAAAACAAAAACTTCGCAGTACAAAATTCACACCTTTGCAGTTGAGCTTGAAAGCATCGACAGAATACTAATGCAGATAGAACTAACAGTCATTGCAGGAGACCATGAATCATATAATATATCTGCATTATCCCAAGCATATTAATATCAGCTAACCAACAAAAACAAGCAGACAATATTATTTTCCAATAATCAGAAAAATAAAACCGGGTTCCCTATAAAGTATGGTAGACTAAAATGAATTTCAGAACTGGTAGTCCTTGAAAACCACATGTGCAAACAATGGCTAAATTACCTAATATGTTGAACTAATTACTCCAAGTGTGTGCGCGCGCGCGTGTGTGTGTGTTTTAAACTCCCTCCCCATCCCCACAAATATATCAATTGTGGGGATTTGAATGCATTTCTTACCTCTATTATTCCCATCACCATTTGATAGAACCCAGAAATTAAGGTAAGCAATTGGAATTTTTTGAATTGGAAAATGGTAAGGTTAAAGCTCTTACAATGGTAAAAGTGTAAAACAGAAAGCAAAAGCTAAAACCAGAGTTCAGAGAACTCCTAAACCAGAACTAGGCTCCAAAACCAGAGAGAATTTCTCTCCTAACAGACTCTAACCAATTTTCTGAATGACTTCTTCAATCCATTTCCCTCCCTCTTATAACAAAAATTCCCTGGAATTCAGGAAATATACTGACTCGCACTCACTCAATTGCAGCTTTCTAGAAACAGGGCTTAACGGAATTTGCTGACTTAATTGGGTCATCTGTGTCATATGGCCCTGGTATCTTACCACCTTTGTTACCCTTCTTCAAATGCATATCATTATAACAAAAAGGAGAAATTCCAGACAGAAATTTCTACATGTAACCAACGAGCATTGGACATATAAACAAATACGAGACAAAAAGAGCATGTCGTAAAACCCATGTCGGATATCTCATAGCTAAACGTTGTATAGTTCATTCAGATTTTCTAGACCATTTTGCATTACAAGCTCCTAGTTAATTCCTTCCAACATAAGTGAGAAGAAACAGAAAACAAAAGAAGCAACTCAAGCCCAAATTTAGACCCTAGAGGAGAGGAGACATATTTATATATTAAAATAAAAATATACTTTAAGTTGTCAAATTGTGAACCGTTTGTTTAAATTTTTGAAACCTGAATAATGAAGTGTATCTTATGAGCCATAAACACGACAATAAACTTAAATCTACATGATTCAATGCCCAAATAATTAATAAAATGATTGAAAGTTTCTATGAATATGTAAACTTTAGATACCACAGCAGAAAAGGTAAATTGGAATGAAAAGAAAAATGCCATCACAAGTCATATTGTCACATGAAAATAAATATTAAAAAATCAACAGACCACTGAATTGTGCAATTCACACGGAGATACAAAACCATACTGACTCATAAATGTATCAGCGCAACTCAAAGCAACCTACGATCCATCACATGAAACAAATTTCCGGTTTTCCAAATTGGATTGCAATCCACAATTCTAAAAACCATACTGAAACAAGATATGGAGGCATTAAAAAGGAAAAGCGCTTGGTAAGAAAAGTGAGACCGAAACTTCCATCTTTTTCCCATATATATGATGTACTATGAAGTTCGGATAGATAGTACGGGTGCGATACGATAAGGATACACAATTTTTTGAAATTTAGGATACGATACGGCTAAGACACGTCAACGGTTTTTTATAATATAACTTACATGCATGTAAAATACTAAAAAGAAATATATTAACAAAAGCATCATCAAAAGAACTCAAAACAATTTTTGTCTAATGTTGACTAATTGAGTCTCCCCTCTCTCATTACCTTAATCCACAACAAACATAACTTTTAAATTTGATTCATCTTTTCTAGGATACGTATCTGTGAAGTATCTTATAAGTATCAGTGAAGTATCCTATAAGTATCCACGGAGTATTGGATACGTCTCTTTGTCTGGAGTATCCGAGCTTCATAGATGGTGTACAATAGTATTCCATCTGCTTGATCACCCTTAAGTTCTTAAAATAACACTTCTAGCATGTTCAAACCAGTATTGTAGTCCCATTAGAATCTTGGACATCAAAGGAGAAAGACATACACCAGCACAACTACCATTCAGTCCAAGATTCTCTTATTCCATATATTTTTAATTTATGTACTTCTAAAATGTAAGCTATTTTAATATCAATTTTAAATTCTATACCACCCTAACGGATTCTTGTTGTTACTTAAACAATACGAATAAAATGAAACTGTAAAAGCATTCAACATCTTGGAGCTTAATAGACATTTACTACTTTCTTTCTTTAAGTATTTAGAAGGATTATTATAAAGGTATTTTAGGATGATATAGAATTATTCCTTTTCATCCTTAGCTGCTTTCCACTAAATTAATATTTGTCAAGCATCAGAGAAGCTTAATCAAGTAAACAACCCGCAAGCATCTTATTTCCCAAGAATTCTTAGTGTGCAATTCTATTTTGAATGCCTTGATTTCAAAGTTAAATCTAAAGCAAATTACAAGAAAAGAATAATCTGTCAGCAAAATCAGTGTCTTAAAAAATGTATGGATGACTAAAAGTGAATGCAAACAAACCACAAAAGCAACACACACCAAAAGCCATAACTCTGCAAAAAAAAAAAAAAAAAAAGGCTGTGCCAATACAAGAATTAACGGTGATAATTCGAAAAGGTGAAATAATTGAAATGGGATCACATGTGTCAGTTTCGGACACAAGACATGTCTCCAATGAAGTTTCAGTTCTACAGAGGATATAACACATAAACAAAATACACAAAATAAAATATGAAACCAACACACATACCTAAACAAATATGGCCATTGCTATAGATATGAGGATGCAATGGAGCCGGATGCAAGAATATCACCTGTAAAATAAAACCATCAATAATTAAAACATAATTACATCAGTAAACACCAAAACTTAATTAAATCAGTAAACACCAAAACATGTCACAGAAAAGTGAATTTATGTATATTAAAATCAAAATAAGAACCTGTGGAGCTTCCATCGGGTAATTCTCAGGAAAATCCACCTGAAGCTGATAGGTCTCATTGGAGTACAGTGTCCCAGGAGCTCCACCCACTTCAATAACCCACCTTCCACAGATAAAAATTTTTTATGAAAAATACCAAATCAAAAGAAAAAAAACAATTTAAACGACCCATTTAGAAATTTTTCTTTTTTTAGGCAACCCATTAAGAATTATAAACTATTAAACTCAAAAAAGGATAAAAAAAACTGATTTTTTTTTTGGGGAATTGAAAATTTAGGAGGTGAATTAGAAGAATCTGATGATACCTTTGGAGATTGTCGGTGACTTTGTGTTTGAAACCAGTTGGTGGATTGACCTGCCACTCGACGAGTTCTTTCTGAAGCCGATTACAGGCAATTTTGCTTAGAGCCTGAAAAATAGGATCGAAAATCGGAATTGAAGAAATGAAGAAGCGAATCAAAGAACGAAAGAGTGAAATTGAACGAATTAGGGATTTACCTTGCGAGATGCAGCTGAAGAACTAGTCATGGTTATTGCGCTTAGAGAGAGAGAGAGAGAGAGAGAGAGAGAAAATAAATAAATAGTGAACTGAAATTGACGAAAAGAGGAAGGGTACCCGTGAGTATGTGTGTGACTGTAACTACGGTTTAGGAAACTTTATAGTCCCTACGCTTTTCACTATTTTTCCAAAAATATAAATTCAAGAAATCTAAACCAAATCTCATATCTTTTTCACCAACAAAAGTTAAATTTCACAATAATACACATTGCTACAAAATTTAGATGATTTTTTTTCGTATTGTTAGTAACTAAAAATACTATTTATGGCTATAGCAAATTATATATTTATAAAAGTTAAGAATCGTACGAAAAACAAGGAAATAAACTTATGTTTTTAGTTTTTACACAACTTTATAAAGTATATGTGTAGATAGTAACATGATGAGTTTTCATTGTTATATTTACTAACAATGAATTTGTTCAGATAATAAGAGATTAGGTTATCTTAAGCGAACGATCACGAGTTGATATGGAAGAAATTATTTTACGTGTTCTACATATTATTTGATAGAGACTAACCACAATTAAACAGTTGTGGGAACTTTGTAACAATAATATGGTAACAAAAAATTTCATGTAAAAATTGATCGTAAATCATAACTTAATTAAAAATTTGAAGATTTTGTAGTTGTGTGTGAGTTTTAAGTGGTGATATTCACTCCATCTACCAATAATAATAATAATAATGTAAAACTATTTTTTCACCTAAAACGGATCTTTATTAAATTTATATTTTCTATAATAATTATGACTTTCTTTTCTATTTTTGGTAATCTTTCTAATATTTTATTTAAGGATGCTAACTTTTTTTATGTATAAATAATCATAATAATTTTACTTAATAAGTTATAGGAAATTTTTGGGGTGTTAAGCCTTTGATTTATAAATTTGGGTGTTAAGCCTTTGATTTATAAAGGAAACGAAATCTAATAATTTAGAGTTTGATCGAGATGTAAGTAAAATTTGTTCAACAATTATTTCACTTAAAAATTAAAATTGAATTCTTTTAAATGACTCTTTAGTTAGAGGGACTCATAAACCATTTGACAACAATCAATTAACTAATCATACGCGATTTTACGTAGTGTGCTGGACAAATTAATAAAAAAAAGTGTCAAAACCATGAAGGAAAAAAGAAGTTAAAATGTATAGAAAACTCTTTACATTCCTATCATTGAACTTTATTTTTGAGAGGTGTAATTGAACTTCTAATTTTAATATTCTAGAAGAGATATGTAAAAAGTTACAAATATAAAAATGCTCAGAAGCTTATCTCAAGGAAAATCTGGACAAATTTTTAAGTAGAGATATACGAATTTTATTTTAGAACTTGTGTCTAGGGATAAAGAGGAATGATATGACAATGCCTCCAACATAAACCTTCCAGTTTCAAACGGCGCCGTAGGTTTTCCACCGAATATATCATGTCAATTATAATCAAAAGCAAAGTATCAATGTTTCTATCACAATAAAAATTAAAAAACATCAATGTTCCTTAATAGAAGAACAATTTTGAGGTTATTAAACTAAATTAACATGTTGAGAATCAAAACGACGAGATAGTGGTTGGTTTTGCAATGAGAAGCAGATAGAGAAGCAAAAACATTAAGTTGGTTTAGAATAGGGCAACGTGGTCCGTTGGTACCAACAAATAAAGTTAGTTGGTCCATTCCATTTTGGTCCGTCTCTTGGTTAAACCGTCTAAAATATAATAAGGTAAAGTAAGTTAATTCTGTTAGATGAGTTGAAACTCCTATTTTGTTTTGTTCGATTCTTGGTAGATCAGTGAGTTGACTTTTCCATTTTGTTCTTCATTCATGTGTTATTATGAAATCAAAAACAATATTAATCAAACAAGTACCACAATGTTTCGTTATAATTTATAACTTTGTAAGTTGTATATGTTATTTTTGGCGCAAACATAAACTTATATTTACAAATGTGAATTACCAAACTAAACATGATATTGTTAGTTATGCCTCAATCAATAATTAAGATTAATATCATGAAAAAAGATATGGCTTCATCAGTAATTTCAAAATAGTATAAATTGAATTAACTTCAATATAATTTTAAAATAGTTTAAATTTCTTCAAACAAATAAATTATCTAAGGTGAAACAAATCACATCATAATTTGTTTCTCTAAATCAATCAATTAGTCTGCCACAACTCAATCATCATCTCTTAAGTCATGAGCATGTGATGCTCATGTTATCATCATAACACATGGCGCCATACTTTCAGCATTATTCTCTTCATTAACACTCATCTCATGCCTAACAATATAGAGTTTGGTGTGTGACTATAAATGTTGGATGGTTCGATAGTAAAAATATGATAGGAGTAGTCCGACTGATCATAAAGGAGGCTTTGATATCATATCAAATTTTTATATTAGGTTTAACTCATCACTATAAAACCGATTTATAAGGTGAGAGATGTCACTCTTTATAAACTCTTATCCAAAGTCATATTTTTTTGCATATGTGACTTAGGTTTTTCTTAATGCACTCCATCACGCCTAACATTATTGGGTTTGGCGCGCGTATATATAAATGATGGGTGACTCAATCGAACTCTAATACCATATTAAAGTTTTAATATTAAATTTAACTCATCTTTACAAAACTGACTTGTCACATGAGATATATCACTCTTTATAAACTCATAACAATTGTCATTTCACCAATCTATAAATGTCATCTAACCGGTTACGAGTAGAAATTAAAGCCTCCATATATTTCAAGATAAAACGACTTTTATATTTGCTAAGAATAGTAGAACTACTCCCTAAAAAAAAAACAATAGAACCATTTATGGTGCAATAGTAGTAATATGAGTGTCGTATAATCAACTCTAAAATACAATTAAAAAACGTAAGGTGACGTGACAGAACAGTAAACATTCATCAATTATAGGTGTAAAACAGATTTACACTTGCTGTGTATATACCGTCGTTTATCTTTTTTGCACTAATCTTGAGTTGAGTGGAAAAGATTGTTCTTTTGTTTTTTTAGTTCATGATCAAACTCACTTATCCACATGCCACTGTGTTGAGCCAACCATCCAATAGAACTTGGATGAGATGATTCAAGTTTATTTCAACTTAATTAAAGGTTATGAATTTAAATTTAATCTAAGAAAATAGAACGTTAAAATTTTTGAGGTTGAACTTTGTCACTCATTGTAGTCTTATCTAACTTGAAATATTAAACTTTGCAGTTGCGTGCAATGATACTAGGGTTATTATGATTTTATATTTGAAAATGGAATTAAATTGACTCAATCCGCACAAATACCAAGTTTTACCATTCTGAAAATAGTAGTGAAAATGGACTTAAATCAGTTTTTTGTTGTTGTGAGAATCAGTATCATTGTCTTTAATTAAATGGCTTCTTCACCTTATTGTTAAGCTTCTGGTTTTGAGAATATAAGCAAAAGGTATTTGCCTGAAAATAGAAAGACAATGACACTAATTTAGTGCTCAAATATTTATAAAGTACAATAATGTACCAGAAACCTAAGCTTCTTTTTTTAATTCTAACAGTAAATTCTAGCCATCAAACACCTGTCTGCTATTGAGTTTCCATATTTTTCTGAGTTTGTTTGAGCTACCTTTTCTTCATACTGAGGAACAGAAACGTTCAAATGCAAATGACCATCTCCAAAGTGACCATATCCAATTACATTAACTGCATCACCTACAATAATCAAACATATAATTACTACAAAACGAAAGTGTAATAAGGTTGATGTCCTAATCTGCGCCATTGTGATATAACTAAAAGCATTCATAGGGTTTCTACCTAGTCTAGAGCGCATTTCTTCGACAAGATTGTACAGATTTTCAACAGGTATCGATACATTATACTTATAAATAGCTCCTGCTTTCATCATTGCCTCTGATATACCCTGAAATTATTCAATAAGAACTGATGTAGCCAAAAATCTGGATAGTATTTTTCAGAGAATAGCAATGAAAATTTTCATATCAAACTTTAATTTTAGCTTCTACAGCACAACCACCGCAAGAGGACATGGATAAACAAAATTCCAAACACAAGGTCTATAGCTGACCTGGTTTGGTCAAGCTTGTTGATTCTAAAACTGAAGTATAAATGACAAAACTACTCGCTAAAAATATTGAAAAACCATCTCAGATAAATGAAACCACTGAAACTGGGAAGGGTATTTTTACTCTACTAAATTAACAAATCAATCAGCATAAAACGGCGAGGACTTCACTTGTTCGAAGATTCATCACTTCCTGTTATCTCAATGAAAATATAAAAGTTATGCTGTGAAGTAGGAAATGGATTCCAAGCACCTGCCAGGTGATTTGTAACCTGTTAGATAACCAATCAGATCAGCATGACTATGATCCAACTGGGGGAAAAAGAAAATAAAATTACAAAGTTCTGATCATTTTCTCAGTAGTAAGAGTTATAATTTTACAGAAGTAATTTTATTTCTCATGCCATCAACTTGTGTGTGTGTGTGTTTCTTGCACAAAGTTATGAAATTTCAAATTGACAATTTTGCATCCAAACTTCGGTGAAAATATTTCGCTTCCAACGAAACAAAACTACGATAATTGTGTGATTAGTGGATAAGTTGAAAGTATAAACAACTAATTAACTCAATAAATTGAAAACTAAAATTTATTCAAAATGACTATAAATAAAACACTATATACTACACTAATAAAAAAAGACTAAAACTTGATTAAAAAGAGTCCAAAAATAATGATTGATGATGATTCATCACTTCTTCTGTAAAAACTATCCTAAATAGAGACAATACAATTCTCGGGCCAACAACATGAGTTACGGATAACATAACCCACCAACACACATGATTCAAACATATAATCGAAAGCACTTGAAAAACTGCTCCTTCATTATAAACTGCTTTTCTTTTCCAGTCCTCATTCTTCTTCCCACTTCTCCAATCATCTCCTGGGACAGTCGCTACGGTGATCCGACATGTTACGTGTAGTCCTGATTGTTTAGAGATTGAAAATAAAGAATTCAAATATGCACATAGAGACTAAAATCAAAGTGACCTCTAATTGCAAGGACCTTTTGCATATTTACATGGACCAGTTTACGGTTTTGGCCAATATCGAACCAACTTAATCCATGTACAACCTGAAGTATGTGAATGTAAATGTGGAAAAGTTTTCCACAAAACGTCTAATAGTTTTCAACTTCTGGTTTTAGTAAATATAAGCAAAGGTCTTTACCTGAAAATAGAAAGTCATTTTGAAAGATTGAAACCAATTTAGTACAGAATTATTATAAATTACAATAATGTATGATGATAAATTATTATCACATGTCTCTTAAGGTATGTTTCCTGATCAAGATTATGAAGTGATAGAGTGAGGAAGAACTTTATATGGGTTGAGTATGTGGTTTGGATCCATCAAATTCTTGATTGAAGCCATCATTTGCACCTGTCAAATTTGATACAAGTTTAGACATTTAACTCACAAGTTTACATTCTCAAGTGGAGAACTAACTGCAATTTAAGCCAATAATATACATACAGTTTCATGCGACTGGCTGTAGAAAATCTTGTTCGCTTTCATTAGGCCTACGCCATGCTCCGCGCTAATACTTCCACGTTTCTTAGACGTCCATTCATATACAAAAGGCTCAATTTGTGATAAAATCTGCAAAGTTTCAATGCTGTTAATCTTATATAAAATGAAAAATAATAATTTCATAACAGAAGTTCTGTGAGTTTGTTTGAGCTACCTTGTCATCGTACTGAGGAACAGAAACGTTTAAATGCAAATTGCCATCTCCAAGGTGACCATATCCAATTACATTAGCTGCATCACCTACAATAATCAAACAAAATGTCACAATAACAAAATTGTAATAATGTTGATGTTCTAATGTGCAACATTGTGATATAACTAGTAACATTCATAGGGTTTCTACCTAGTCTAGAGCGCATTTCTTCAACAAGATTATATAGATTTTCAACAGGTATCGATACATCATACTTGTAAACAGCTCCTGCTTTCATCAATGCCTCTGAAATACCCTGAAATTATTCAATAAGAACTGACATCACCAAAAACCTGGATAGTATTTTTCAGAGAGAAATTATGAAAACTTCCATATCAAACTTGAATTTTATTTGTTGATGACAAAATCGTTCTTGAAAAAGAGCATTTTTAACAAAACAATTTCCTTACCAAATTCCTAATGAAAAAAAAGAGTAAATGAATTTAGCTTCTACAGCACAACCACTGTAAGGGGACATCGACTTACAAAATTCCAAACACAAGTCTATAGCTGACCTGGTTTGGTCAAGCTTATTGATTCTAAAATTGAATTGTAAATGAAAAAACTACTGACTAAAAAATTGAAAAACCATCTCAGATAAATGAAAAAACTGATGTTAAAAGTTAGGCACATCAGCAATGTATACTTGATTACGAAGAGCATAAAGTATTCCTCAGAAAAGAGAATCAAGGATGAAAAATGTCAACCTCACGTATCCGCCAAAAAGTTGATGCCTGGTTTATGTCTTGTGCAAGAACACCATCAGCTATCAATTCATTTTCCATGGAGCCAAGTAGAAATGCTTCAAGCTTTTGTCTGGATATATATCAAATATAAAGAACCTTAATTACATGATCAGAATTGACATAAATTTGGGGGGTTGCAAGTTGAAAATATGGAAGATAAGATATATAAAATAACCTCCTATTATCTTTTATTACTAATCAAACCCTTCAATTCTTTATCCTACCCAATCTCTAAATCCATTGACATGGATCTATTTTACACTACTCTCTGCTAAGGATTCCCAAATTACAATTTAGATGATGATATTTGATTAGGAAAATGCAAAACAGGGGAAGTGCAATTTACTCGACGAAAATACACAAATCAATCAGTATAAAATGGCAAGGACTTTACTTGTCTGAAGATTCATCACTGCCTGTTGTCTCAATCAAAACATAAAAGTTATGATTCGAAGTAGGAAATGGATTCCGAGCACCTTCCAGGTGATTTGTAACCTGTTAGATATCCAATCAGATCAGCATGACTATTAATTATGATCCGACTAGGGGAAAAAGAAAATAAAGTTACAAAGTTTGGTTTCTGATAATTTTCTCATCAGTAAGAGTAAGAGTTATAATTTTACAGGAGTAATTTGTCTCAATCCTAAAGTTTTTTTTTTTATCAAATAATCTAATAATTTTAATGTTAAGAGTGGAGTAAAACCGGCATGTTATTGTAACGATCAGAAATAACTTGGTAATTCACATTACATTTGTAAGGATTATATGAAAACCTTAACAAAGAGAAACTCTCTGTAAAGCCCTTTCTGAAACCATAGATCTAACCCGAAACTCCACGCACATGTTACTATGCCTATATCAGAGCACTGGCCAAAAATTCTTTATATGCTTTACCATTTATGTGTGTTTTTTTAGTATGCACATTTTGCCTTTTGTATCTTTCAAATATTTAGGATGTAAAATTGTAAAATGATTTTGTCGATGAAATTACATGCATATGTGCAAAAAGAAGTTTTAACAGCTGTTTATACATCAAGACAGTTTTAATGTATTTATACGTAGCAATTAGCAGACACATACTAACTTCACCACAAAGTATCAATAGAGATTACCAAATCCATTGACTGGCCATCCAAAAATTCAAATGCAGATAAAATCTCCCCAAGCTTTCTTTTTGCTTCCTGTAGCAGTTTCTGATAAGCAGTACAGAAACAAAAGTAACACCATAAGATTTACGCCTGTATCATTCTATGAGAAAAAGGGGGCAAGTATATTAGCATGAATTTTTCATTGAAAATTTACTATAAACTGTATGAGACTATACTAAAGAAGAAAACATGACCATAAAAGTTTCAGATAACTTTTACTTCTATAGCAGTGCAAAGCAAATGTGTCTACTACTTAAAAAAATACAGTGCGGTTTGTGTGATGTGTGTCCTTTTATATTCAGGTTCAAAGTACTTCATCTACATACTTTTTTTTTGTGTCTATTGGTGTGTTTGTTTTCACGGTAGATACCCACCCACCGCACGTTTTCCCAACTCTCCAAATTGAAGCTTCTAGTATTCTCACATTTACACTGCCTCGGGACGCGAAAATGAAGAGGAAAACGTGTATCCAAACACATACTACATCTAGTAAGGTGGTAAAAAAAGTTACAAACCTCTCAAAAAAAGAGTTGCAATGAATTTCAAAGACAACGGTCAATATTGACATTGAAGGAAAACATAAACCGCAAACAAAGATGAAAACATATATTGCTTCCCAATCCCTCGGAACATCAACTATAACAAAACAACGATTAGTTTCAGAAATTCACAAAGCAAAATAAATTTCAAAATAAAAACACTTATCGTACCTGGCAGCAGCTATAATCTTTGCAAGCAAGAAGAGCAACATTAACTGAAGATAACTTTGGTGGGGTAAGTATGGAAACCTTGGTTACAATTCCCAAGGAACCTTCACTTCCTACATAATTGTAAAGTTGAGTTATGTTATTATCGGTTAGTTTCCAGATTTTCATTATTGTTAATGTTAACTACATACCTATAAATAGATGTTTCAAATCATAGCCAGTGTTATCTTTGCGCAATGTCTTAAGCATGTCAAGTACAGTTCCATTTGCTAGAACAGCTTCAACACCTGCCATATAATTAAAAGATTGCTTCAGAATAAATTTAGTAGAAACAGAAAAGAAGTGGATCAAAGATGTCACTAAGGTGATTCCACCTTACAACTAGCTAAAGTCTAGAAAAGACTATATCAATACAATATCCAGCTTTGGTACATTGATTTTGGAAGTTTAAATTCAGATTATATCGAAGAAGAAAAAAACAAGTATTATAGCTTAGTGCTTCTAACAGGCAGCCTAAGTTTTACGGCTTCGAAGTATTTTCTCACCAAGTACATTTCCATGAAGAGATCCATAACGAACTAGACGCAAACCACCGGCGTTAGTTGAAACATTTCCACCAATCTGGCAGCTCCCTTTAGCACCTAAGTCTAGTGGCATAATAAATCTGAATGAAAAGTTTACACAACTTAAATACATAAAGCATACATCAAGGTCTTGAGTATAACTTTGAAGACTTAAGTATTGCAAATTTTTCTTTGAAAAGTAGGCAATCTAAGACTGCCCAAAAAAAAAATCATCTAATTGAAACTGTTATATGAAATTTCATCCAAGACTTCCCAAAAAAACCAAAGGTTTAGAAAGTGAAAAAAGATTACCCTTCATTGTCCAGGAATGACATTATATTTTCCAATATGCACCCAGCTTCACATACCAATATTCCACTAACCTAAAAAAGCCATTGGCGAATCTTTCAGAACTAATCATAAAAATCTTTCATTATCATTATTATGTTTCACATTGACTTCAATTCTACTAGAATTATGTAATTTACATAATTCTAACAAATTCCATTGAAATAAATAATACAGAATTGATGCAAATTGGTGTTACAGGGTAACTTGTAGAATCGAACGTTTGCTCATACAATAACAAAATGTTGTATTGAGGTGAGGTGAGCGAGTTGCATAGGGATACTCGTGAACTGTTGTCTGCATATATTGCTTGGGTTTACACAGAAATAACCTCTCAGCCATATGCTCTATTTCTGAACACAATATAAGCTAATCCAAAATCCAAAAAATGCTTAAAAAGGAAACTCATAAGGCATAAAAAATACGCCTTTCAAGAAGTAAATGGTCTACCTTGTCAAAAGAAATGATATTATTCATTGAACTAAGACTAACAATCACCTGCAGCAATAGATAATACGAAAGCTGTCAGTGTACAATAGGATAGACCAAACGAGTATAACATGTTTTATTTCATGTAAATACTGAGTTTCTTGTGTTGCAAGAGAAAGAATTAAAGGGTATACTTCATCAAAGACAGGTACACTTCCACCTACAAGACCAGTATTTCCACCTTGAGGAACAACAGCCAGGCATCTGGAGTTACAGTATTTAAGAATCTGAGAAACCTGCAAAATCGGAAAAATAAAACAAATAAATCACAAAAGAAAGCCGCTTTGAAATACTTGGGCCATGTTTGGATAAACAACTTAATTAACGGTATAGCATAAGCGCTTATCATTTAAATGCTTATGTATGAATTATTCTATAACAAAAGATTAAACAAAGTAAAACTGTTTTCATAAGCTATGCTATCCTGGAGAGCTTATGAAAATAACCTGAAAACAACTTATGGATACTTCATAAGCTGTTTTCATGTGCTCTTCCGAACAGTCTCTCAAGTGCTTATGCCGGAAGATACGTTCAAATAAGCCAATCCAAACAGGTCTTAAGCTCTGTTTGAATAAATAGCTTAATTAAGTGCTTATAGCATACGGGCTTATCATATCCTAGTAAGTGCTTATATAAAAGTTATTTTGGAGCAAATGATAAAATAAAATTGAACTAGTAAGTTGTTTGCATAACCTCTCCTATAAAGCTTTTGAAAATAAACTGAAAACAGTATGGACATGTCATAAACTATCTTCACAAGCTCTCTCAAACAATCAGATAAGTGCTTATGCCAGTAAATAAACTCTGTCCGTCCAAACAGGTCCTTAATTGAATCACTGTTCTAAATGGTAATTGCTTATTTTATCAACACATTCAAAAGAAAAGTATACAAAAAAAAAAAGCAAGTAAATAAAAGAACCTGATCGGTGTTGCATGGCTGTAGAAGAATCTTACTAGAACCTTTGTATTTATGCATCCAATCAATATTAGCAGCACTAAGCTTATCTTCATCCTGTACAACATTTTTCTTACCCAAAATCTCCTCAAAGTATTTAACATCATCATCATTCAACTCTGAGAATCTGGAACTTCTTTGAACAACACCACCCATTGAACCATAATAACATTTTTGATGAATTCCGCAAGAAATTCCATGACTCAATTGCTTGTTTTTGAAGAAATTTGTTAGTGGGTTGAAAAAGTTGAAAGCTTTATTCTCCTTAGGAACAACATTGCGCTTTAATTGTTTGCAATTTTCATCAAAAACTGTTTTTGAAGTGAATTGAGAAGATGGGTTGTGTTGGTGATGGTGGAAGCGTGTGAAGAAGCGAAGTGTGTTTCTGCTATTCCGATTCATCATCTTCTTCTTCCTTTGAGCTTGATTTTGCTACGAGTTTGGAAGCTTTGTAGTAGTTAATTGGTAGTAAAATGGGAAAAGGAAAACTGTTGAGAAGAAATTGATTTGGATCAATACAAGTGATTGGTTGATTAATCACTATGAAGCACATGCACGCAAATGGATACGTCAAACATAGAACATTGACACAGCACGTATCTATTTGTTTATTAACATCTAACTAACAGTCATTTTATCCGAGAATAATGAATGAATAGCATGATAATTGTCTAATATATCAAAATTTTAAAATAGTCGTTAATCATGTACCATGTTAGTCAAAGTAGCTTAATATTACATATGGTCAAAATAGATCATTTACAAATGTTTATTTTTTATTTTTTGTTAAAGATTTACAATGTTTAATTAAAGAGTCAATTACACTACCATCTATTTAGTTAAGTTGAAATTATATTTTTCTTTTATGTTAAAATACATATGCTTTGCCTTAAAAATCAAGTATATATAAATAATTAAACTCAACTCATCTATGAAATGTTTGAATTACATCTCGCTCCTCAAAAGTTAAACATATATTACACTTTAATTTATTTTAATATAAATATCATGTGGTGTTACAACATCCGAGAGCTTATAATTGTATTGTGACTCTAAGACAATGATCCTTAAACTCCTCTCTTGTGTAAAATCTCATTAAATCCTTTATGTTTTAAATAAACTGAAATCAATCATCTTCTGATTTTTAGGCATGATGAATGTCATGTACGTTATCTTTCCAACACTCATTAAATCAACACGAGTCACGCACTTTATAAACGAGTCTCACATTTTTTCTCTAAGTCGTCTGAGCTTTTCTTGGAAATATATCGTTGGTTATTTCAGGGCCAAAGTGTCTGGTATTTGAACATTGGCTCAAGACATTTTCTCTATCCCTTCTTACCCTGAAAAAACATGGGCACCTTGTGTGTTTGAATCATAAAGTATTTTCTGCTAATCTAGTCTTTGCGTCCCTCGGGACCATCAACGGATTGTATATTAATATTCACACATTGCTTATTAACTACACCCTTGAACCTAATCTTAAGTCTGAACTCACACTTCGTTGACGAACCTTGTACAGAAACCTTTAGGTTTTCACGGCATTGGATATCACCAATGTTTGCACTGCTCAAATTGACATTCTTGTTGAGAACAAAATCCTTATTTGATGTTTTACAGATCACAAACATTTTATAGTTTTTAACTTGTTATCTACTAATAGGTTTGCGAGAAATGTTTCATGAAGAATGTTCTTGGTTAAGAGAAGAACATTCTAAGCTTATAAATATTCTCATCAAAGCAAAAGAGCAAAAGGACACACATACACTTTCTGCTACAACATGTACAGCAAGAACAAAATATTCCCTTTGTTTCACCAAAAGAGAATAAAGAGTTACATTTGATAAATAATACTAAAAAGGAAGCAATCTATATATCATGGCAAGGCTTTACAGCAAAAAGAATAAACATCATCAATAGGCCAAAGACTCATATGAGTCTTAAAAGAAAGAAGAAAAAACAAATCTAAAGTTTACACAAGAAAGAACATTCTCAAGAATGGTCTGCTGAAACTACAACAAGATAAGAATGACATCCTAATGCCACCATATCACAACTGGTCTACAATCACGCATGTGCTCTCTCCAAAACAGTTGGAACTTAAAGAATGTCCTGAAGAAGGTTTTGCAACTCACAAAGGTTTTCTTTTTGAGCACCCTTGCACATCAAGCAAGAAAAACATCAGCACATGGGATGTTTTTAGAAAGGACAACACAACTGTTTTTGTCTGCGAAGCTTCAAGACATAAGCTTCTATAAATACAAGCACATCTCCATGTTAATTGGCAAGAGCTTCTAGCAAGAATACAAACTCTCTCAAAGCAAAATCAAAATCTCTCTCTCACGTGAATATTAATCAAAATATTCAAAAGCTCTTCAAACAACATCAAAACAAACTTCATAATCTTTCACTAGATTTCTTTTTAAATCTCTTTTGTTTGAGATATCTTTTTGAAGTTTGTATTTGAAATATCTCTTTTGTTTGAGATATTATTTGAAATCTCTTTTGTTTGAGATACCACTTTTCTACCAACATCAACCACCATACAAAGTGTTACTTAGTTTCTCAAGTCTATTAGGATAAATAGTTTGAGATAAAAATACTTCAACCTTTCTTGTGTGATCAAGAATTGTAGAAGCTTGCTGAGGTTGACAATACAGAGTGTAATCAGACTGATCTGGTGTGATCAACAACTTATAGTGTTATTCAGAAGTTTTTGATAGCTGGATACTATAGTGGATAATCTCACACGAAGTGTGGGGACTGGAAGTAGCCGGTTTTGGTGAACCAGGATAAAACTATTGTGTGATCTCTCTTCTCTCATCTCTCTATTTTTTAACACATCACACACAATATCACGTATAATTAATTATATTAATTTTCCAGAGTGCTCTAGTCCTTTAACTAAAGGCTAAAATGTTCTTTTGGTCTCTTAACTATATTGTTGGTATCAGATTGGTCCCTTAAATGATAAAAACTCTGTTTGAGTCCCTTAATTATAGCTTCGTTATTTGTTTTGGTTTCTACCGTCAGTTTAATTGAAAAAAACGTTAGGTTTAACATAAAAAGTTAATTGTTGTGCACGTGTCATCATGGCATTGGTTGAAAACTTAATTTTATTTTCTTCATCTTCTCCATCTCAATTTCTGGAAAAACAACAAGAACAACAAGAACAAACTCAATAAGTTGCTTGATCCAACAAACTCCAATCTTCGTTTTCAAAATCCTATAACAGAAAATCGCTGGCAACTGAAACCTAATCCCATATATTGTTATCTTCAACTCTGAAAGTAAGAAAATTCACCACAACGGCGATAAACCAAAACCCTAGCAATGGGGAAGAAGCAACACAACAAAGACCCAATGTTCTTAACCAAAACTGAGTGGGCAACCCAATAGGGAGGTTACAAATCCAAAGAAAATGGCACTGTTTTCAAATGTCTTCCTTTTTATTGTTGCACATGGGTTCTCTCTTTACACCTTCATCCTTTCTTTGAATCAAATTTTCATTCAATTTTTGCTTAATTAGATCCGAAAATGAGTTGGTTTTTGTGAAGGATTGGTGATGGTGAGTTTAAATACGAAAATGGATTTTTGTGAGTATTGAATTTTTATTTCATTTTTGTGTTGTATTGTATCAAACTGTAAATTTATGCAAATTAATGATAAATTTGAAGTGGCTTATTCTTGAGACAAATGAATAATTTGGGTTTGGTGTAAAAGTCTTTCAATTATCATCACTGTTTCAAATGATTAGCCATATATTGTTGGGTTTTATTATTGTTGTTGTAGTTTGAGTATGTTGTTTTTTTTGAATTATTTTTGGGTTTTAATTTTTGATCAAATTTACGAAGAAGAACAAGATGAAGAATGAAGGAAATATGAGTTTGTGAATTTGGTGCGTTGGTGGATTTTTTTAATTTTGATATGAAGTTGAAAGATGAAGAGGAGGAAGATGAAGATTGTTGATGATTGTGTTTTTTCTGGGTTTGTTTGTTGTTCTTGATAAACATCAAGAAGAAGATGAATGAAGAAGAAGGAAGAAGACGAATTAAAGTTAAAGTCAATCACTACAACAGCAATGATTTTGTTCACCGAATTTTTCAACAAGAGTTGTGCATTGGGTAGGGAATTGTTGTTCTATGAGAGGATGATGTTGGTGCCGAAACTGTTGTTGTTGTTGTTGCAGAAATTATGGGTTTTCTTTGTAATGGGCTATTTCATGAGAATTGAAAGGATTTATAGGTTTTTTGTATGAGAGGATGATGAGAAGATTTAAGTTGTTGTTGATGAAGAAATTAAGTTGTTGTTTGTTTGTAGTTGCTATTTGATTTTGTTGTTGTTGTATGAGAAGAATTATGGGTTACTTCATGATGATGATGTCAAAATTGTAGTTGCCGCTGCTTGATTTTGTTGTTGCTGCCATAGATGTTCTTTTTATTTTCCAGAAATTGATGAAGGGGATGAAGGATTGAGATGGAGAAGATGATGAAACAATTTTTTCAATTGAAGATGGTATGGACCAAAACAGATAACGGAGCTATAATTAAGGGACTCAAACGGAGTTTTTTATCATTTAAGGAACCAATCCGATACCAACAATATAGTTAAGGGACCAAAAGAGTATTTTAGCCTTAACTAAAATAAATAATTAACCTAATACTAAATAATTATCCAGTCCTATTTATTTATTTTACTTTTAATATTTCCAGAGTTCTCTGGTCCTCTATTGTTTTATTTATTTCAGTTTTATATCCAGAGTACTTTGGTCCTTTTATCGCTTTATATATATATATATATATATATATATATATCCAGAGTTCTCTGGTTCTTTACTGCTTTATTTAATTCAGTCATGTTATCCAGAGTTCTTTGATCCTAATATTTACTACTTAATTATTTAACTATTTTAATATCACTTGTCTAACACTTACCAAGAATATTTCTTGAGTGACTCTTTTCTTTCAGAATTAAAAATTAAAAAGGGTCACAATCCAAACCCCCCCTTCTTGTGACATTTATTGCTACTTCAATTCTTGCTTGCGCCTTGTCCAATCCCGCTCGCATAGGTGCTTAATTCTAAGGTAGAACAATCCCCTACTAATTTATGCTTGCATTCAACAACTTGAGGATATTGGTATATTTATAAGGTAAAAAATGAATTTAGTAAACTAAATCCAAGTTTTTTTCTATTTATAATTTTAACAAGTTAAGCTCTAAGCTTGTTGTTGAGCTCGATTAGCAAATGGGCAAAGCCGGTATATTTTGTTTATATAGTACTAGGTATTCAACCCGTGCGTTGCACGGGTTGGATCATAACTTATACTTGAGAAAATTGGGCTAAGTATAATCACATATATTTTATTGATTTATAATATTTTCAAATGCAGTGATAAGACTATTTTAATATTAATTTATGCTAAAATAGGAGTATTCCTTAAAACATATGAGAATTTGTATTGATTTATATCATAGATTTGTGTAAATATTTTAAGGACAAAGTTAGGACATGATTAATATTTGGTAGCTTTGTCTTTTTCACCTTTTGCTCATGTTCTTTGAAATTACACAACGTGACCTAACTACTTACATTTACATTTCTATTTCTTATTTAAGGTCTAACATGGTTATTGAAAAGATAATCCTTATGATAATAAATTAGCTTATTTTCAATTTTCTTAGCCAACCTTCATTTATGGATTTTTTTTTTGATATTTATTGGTCGAAATTATTTTAGCCAACAATTTGGTTTAACTTCTCGTCACTTTAATTAATTCATATTTTTGTTTGTCTTATTTTTTTTTCAATTGAAGTTTATGTTCCCATGTTTATTTAATCATATATAGACATTATGGAATAATAAATGTGGATATTTATTTTTGTGACCTATGTTTAATTACATTAATATTAGTGATTATTAGACGAAATAAATAGTGTAATTTTTTTCTAAGAGTTGCACATCATCACAGTTCTAGCTTAAAAAAACATCTAAACTTTCAAAATTCCAAAGACACATTCCAAAATATTAATATGCTTTAAAGATCATAGATACATGTTCAACTTAAGACACTAACTTAAAAGAATGCTTTTTAATAACTTTTCTATAAAAAATAATAGCAAAGAATCAAATTAACATATTGTTTCATTTTATTTTTTCTTTTAATTCTATAAAAGCTCAAGTCTATTATACTTTGTTAAGAAAATTTTAATATTGTAGGATAATACTAATGCTATAATAATTCAAGTCTATTATTTCCCTAAAAAAAAACTAAAGTCTATTATTCTCAACTAATTATTGAAATATGTTTTTTTTTCCTAAAACAAATATTGAATCATTAACGCTATGGTGAAAAATTAGGGGGAAATTGACCAACTATTTTTGAATTGAATTGACTGAATAGTACAATTTCAAAGACCGAATTGATAATTTACTTCTAACAAACAATTGCTCAAATTTCATAACCCTTGTAATATATAGTATTAGGTATATAACCCGTACGCACGGGTTCATTAGAACTTTTTATAAATTTATTGAAAATAAAAATTTCGGTAGCTCTAATAAATAATTTTTTATTCAAAAAAAATGACCATTGAAATATTTTTTTTAAACTTTTGTCATTATCAATTAAGTGAGTTAGTTAAAAGTTTATTTTGACATAAGTATAGAGAAATCAATAAAAATGTAGTTGAATAGTGAATTATAATACAAATTTCTTATATTTTTTGGTTTGAATAAAATATTCTTACAAAAGAATTTTAATCATTGTTCCCATAATCATTCGATTGCAGAATATAAACTCTAATAAACTAACCATGTTTAGGCCCATAATACATGTGCAAATATAATCTATTTGAACAACTTCTAAGTTGAGTTACATCAATATTGTTTTTTTATGAAAACTTCAAAATCTTTATGTCCGACTTTGATTTTGTTTCTATCATTCTCATGGAATCCAGGTAGATCATTAACATCTTTTAGATAACATAACAATAAAAATAAGTTACATATCTATATTCATAAACTCATTAGATTGTTCTCTTTTGATTAAAGGTCTACAATAACCATTTTCTTTTGATTCACATTGAAACTTCAAGGTACTACCTATAATTTATGAGTAAACTCAATAATTGAATAAATAAATTTAAATCTGAGAAATATAAAATGGATAGATAGATAGAAAATATAAATGTGAAAATAAATGTATAACAAATTATAACAATTAGCACTACACAAATATAAACAAACTTTAAAATTAAAAACGAAATTAAAGTTGATCTTTAATTGGTTCAAATATTAGAGTAAAATATATATACTTACGTGAGTTATAATTTTACAGGCTTCTCGAACATAAATCTCTTTTATCTTTTTCTCCTCATCTACACAAAAAAAATTATTCATATTAAATTGGTGCGAATACTATTGATGCACCAAAAACAGGAATATAAGTCTCTTTTATTCACTTCTCCTAGTCTAGACGAAACAATTATTCATATTCATGTGTGGTTAAAATTGTAATGTATATTATCTCATCAATCGTGGGTTGCTTGTTAAAAATTATATTATTTAACTGAAACTAAATGTATAGTTATATAACAACAGTGGAATAGGAATATAAGCATAACATTTGACTAAACATGTAAGTGGCTTCTATATTAATACTATAAACCACTATCAGTTTTTCTTTTTTACAAAAACAACTAAAATAAAATAGGCACAATCCTCTGCAACCAATGCAATTCACTATGCAAGAACGGTTTTCGTTCAATAGGAATTTTTACGATTTAAAATTAAAATAGAATGTGAGGGAGATGATGCATAACTTACGGATTGGAAATGAAAACTTATAAATATTATATCAATAAAGAAAAGTAGAGTTCAAATATTTTTCTTAATCTAAAAGTAATTTGAGTTTCTACCAATAGATTGGAAACTAATGAGTAGGGATGAAGAGTAAAAAGGTGGTGGTGGGTGGTGGGTGGGGGGGGAACCATGAGACAAAATTGAAGAGGTGTCATAGTTTCTTAGAGAAATTGATGATGAAAAAACCAGTGATAGATTTTGAGATTGATGATATTCACCATGCAAGAACTGATAGCTTTGGTTCAACCAAAATTTTTACTACTGAAAATGAAAATAGAATGTGAGAGAGGTGATGCATAACTTGGGGAATGAATTCCTTCTTTTATAGCATAACAAACGTAATTCCATTAAAAATATAAAACAAACGTAACTATAATATTTTAATAAAATACTATAATATCTAATAAATGGTCTATATAAATAAAATGTTCCGGTAATAAACGTTGCATAGTAAAATGCACCAATAATATATGTTGCATAGTTTTTTTTTAAAGGAAAAATGAATAGAGTGGCAATCATTAAAGTAACTTAATGATCTTAAGAAAATGGACTTGATTCAGTATGCAACATACATGAAGTCAAGATATTGGATAGTTTATCCTTAAAAAAAGATATTGGATAGTTTGAAACAGATGGAAAATGAATGGGGAAATTATTGAATTAGTGATGAATAAACATTCAATTTATTCAGTGAAAGATATTAATTAATTAATATAAGAGATGATTGTAAGGTTTTAGTATAGAGTGAGATGCTTTTCTAGAGATGTCACATTATCACAATGGAGGTCTAAAAAATGTTCAAGTTTAGAATTTATATAGGCTCACTGAGTAGCAATGATGCAACGAAAGAAAAACTATAAGTGCGCTTTGTCCTTTTATCCCCATCGACATGAAAAATAGGAATATCCATATTAAATTATAAAAAAAATTATGAAACAAAGATATAAAAAAAGCAGACTAATAAACATTACATCAATAAAAAAATGAAAGGTGAAATATTTGACAAATCTATATAATTGAGTAATTTTAGTCTCTAAGACCTCCTAAAAAAACCAATAAATAGTTAGGCATGTGTAAAGATCGGTGGGAAAAAGAAACAAAAACTATCGTATAAAATTGAAGAGTATCATCCCACAATTGTTTGAAAAAGATGACAATGATCTAAAACTTCACAATTCAGCCCTTTCTTCCTACTCCATTTTTCCTAATTTCATATGACACTCCTTTTGCTGGGATGCAGGGTAAGATAAAAAGACCCCAAAGCCTCACCACATATTTATACATACATTGATCATGAATATGAATAGGAAAAACTATAACTAACTAATAATAATACAATGAATGAATGAACGTTCATATTTAAGTAATAGAAGTTAAGGAATATGAATCAAATTGTAGTTTAAAGGTTGAAGTGATAAACTTATTTTTAAAAATAATATGACAATACAAATTAAGAGAAATTGTTACTAATTAACTTAATAACTCTCGTTAGAGCAAGGGAACTTGAATCCTTAACTAAACATGCCATAAAATTACAATTGATCATCATTATTATTATTATACAATTAATCCATGACTATATAATTTTTTAAACGTATAACTATAAGCATACAAAGAAAATGAAAAGTGGGATGAGTGTTTTATAAGTTTAGATAAGATAGAGTGTGAGGCTTTTTTAGAGGATATATTAAATTGATATAGTGAAGAGTTGTAAAGTTTTATGAGAGGTTACTTAACTAAACATGCCATAAAATTACAATTGATTATTATTATTATTATTATACAATTAATCCATGACTATACAATTTTTTAAACGTATAGCTATAAGCATACAAAGAAAATGAAAAGTGGGATGAGTGTTTTATAAGTTTAGATAAGATAGAGTGTGAGATTTTTTAGAGGATATATTAAATTGATATAGTGGAGAGTTGTAAAGTTTTATGAGAGGTTAGATATTAAATTGATATAGTGAAGAGTTTTGTAAAAGAGAGTGAGAATAAACTCTTTTATAAGTGCCACATAGACATAATGCTTGCATATGGTTAGCTCAAGTTTCCTTTACAAAGATATATATAGATATATAGATAGATAGATAGATATAGATAGATAAGTACAATGCAACTTTTACACATGAATAGACATGACTTTTGAGATTCAAGAAAACTTCAATTTATTTAAGTTTGAAATAAAAATGGGAATCTTTGTAACTCAAACTAAGTTAAGTTATTTATGAAATGGAATAAGAGAAGTATGATGCTTTTTTAGAGGCGACTCTTAAGAATAACTCCAAGTTAGACACACAAATAATTGCTCAAAATTCGACTACTCTCATAGAATATAATACACGTACACATGGCTTAGCGAGACATATGACTGCCTTAGAAAAATGGTAAGCTTTACCAAACTAAGTGCAATTTATCTGAGCTTGAGATGAAATTTCATGCAATATACAACCATCTCCAATATCACATAATCAACCAATTTTTTTAATTTTATTTATAAGTGTTGATCATAATTCCTAAAAGAAAAGTCATCATGAGTTGGATAACAAACAGACCTAACTATAATACGTTCTATGAAAATGTAAGATGACCTAATATCCAAATCGAAGTATAAAAGTATTTCAAAAGAAACTAAATACAAAACTAAATTTGAGAGAACAACTTTCAGGTAAAGACCATGAACATACTAACTCCAAAAATATATCACAATTCCAATAAAAAAAGTCAACTATTTTTAAAGGATTTTCACTAATAAATCATTAGGAAAAAAATATTTTGACTCAACTATCAAAAAGGCTATCAACAAATGGTTGTGTAAAGGAATAAAACTATTAAAATAAATTAATAGATATAAAAAGTACATCTTAAAAATTTATAAGACATATAGCTAAAAGTACATCTTAGTAATCACACCTCTCTCTATTGTTATGGATAAAACCTGAAAATAAAACTGCATTAGTCTAAGAAAATAATGTGTTGTCTATGGGCGTGTTTGGTAAAAACAAGCTATAAGCTAGCTGATAGCTGAAAAACTAGCTTATATCTGATGACTGATAGCTGATAGCTTATAGCTGAAAAGTTAGTTTATTTAAATTAAAAGTGTTTGGTAAAATTAGTTGTTGAAGTGGCTGATAAATATAAAATGACATAAAAGCACATACTTGTTTAATTTTTTTAATATCATATATATAATATTTATTACTTAACACATTTATTTTTAAATATTTAAATATATTTCAAATTATTTTCATCTTCAAAATGATAAATGTATTTATAAATTCAATCGAATTTTTTTATTTAACAATTTTTATTTTATTTTTATGAATTTAATTTAACTAAACTAAACTTTCTTCACTATTTATTGTAAATTTTTTAAAAATTAAATATTATATAAATTATGAGCAAGGTCAAAAAGATAGAAAAGTGAAGAAGAAAATTTAAACAGCCATACTCTATATGTGAGAACATGGTAACGTGGGTTGGAACATGAGTAGTTTTTTATTATAAAAAAATAAAATAAAATTAAGAAAAGGTTAAAATTGGAAGAAAGTATAAAAAGCTATAAGCTACAAGCTCAAAAGCTACTTGGATTAGCTTCTTAAAAAACACCATAAGCTAGTGAGAAAAGCTTTTTACCAAACAGTTCACATTCTATCAAAACAAGCTTATAAGCTAGTCCAACAAGCTATAAGCTAGCTTCTTTGTGTTACCAAACACAGCCTATATATAATCTTCTATGCTATACGTGTGGTATATAAGAACTTCTTTTTGAGAAAACATATCGACCAATTTATGGACAGAAAATGTAAACCCAAACACAAAACCATGATCAATTGCATCCAAGAGCTAGTTGGAGAAACTCACCATGATCCACAATTAAAATTTATACAATAATTAGCACCATGCATAAAATCATATAGTCATGTACAAAATAATCATAAATTTGATTTTATAGCGGTACACATTTATATGAAAAAAATGCATAAAAAAATCACCAAAAACACATACCTTATAATTTTCGTGGTTCTAAGATTTTTGCATGGAGGGAGAGTCATGACATGTGAAACAATAGTAGTATTGCAAATTTTCAAACACCTGAAACAAAACCTCGAACAATCAGTACCAAACATGTGATTTATCTTGCCAAAGCCTTCAATTATTTTTTTCCCCTGATAAACAACAACAGTTATATAATCCAACTCTTGCTTCTTCTTTTTTTTGACAAAATGATCCAATTCTTGCTAAACTCGATATAAAGAGGATTGTATATTTACTCAATTGTGTGGATGTGGGAAGGCTTAGAGTGTGACTATTGAAACAACCATAGTAAAGATGATTAATATATATCTCTTAAAAAATTGCATACAATGGAATTCTAGTGTATCCATATTAAGGATTATTAATGTGTGCCTCTTTAAATTTCTTTTCTTTGGCGTTAAAACAAACCTATACTATTGGATTGGAGAATGAATGGCTATGCATGCAATAAACAGTGGGGCAACGATGACATTATTATTTTTCAAGGAATTTAAGCACCATTACAATAGCAATCTATAGTGGATCATCAAAATGAAGGGATTAAGCTATATATAATGGATCAATATATAGTGGGGTTTGTGATTTTAATTGGTTTATGCTAAAATTTGTTAAGTTGTGCATGTTGCCTAATTTATTAGACTGGATTATGAAGAGATGTTCAATAAAGAACTATTAAAATATAAATATAAAATATAGTGGGTGTGTTTAATTAAAAATGAAATTGAGAGATTTGAGAGATAATAAGAAGTTTTTTTAGAGTGTCACATCATCACAAAGCTTGTATGAGAACAACTCAAGTTTATGTAAAGAAATACCAAGTTTTACTTAATGGAGGAGTTTATATCTATTACCTATTCTGTAGCTGATGATTAGGTAATTGATCAATTCAACCACTATCTCTTTTAATTTATTAGACATAAATTCGAGGCAATTGTATCTATTTATTTTTTGACTTAGAAATACACGGATGATTCAAAGAGTTTATATATCATATATATATTTTGTAACCTAAACTTAATTAATTAGTCTATTTAACTTCTGTCCAAAAAAAAGTCTATATATTTTTTTAAACTTATTTAACGTGAAAGAAGGCAATGAGTTTAAGCCTAATTAAAAAGAATTTATGAATGAATAAACAACTATGTAATATTAAATTGATTGATATAGTGGAGAGAAATAACGATTCTTTTACAAATATATATATATATATATATATATATATATATATATGGTTTATCGACTGAAACCTATCCATTTAACAACTCTAATCGACTATGATGTAGAATAAAATGGATCCTCTCATTTACTTTATTGGGTCATGTTAACTTGTGTTCTAAGGGTACATGTTAAGGAATTTAAAAAAAGTAATTTTGCATTGGAAAACATAAGGCTAAATTGCATTTTTGATCTCTTGACTATTTAGGTAGTATCACTTTGATCCCTTACTTAAAATTCGATTTATTTTGGTCCCTTAACTTCTCTCTATTACATATTTTGGTCTTTTCCGTTAGTTTTAATTAAAAAACGTTAGGTTTTGTTCATTTTCTTCTGAAATTTTTCTAGAATTCTTGTTGTTGAAGGTTGATAGAGATGATATGAAGATGAAAAAGAGGAGAAGAAGATGAAGAAAACCTAACGTTTTTGAATCAAAACCAACGGAAAGGACCAAAATATATAACGGACAGAAGTTAAGGGACCAAAATAAATCAAATTTTGATTAAGGGACCAAAGCGATACTACCTAAATAGTTAAGGGACCAAAAATGCAATTTAGCCCAAACATAATATTTTAACTTTTAAATAATTGACCACACGACTTTTGATACAAATATTTTTACGACGAGTTCCTTAACATGTGCCTTGGAGGGCATAAGTCAACATTTGCCCTACTTTATTTTATATTTTTGAAAAATCAACCTAATGTGACACAATTCATTTTTTAACAAACTCATGAGATTGCTCAACTTCTCAAATAATCCGATTATGAGTTACTTTACTTCCCAATTTTTTTTTGTGTAAATCAAAGTTAAGACCGGATAAATCTATGGGACTTTTGAGCAATCCAATAACTTGGAGGGTAATCACCGCACGTGCCCTATCCATCCCAATAACAGTAACAAGTAACAACAACATCATCATTTGAATTTGTGTTTCAATTCATTCAAAGTTTAAGGATATGGCTTCAGCTTTATCCTCTATCATCAACCAACCTCACACTGCTCAACGCCTCAAACTCCATTCTCCATCTTGTCTCCGATTCTTCAAACACTATGCTTTTCTCCATCCTCACAAACCATCCTCATCTTCACGCCCTCTCATCACCGTTTCCAGAACCTTCTCATCCCTTTCCAACAAACCTGAAAACCCTTCCCTCCGCCACTTTATCGCTCAAGCTTCTCTCACCGCTTCCCAACTTCAACAACCCCAGTAAGTTTTTATTGTAAAAATCTTTTCTTTTAATGTATCATTGTTCATCGCTTAAGATACTCTAATAACCCACTTCATAAAAATTCAATCTTTTTTTGTTCTCTTACCGAATTCATCAATGCAAAAATATAATTTTTAGTTAGGATTGATTAGTGATGAAAATATGAAGTATGTTCACTCATTAGTCTGGATTGACTTATTTGAGCTTATCTAGAGACTTGTGACACTGTTTAGGCTTTGTTTGACCAACAATAACGGATAGCCAAGAAGCTAGCTAATTGCGGAATAGCATATAGCGAATAGCTTATAAGCTAGCTGATTGAATTTGTAGTATTTGGTAAAATTTGAGGTTGAACTAACCTATAAATATGAAATGACATAACAAAATATTTTTAATTAATATTTAATTTTGTGTAAGTAAAATGGCATGCTAAATTTGAGAGGAAAAAGGATAAGCTACAAGCTCGGGAAAACAAAATGTTATCAAACAAGTTTTTTTGTTAATATATGAGCTTATAAGCTATAAGCTAGAAGTATGGCACTGTTAGACAGAGCCTTAGTGGAGCTTATAAAATGTCCATAAGTTGTTTTTATAAGCTAAGCTCCCCAGGACAGCTTATGAAAATCCTTATAGTTCACATAAACATAGTTTGAATTTATTGATCTTTTATTGTAGCCTTGTGGCGGATACTGAAGCTCCTTCAACTGGTCGAATATATCATGAGACCTATGGATGTCAGATGAACGTTAATGATATGGAGATTGTTCTGTCTATCATGAAAAATGCAGGCTATAATGAAATTGTGACTGTTCCTGAGAATGCAGAGATAATATTCATCAACACTTGTGCCATAAGAGATAATGCAGAAATGAAAGTGTGGCAAAGGCTTAATTACTTTTGGTTTCTTAAAAGGAATTGGAAGACTAATGTCGCTACTGGAAGGTCGCAATCCCTACGTCCTCCGAAAGTAGTTGTTTTGGGATGTATGGCTGAGAGGTTAAAGGAAAAGATACTCGATTCAGACAAAATGGTTGATGTTGTATGTGGGCCTGATGCTTATAGGGATTTGCCACGATTACTGGAAGAGGTTGAGTATGGTCAGAAAGGGATTAACACTCTTCTTTCGCTTGAGGAGACTTATGCTGATATTAATCCAGTTCGGATCTCCCAGAATTCAATTAGTGCTTTTGTTTCGGTGATGAGGGGATGCAACAATATGTGTTCGTTTTGTATTGTACCTTTTACTAGAGGCAGAGAGCGATCACGACCTGTGGATTCAATAGTGAGAGAGGTGGGAGAGCTTTGGAAAGAGGGTGTGAAAGAAGTAACGCTTCTTGGCCAGAATGTGAACAGCTACAATGATGCATCTGTGGTCGAAAAAGAGGCTGAATCAGGGTCCAATTGGAAACTAAGCGAAGGATTTTCCAGCATATCAAAGGTCAGAACCACGGGCTTAAGGTTTGCTGATCTGTTGGATCGGCTCTCATTAGAATTTCCTGAGATGCGTTTCAGATTCACGTCTCCACACCCTAAAGATTATCCAGATGAACTGCTTTATATTATGCGGGAAAGAAATAATATATGCAAATTGATACATTTACCTGCACAATCAGGAAGTAGCAAAATGCTTGAGAGAATGAGGCGAGGATACACTCGTGAGGCTTACTTGAGTCTTGTGCAAAAAATCCGAAGTATTATTCCAGATGTGGCCCTAAGCAGTGATTTCATTTGTGGTATGTTTTTTAAGTATCTTTCTCCTTGTTTTCTTTTATTTTCTTCACTATTGATTTGACTTTCTACAACTGGAGCACCTTATTTTTTGATTAATCCGACTTTCTACTACTGGAGCACCTTATTTTCAACTGACAAGTGTTGGGGTTTAACATGTACTTGGTGTTTGGTTGGAGGGTAGGTAGGGAGAACAGGATGCGAAAATTTCTTCCCACCATTCCTCTCCACTATAGTGGGAATTTGTAGAGGAGAGAAAAGGACAGTGTTCTTTATATTTGTTATTTTAACAACTATACTAGTAAAGCTGCTTCAACTCTCTAACATTATTTCCATGTCATGTAAATCTCAATTTTAGAACTTTTTCTAGTCAATTCAGTTCTAGTCTTATCATCAATGGTTTTGTAACTCCCTTTTACTCCACCTTCTATAAGGAATATGAGCTTTTTTTTCCCCTCCCCTCTCCTAATAAACTAATCGAGGAGAGTAAGAGAGTAAACGATTATTTTCCTGCTCCACCCTTCCCTTCAACAGATCTAAACAAGTGGATTCTGTTTTCCCTCTTGTTGCAGAGATGAGAATGTTATGTGTTGGAAATAAAACCTCATTAAACAAGTGGATTCCGTTTCCCCAAGTAGTTTAGATTCATTGTATAGCAAGTCGAACATTTTCAATGTATCTTAGGAAGTAGTACTTGCTCCCTTGTAAATTGCATTTGTCATTTATTTTCATTGTAATTTCCCTGTATATAAATTAAGCAAGCATGTTATTGGGTGCTAAGCAACTCAAGCGCATTCAGAAAAATGGTCTTATATTTTACATGGCATCAGAGCTCCTAATCTAGGGGACCCTGCTTTCCCAAACAGCTTTATCAAATCGCCTGGCTGGTACCTTGTGCTGTCAGACTTTGTTTGAACTTAATTGGGGATATTTAGATTAATCTGTCCATAACCTTGAAAAATGTCCTTCCAAGTCCCAAAACACCCCTCTTAATTGGGGATTTTTTTAGTGATTATTGTGAATTTTAAGACAAAGATTGGAGGGGCATGAGGTTTAGACAGTTGGACATTTTAGTTAGAGAAGGGGATGACCTTTATTATCGTGTCGAACCAAATTTGTCAACCACACTGAAAACCTCCCCTTTCTCACTAATTTGCGTCAGACTCCGTACTCTCTTGTATGTTAAAAACTATGTTTTTCCTGTCTCAGTTAGGACATCATTTTTTGGAGGCACCAAAAATATGCTTCTATTATTATTTTTGGGTTTAATATTGAGAGTTTTCATTGTGAAGTATGTGAAATTGCAAAGCACATTAAGTGATAAAAGATGCAGATTTCCTTTTTACCTTGTTCATACTAATGTTTGGGGTCCATGTTCTATTCTAATAGTGTTTGGGGCTCGATGGCTTATATAACCCTTTTAGATGACTATACTCGGATTACTTAGATTTTTCTACTTTAGCGTAAATTTGAAATGGGCACCTCCTCCCAAAAAAAATTCTGAGTGATTAAAAACCAGTTTAGTGTGAGCACCTAAAGACTTAGGTCTGATAATGGTAATTGGCAAGGAGTACTCAACAGAAGTCCAAACTGTTGAAGATGTCATTGAACTCCAATTGTCATCAGAAAAGAAACCAGAAAGTGTACCATTCAGCCACTATGCTCCTCTCAAACTACCTCATTTGAAAAACTCCAATGAAGACATCAACCTGCGATTTTTTTTTTTTTGTAACCTATACCTAAACTTCATTCCCAATAATGTTTTTGAGGCATTATCTAGGTAGAAACAGGTCATGGGTATGGAGAAGGCATTGGAGAAGAATAAAACATGGAGGATAGTTACTTTTACCTGAAGGGAAACAATCTGTTGCTTGCAATTGGGTGCAGATAATAAAATATAAAGCTAATGGATCGTTTGAGCGGGACAAAGTAAGATTGGTAGGCAAAGGTTTCACACAACATATGGAATCAATTATTTGGAGACATTTGTCCCAGTTGTATTAAAATGAATGCAATTTGAGTATTGTTATCTCTTGCTGCCAATTATTGTTGGGAATTACTATGCAGAATACTTGTGGAAGCACCGGTAAGGTGAGTAGACTAGATGAGGGATAGTCCAATTGGTAGAGGGAGACCAAGGAAATAAGCCAAACTATTGAGAGAAGTTTAGAGGTAAATGGTCTATTTTTGGGCCTAATACATGTCAGGAGTTGGAACTTTATGGTATTGACTGATCCATGTGCCCAACTAACTTCACCTAGTAGGGAAAATCTTGATTTGTTTACACATTTCCAATGACCGTCTGCTTACATCTACTTGCACTCCTGGATTTATTAAAAAAAAAAATCAATGATTTTCCCCAACGAAATTATAGAGGTTCTTTTGTGGTTGAAAGAGGTCTGTGAAAGGGTTAAAAAAATCTTTATTAGGGAGTCTCATTGTCAGGTTTTTTGTTTGTATTATTGAGGAGTAGCATACTAATATTGATATGTCAGTGCCATATGAACCAACATTCTTATTTTGTCAGAAGTACTAAAGGTATATAAGCTCATTGATAATTTAGCTATATCTTCTACCTTAATTATTTTATTTCACAGGTGAGTATTTTACAGTATAAGCAATTAGCCTCTGATTGCAGTCTTTTAATATTTGCAAATTGCAATTCTAACAGGTTTTTGTGGAGAAACGGAGAAGGATCATTCCGACACATTGACTCTAGTAAAGGAAGTTGGTTATGATATGGCATACATGTTTGCCTATAGCATGAGGGAGAAAACTCATGCCCACAGAAACTATGTCGACGATGTTCCCGAGGAAACTAAGCAGAGGAGGCTAACTGAACTTATTGAGACTTTCCGTGAGAGCACAGGAAAGTGTTACGACGAACAGGTTGGAACTACACAGCTTGTATTAGTTGAAGGGCCCAATAAAAGAGCTCCAGATACTGAACTAATTGGCAAGAGTGACAAGGGACATCGGGTAATATTTGTCAATCTGCCAATCTCAGACAGGGAAGATGTTAATACGAAGCGAAATCCTGTGGTTGGCGATTATGTTGAAGTTCAGATAACAAGATCTACAAGGGCATCACTCTTCGGCGAAGCACTTGCTATTACTAAATTGAGTTCATTTTACAATAATCTGGAAAGAGAAGCTGTTGCATGCAGCATGTATAAGTAAAACCTTGCTGCGTAACAGTTTGTCGTTGCAATTTCTGGATATAGTCATCGTAATTTACCTCTTGCGGCGTTGACTAAACCACATTTTGTGGGAAAAACCCTACAACTATTCAGTGGAGTGAGACTATGAAGTTTTCCGGGAAAATGGTTCGAGTCTGCATCAAACTATAGAATGTACCACTGAGAACCTTATTGACCACTGAGAACCTTATTGACAACCTGCAATACAACATCAAAACCAAATAGCCTAGGGCAGGATTACTGTGATTTTTGTCTTTAAATATGTTGATATAAGTGGGCTTTGATGAAGCACACGGAAGATTTAACGTGGCCTTTGAACCATTTGATTAATGTATTTCTTTAAATAGTACACCATGGTTCTTAGGAGTCTGATGTTATCACTCAATAAACTATCATATCGAGTTGTTTTCCTAGTTATCTATCTGGCCACCTGTTCCTATGTTATGTCTCAAAGCTGCATGATGGAAAAAGATTAGAAAACGTTTGGATAATCTTATTTGAGGTTGTCTTGTGACATGAATATTTATGTAAGTGTTTAAAAAAGCTTACAAAAATAATTTTCTGATATGATTATAAGCTGCTTTAAGCTTATTTTCACAAACTCCTCAAGATAACTTAATTTTATTAGCTGTTTTTAGTTTATGCTCTGTTTATCTCCATTCCTTCATCAAGAAACATTTTACATACAAGCTCTTGTATGCTGCTTTTACCCCTATTCTTTCTCATGAATTGTATGCTATTTTTTTAAGTTGTATTAGCTTATGCAGTGTTTCCTCCAATTTTTTCACGAATTGTAGAAACAGTTTATATACATCTTATTGTATAAGTACTTGCTTAAATACAACCGTGTAATTAAGTTGTTTATTTAAACAAACCTTCAATTGAAAGTGAAAAGGGTTGGGAGGCATTGGCAGCCACTTTGTTTCATATTTTAATTTTATTTTTTTTGAAGAAATATTTTTAAATTTTTTAACAAGTGTCCTAAAAATATTATTTAAAGAATAAAAAAAAAATGAAACTTTTGCATAGAACATAATATATTTATCATTGCATTTCTAAGGTAAACGTTTTTTTTATATATGGTGCCTGCTTGTTAGCATCACACTTTAAATTTTTCATGTTATTGCAATTAGCAATTCTCTTTGGAAGTTGTAGATTGCATTAATCCTCAAAATGGTGACCAAACATTAATTTGTTTGGGAATGATATGATATTAATGAGAGGAGTCCATTTTGGGAGGAGGAGGAGGACTATGGCCCTTACTGTTGTAGCAGTAGCTATCATTGAAAGTCAAACTACATAGCATGGTCCTCTTCTAGCCCTAGGTCTCCCCCTCCCTCCTTTTGATTCACATGCAAAAATAAAACACTTCGATATTAAGTTCATGTTTTCAAGGAGAAAATATTTCAGTAATCTGAAATTTAGCTGTTCTTTAAGGGAAAGTAATCTGATTAAAAATTGTTCCATCCAAAAATAAATTAAGTATTCTTGAATAATTCGTCAAACTTGTTAAAATATTTTAGGTCAATTTCTTGGTTTGAGTAAAAAATGTTTGAAAAGAACAAAGTGCATAAGAAAGCTAGAGAGAGAAGGAGGACAGGGATAGTGTTGGAGGTGGTGGTGAAGACTGTGTAGTACTGATAAGCAACGGTGATACAGACTAGACGAAAGCACTAGTAATGGAAAAAGTGATAGATGGAAAAGATGTTAACAAGTTCAGTATCCTTCCTTCATTGGACCACAAGGTTTATCTCACGTGCACACTTGCAGCCTTGCCCAGGATGAGGATAGTGCATGTGCATGATAGTGCAAAAACAACACAACATTTTACTATTATGTTAACCAACACTCACTTGGTATCTTTACAATTTTTATGATTTAATTGTGATTAACAAAGATGCATAGTTACAGTTTAATAATTCTGACACTTCGCAGATATATATCTGAGAAACAACTGGTAAAATGATTTATATTCCTTCCTCACGGTGTGACATTGACAACATACTCCAAAACGATTAGACATTTCATTGCCACTCCTCTACAACTTCTGCATGCCAACACTCTCCAAATTAACCATATAAAAAGCAATGCTCATGTATACATGCATACATAGGAACATATGAAGCCTTGATGTTATATACATAATTACATAGAATATTTATAAAGTGAAAAACAATGATATTCTTCATTAATATGCTCTCATTTTACAAATCGAATAATAAGAATGTTTTAGGCCAATATAAAATTATAGTATGGTACTAGAATCTATCTATTTAAGATCATCAGCTCCGTATATCCACACATCAAGTTCAACAGTTCGAACGTGAACGAGTGTACTGTGGTTGAATGATTGTGTAAGCTATATTGGAAAAGTTCGAAACTCAACCTCTTTCAATAAAATGATTTGTCTTGAGCAATGTTTTTTTTTTACCAATCTTAAACAATATTTTAGAATCTATTTGCATTTGAAAGAATATTTTAGAATCTATTAAATTGTGGTCTAGATGGTGCGTGGCTCAAAAAAAAAATGTCAAAAGAATTCAAGGTTTCTTCTAGATAAATCAAAAGAGTTTAAGTTTCGTTAAAGGTAGACACATCTTATTTTATGTGGTTCTTACCTAAATTGAGTGTTACTTCCTCCGTTTCATAATGCTCGTCTATTTTAGAGAATAATTTTGTTTCACAGTATTTGTCACTTTCAAATTTCAATACAACATTAATTATTGTCTTGTCAATAATTATAGAAAACACACGTAATTTCATCAAAAATAGGAAAATTTATTTGGTTTATTGGTTAGTGCAATTTCTCCAAAATTGACATGTATTTTGAAGTAGGGGATTATGTTTTACTCTTTTTGTTAGTAGGTTATGAGTGGTTTGGTGTTAATTTGGCTTTTATTTGACTTTTGGCCTTGCAGTTTGGCATTGTGACTTTGTAATTGTTTTTTGGGTTAACAATGTTTTTCACCCCTGTAATATATGTTATTTTCGGTTTTCGTCCCTATAAAATTTTCGGTTTGATTTGCACCCTCGCATTTTTTTTTCTTCTGGAAAGCCCCCCCTAATAGGCCATTTTTAGATTTTTTTCAAAATTTTTTGATTTTTGAATGACCTATTAAGGGTATTTTTCAGAATTTCTTTTTACGAGGGTGCAAATCAAACTGAAAATTTTATAGGGACGAAAAACACTATTAACCCTTTTTTTTCCTTCCTACATCTTGTGTCTTGGGCAATTTTTTTTAATGTTTTTTTTTATGGTTTATTAAAAAATTTAATGTACTTTTTTTTGTTTGCGTAAACCTCTTGTTTTTAGGAAAAATTCGTTCCGGTAATTTATAGATTGATAGTGATGTAATTGATTAAAAATTGTTTTATATAAGAATCAAGCTCAGATTATTTTAAACATTTATCAATTGTTAGCACTTATTAACCACTTAAACTCATTTGTTAGCTAAATTTTAATGTATTTCGATAGCATGTAATTTGAATTCACATTCGATCCGTTGTATATATTCTTCTATACATCCCTATCCCTGATTTGAATCAGCTCACATAATCAGATCTCAACGAAAAAAGAAAGGAAAAAAAAAAACAGATGGGCAGGGATATATGTGTATATTTTTTGGATAGATAAATGTTAGATAATTAATTGTTATATTATATTTTTTTCTTGGTCAAAGTTTTGAACTAAGGTATTTTAATTCAAAAAAAAAGTTAAAAAAAACTACTTAAAACTAACGATCAAACCAAGAGAGTAATATAAAAAAGTTATTGCAAATTTAAAAATTGTATATGCATAATAACTGAAAATGAAATTACAGATAAAAACACTATTAAAAATTAGAAGGTTAACTTATTTTTTTTTGTCCCTTAACTATTTTATTAATGTCGTTTTGGTCCCTTAACTAAAATTTGATTTATTTTCGTCCTTTAACTTTCTCTCCGTTATATATTTTGGTCCTTTCCATTAAATTTAATTAAAAAAAAAACGTTAGAGTTCATCAATTTCTAAAAAATATGAAGAACACCATCAACAACAGCAAGAACAAAACCCAGCAACATGAACAAACAACAAAAACAAAAGACTTAATAGGTTATTTGATCCCTTAATTAATTTCAAGTTTTCATTTTGGTCCATAATTAATAAAACTTACGTTTTGGTCCCTTAATTTTCCGTCCGTCGGTCAAAAAAATCCCTTCCGTCAAATAAATTGCCTTCCGTTAGTTTTTGATTTTTGCCCACGTGGATAATGGGTGTCTTCATCTTCTTTATTATTTTTTCTGAATTTTGAGAAAACATACCCAAAAAAAGCCTTAGGCTGTGTTTGGTAACACAAATAAGCTAGCTTATAGCTTGTTGGACTAGCTTATAAGCTTGTTTATGTAGAATGAGACGTGTTTGGTAAAAAGCTTTTCTCGTTAGCTTGTAGCGTTTTTTGAAAAGCTAATTCAAGTAGCTTTTTAGCTTATAGCTTTTAGCTTTTTATATTTTCTTCCAATTTTAACCTTTTAATTATTTTTTTATATTAAAAAAACTACCCACTTTCTATGCTCACGTTCTATTTTAAACTACCCACTTGACATAGTTTTTTAATTTTTCTTGCTAATTTTTTTTTAATCCTTGCTCTTAATTTATATAATGAATAATTTTATATAAAATTTACAATAAATAGTGAAGCAAGTTTAGTTAAATAAAATTTATAAAAAGAAAGTTATGTTAAATAAAAAATGTCAATTGAATTCATAAATACATTTATCATTTGGGATATGAAAATATTTTGAAATAAATTTAAACATTTAAAAATAAATACATTAAGTAATAAAAATTGTATAAATGATTTATAAAAAAACATGTCATTTTACGTCATTTTATATTTATCAGTCATTTCAACTACTAATTTTACCAAACACGTTTTATTTTAATAAGCTAACTTTTCAGCTATAAGCTATCAACTATCAGCCATCAGTTATAAGTTAGCTTTTCAGCTATCAGCTAGCTTATAGCTTCTTTTTACCAAACACACCCTTAAATGAAACTTTCATTGACTACCCTTTTTCTTCTTAACATCATTGAGCAATTAAACAAACACCTTGTGTCTAATTCTTTGCATAATAGTACTCAAAATCCTTTACAGCTTTGCGTAAACCTACTTCAAGTGGTGAACGTGATTCCTTCATAACTTTCATTCAAGTAATTTCTCTCTCTAAGAGATTGAATACGGTTTGGAGGATTTGGATTGTATGGAAGGAAGCTGTTGTTCATATCTGAAATTTATGGTGGGATAGGACCCTTTGATTTTCATTATTATTCTGATCCCCAATTGGAGGAATATGTCATCAAGGTCAAGGGTTTATTGAAGGTAGGTTTGCGATGATGATGTTGTTGTGAAGATCCAGAAACTTTGGTGAAGATTCAAAACTTGGGATCTTTTGTGAAGATGATTCGAAATGATGGTGATGATGATGTTGTTGTTGTTGTTGTTGTTGATTGTTGATATTTCTGGGTAAATGATGAAGATATAATGTGTTGCTGAATGTGATGTTGAAGATGATGAAGAAGAGGAGTTGAGAAGATGAAGAAATGGAAAATTAATTAGCCGTCGTTGACTCACCGTAAGATAAAATAGACATGCACAATCCAAAGGTCCTTCTTTAGAAAAAAAAAGATCAAACGGTTTAAATTAAAATAATTAATATGATCTATGGTGGACCACTCTTAAATTTGATCTACCATAGACATTTAAGGTTAAACTTAGCGGTCAGGAATTTTTTTGACCGACGGAGGGGAAATTAAGGGACCAAAACGTAAGTTTTATTAATTATGGACCAAAATGAAAACTTGAAATTAATTAAAGGACCAAATGACCTATTAATCCAAAACAATACCCATCAGCAACAACCCAACAATAACAACCAATAACACCATCAACCCAGAAATGAAAAAAAACTAAAATTCAACTCTATAAAAACATAAAACATAAACTTACGATCAAAAGACCCGTCTTTATAGGTAAATTTCTAAAACTCTTTTCATCTCTTCTTCTCTCAAAAGATCCATATTTCTCCAAATTATTTTTTCACGTATCCTTAAATTTTTTGATTGGTTTGAATCCCTTTCATGTTCTCTACTTAAGGATTCATCAAGACATAAAGATTTGGAAGATGAATAATCATGGTAAATCATTTTCTTCCCCTTTCAATCAAAATCGCAAAATCTAAAATTCTTGTTGTTCATGAAGAAACATGGTACTGAACACACAAATTCAACAAATTCGACCAACTGAATCATGGTATTTTTTTTTCTCTGGGTTTTTATAAGTTCGAATTTCAATTCCTTTTTATGGGTCTTTCTGGGTATTTTTTAAGAAGGTTGATCCATATCTGAAATTTAGCAAATCAACGGGATGACTTTATTCTCTCGCTAGTTTACTTGATTTGATGAGATAAGATTTTGGTATGTGTTGGATCTAATTTTCATGTCCCCTTTTGGGAATGAAAAGAAAAGTGTAAAATTGAATTTGATTTTATAAGGTTTTTTAATAAACATATTGATGATATGTGATGATGATAATGATGTGATAAAGATGATGTTGAAGAAGGGGAAGAAGATGCATAAAAATTAGGTGTTTATAGAGTAGTGATTTCAAGTTGTATGAAGAATTTTATTTTTTTTTCCCGATTTTTGTTTTGCTTTTTTTTTTATGAAGGTGGATGAGAAAGATGACGAAGAAGTTGAATGAAGATGATGATTGTACAAACCCTAACGTTTTTTTAATTAAATTTAACGGAAAGGACTAAAATATGTAATAGAGAGAAAGTTAAAGGATCAAAATAATTCAAAATTTAGTTAAAGGATCAAACCGAAACAAATTAAATAGTTAAGGGACCAAAAAAGTAATTTAGCCAAATTAGAATGATTTTTTTAAGAGGGTCGGTTTAACGAGCCAACCCTATGGATTCAGAAAAATTATATCAGCCATACATCTTGATAGTCATACATCACTCACCAATCTGATGAATCTGGCGTAATTAGCCAACTAATCCTTTTTAAAAATAAAAAAAAGTAAATCACACTCCCCTCCCTTCAAAGATGTTTGAATTGCACTCTCATTATCTCTTATGTTAAAATACACACTCTCATTCCCTCTTATTCAAAACATATCTAAAAACATTTTAAACCCCTCCCCTAAGAGAATCATGAATTACATTTCTCTCCTCTCTTATGTTAAAATCTACATTTTACTCCTTTAATAATTTTATTTATTTATAATAATCTAGAAAAATAATAATCTAACACACTTCGAAAAAAATAGTATTGCAGGTCTATTTTAATATAACCAAAATTTGAACATATATTTTGCTATTTCTATTCACAATTTCATTAACATATAGTTTTAAACGTCCTTATTATAAAATATGAAACAATTCAAAATAAAATTAAAATATGTGAAAACATCTGGTCCCTTGGGGAAGAAACTTAAACTTTATGCCATCACCACCTAGGGAAGTTTCTTCCCAACTTAAACTTTATGCCTTTTATAAACCCTGGTCCCTAAGGAGAACCATATATTTAAAATAAAGGATTAAATATGTTTTTGGTCCCTATAAATATACCAACTTTTCGTTTTAGTCCCTCTAAAATTTTCCTTCGACTTTTAGTCCCTAAAAAATTCTCCATTTTCACTTTTGGTCCCTCTTTTAAAGTAAACTCATATATAGAATTCATATTTTTTAATAAAATTTTGCAGAAAAATTCATAATATTATAAGAATCTTTCCAAAAAAATTAGAATTTTTTAACAAAACATGAATTTAATATGGATTTTTATATTTTTGACGGTTAAAAATTCATAATTAATTTATATTTTGTTAAAAAAATTTAATTTTTCTGGGGAATATTTTTTACAATATTATACACATTTCTGCACAATTTTATTAAAAAAATATAAAAATTAACTTCAAAATAGGGACCAAAAGTAGTGATTGAAAATTTTATAGGGACTAAAAGTTGAAGGAAAATTTTAGAGGGATTAAAACGAAAAATTAGTATATTTATAGGGACTAAAAACATATTTAACCCTAAAATAAATATCAACTTTTAAAAATTAGTATAGATATAGATATATTGAAAATTAATATATATATATATATATATATATATATATATATATATATATATATATAGAAGGGATATTTTGGATTTAAAACCTAGGTAGTCATCTAGGGCTCCAAAGCATTCATCCATGTAATGAGAGATGGGCACAACCTTATGAGCCATGTTCCTTTTATTTTGTCTTCACTCAATTTAGACAGATGTTATCCGCATCTTGTCTTCACTCTCCAAAAAGAAAATTGCTAACTTAGTTTTGAATATCATAATTATTATTATCAATTTACTTCAATAAAATTTTATTTTTATTGATGGTTGGTGTATAATGCTACCATTGAGAATATATAAGTCGGTCACGTCAAACTTTGCTCAAGTAGGTTAGACCTGATTTAAGAATGAAAGTCTAAATCTAACCTATTCCTAGTCCAAGACTTTATTTTAAGCATGATTTAACCTTTTAAAAAGTATGGCTAAACCTATTAACCTAATCAAAAGCTTATTTTAGGTAAAGGTTTGTAAACAAAATAATTGCCTTACTTCGAATTAATATAACAAATGACCTGAATTAAGTTTTGCTAGGAGACAAGTTAATTTTGTCGCTCATACTTTAGCAAGGGCGTCAAGATTACATGCCCGTCACCAACAGTTTGATTTGATTCCATCTTATATATTGAGACTCTTTTGAAAAGTGAAATAATATGAGCTTTTGATTGTCAACAAAAACAAATGATCCGAATTAAGTGTTAAGGTTTTATTTTATTTTACAATTATTTTGGGATCTCTTTTACTTTATTTTATTGAAAAAGCCAATTTAGGAACTATTTTATTATATTATTTTTTTAAGCAGACTTTACTTTTTTTTTAAGCATGACTTTACTTTTTATTTTATTGAAAAAGCCAATTTGGGAGCTCATTTTATTATATTTACATATTTAAATATATACCTTTATTCCCACACACACATATATATATATATATATATATATATATATATATATATATATATATATATCTGTGTGTGTGTTTATTATAGTTTAGTTACATGTATACTGACCGGAAGGCCAAGTATAATAGTCGTTTTAAAGAGATTAAGTCTAGCCTATTTAAAGAAAAAGTTTCTTTTTTATAAAGAGATTAAGTCTAGCCTATTTAAAGAAAAAGTTTCTTTTTTAAATTTAAAAAAAGGTTTAAGCTCAGCTTTTTATTAAATGAATTAAGTCGAGCTAAACTTCAAGCATATCAGGTCATAGACTCCCTGTTGAGAGGTCTAACCTATTTCCACCTTAGCTTCCATGAAATAAAATCCTGTCTATGCAAATTTGACTTTATCAATTATTTTTATATATATTATAGCGCCAAAAGTTTCTAAAAAGCAAGTTTCATAAGTTTGGCCAAATTATTATTATTAGTATAAAATAATTCACGACTAAATGTAATTAAATTTGACCAGTCATCAATTTGGGGATTTGATATAGTTTTTTTTTTCCAAAATAGTTTTATATTTTTATCATATGTAATTATTTATTTCAACTAAAATTGAAAATTAAACAAAGATAAATTCAATGAGAATTTAGATATCTTTTAAAATAAAAAATTAGAGTGCAAAAGCATTACACTGTAGCTTTTATATTTCAACTATGTTCGCATCCCAAAAATGCTAAATATCATTTGTAGCATCCTAAATTTTTTACCAAGACAAAATGATAAAACAAACAATTTCGGGGGATTAGACCATTAACCAAGATAACAATCAAGATATTATACAAGATCTTTCTCGTTAAAAACCTTACTAGAAAATAAATGTGAAATAAAATCTCGGTGATGGAAAAACAAGAGCAATGTAAAACAACACAAATAACAAATCTAATGACCGCCATTTCACCCCATCAATCGAAAACCTAAAAGCTGCAATCTTTACCGGCACAATGATTACTTTTACGAGATTTTTTTTTGTTAAGTAGTTTAACGGCTAGAAATTTCATCTATTAAATGTTGCTACCAACGAAGTTAGGTTGACAGGGACACCTTTGCGGAAACTTAGATGTGAATATACATGAGAAGGAACATTGAAAGTTAATCGTATTTAGAATAGTAATACTTTGTAGCCAAAACTTAAAAAAAGAATAAAATATATATAATTTTTTTTGTGATTGTTACTTAAAATATATATAATTTTTTGACTGAACTTTACAATATATAATGGATTATAGATTCCCAGTCTTATTTATGCATGTATACTATATATAATCGCTCAAAAAAAAAAGTATACTATATATAAATCCAGTCAAAATTATTTATACAATTTATTTTTATGAGCTAAAAAATATTTGTATATTTACTATAAGTAGATTGATCTCCAAAGGGAAGTTTCTTCCCAACTTAAATTCTTCTGACTTGTCTTTATTCTTCTCTCTCCCCTCATCTTTTTTTCTCTTTCACTCCCAACAAACAAACAAACAAACAGGTAGCTGGAACCCTTTATATATACATACAAAATCAAGTCTGAACTATATCTATATATAGCCACCTTTTCAAGGTCATATATATCTTCTAAGTACGTGCTTGGTTTATTCCAAATTATGGAATGGTTTATAGGTGTATGTGTGAGCATAATTGTATTGTTAATGAGTTTATGGTTTGCGAAGAAGGAGAATAATATTAAGGTAAGAAATGGAATTAAAATTCCAAAAGGAAACTCAGGTTGGCCTTTGCTTGGAGAGACTCTTGACTTCATTGCTTCTGGCTATTCTTCAAATCCTGTCACCTTCATGGAAAAACGCAAGTCTATGTAAGCCTTATAAATTATAATTTATTTAATTATCCTAATTATTTTTATTATTATTGTTAATTACTATATTATTTTATTTGATCTCTTCTATCACAAACATGGATGATATGATTTTGATTTATGATTCTTAATTGTAGTATTTTGCTTTTTGCATATTCTCATATCCTTTCATAATTTCTCCACGAGGCCAATGGCATGCATGCTCACCAAATAGTGAAATGTGAATCTTATTATTTGGAACCACAAAAACTTTAGTTTTAATTGAGAACCATAATAACTATTGACACCATAGAACTTGTATAAATTTTAATCGCCTATGCACTTATGTGTTTTTATACAAGTTTTTATGATATAATTTTGATCTCACTTATTCATTTTTTTGGATCCAGTCCTATCACATGGTGACGGGTGACTATAGTTCAATTTTTAATGAAAGATGATTGTCGGCACTCAAAATTTTGTCACATTTCACGTAGCATATCTGTCTAGATGTCAAATATACGATTTTTCTTTCAAAAAATATTAAAATTTCTATTATAATCTAAAACGATCTTGATTCAATGGTTATCAATATGCTAACATAACAGCGTGAATGAATAAAAATTTGGAATCCAATTTCATTTTGAATCTAGTGATCGCAAAGTGGCTGGAAAGGGTACTTATTTTTTTTGACAGAAGGAAAGGGTACTTCTACCAATAGCTATATTTTATAAATAATCAGCTAGCCTTCCTGTTTCATTACAGCTTATACATCTCAATGGAGTGTGGCTAATTAAACCAATGCAGATAAAAAGTTACTATAAACTCTCGTATTTTTAATCTCATACCACACACATCGTCAATTTTAATATTTTAACCCTGCCCCATGCTTTTATTTTTAAGATTAAGATTTAGTCAATGTCACGTGCATGAGAGATCTATTTCCAGCTAGAGTGGACTGTGTGGAAGGAAATAATAATAGTATCCATGAGATCTATATGATTAAAGCAATTATTTTAGTACTTGAAATGGTAGAAGTAGATGAGTAATTTAGTACCTCAAATTTTTGAATTGAACAATGTCAATCAATTTAGTCATTTTATTACTTAGGACCATAAATTTACGTTCACTTTGATAGATGTTAATTAAAAAGATATTGATATTCTCTAGTTTAAGATACTGATTTTTTTTTTTTTTTAGCAAGATACTGATTTGTTATTTCGTAAATTTGAAAGAATAAATCGCTCGACCTTACATTTTCTAGCATCGAACCATAATATAATTAATTAATAATCCCTTTCAATTAGTAAAATGAAACGTGTTTTTATTTATATTTTGTATATGTAAATGCAGTTATGGGAATGTGTTTAAGACAAACATTTTGGGAAGCAATGTGATAATTTCAACAGACCCAGAAGTGAACAAGGTGGTTCTACAGAATCAAAGGAACATTTTTGTCCCTGCTTATCCAAAATCAATTAGAGAATTAATGGGAGAACACTCTATACTCCAATTGAACGGGACCATGCACAAGAAACTGCATTCACTCATTGCAGTGTTTCTTAAGTCCCCACAATTTAAAGCTCAAATCACTAGAGATATTGAACACTCTGTCAAACAATGCTTAGCATCTTGGACCAACAAAACAATATACATTCAAGATGAAGTAAAAAAGGTCTCTCTCTTTTTATTTAATAATGATATTTTCTTTCACTATTTTTTTTATTTTTTATTTTCTCCTAATTATCTTTTCTCTTTTGAACTTTTTGTGGATGTGCATATATACCAGATTACATTCCCTATTTTGATTAAAGTTTTGACGAGCGTTGGTCCTGGTGAAGATTTGGACTTGTTGAAAAGAGAATTTGAAGAATTCATCAAAGGCTTGATTTGCTTACCCATCAAGTTTCCAGGAACAACACTATACAAATCCTTAAAGGTCCCACAAACTAAATATATATAATTAATCTGATTTGTGTTAAACATTTTCATTAATTCAAGTATATTAGCTTACATTATTTTTTTACATATTTAAATATATTATTTTAAAATATAGTCGAATAAGATAGTCATATAAAGTCATAGTCTCTAACTCGTTATTCTATTTAAACATGTCGAATTACTTATTTAAATATATAAAATAAACTTTTAATTAAGCTTGCAAAGTCAGAAAGAACTAGAACCTGAAAAGAAACCTATGATAAGTAACATGCTAGACTTAAGCCTTAGTAATTTTTTATCAAGTCCAACTTAGGTTTTGCAAAACCTAACTTGATTCAACCTACTTTCGCATCTAATAACAACGTCCTTATTATAAGTAAGGTCTCAATTGTTAACAATAATAATATGAAGTTGACCTTACTTAGTTAGTTTGTGATTAAAGTGTGTAAGTAATTATGTGTGAATATACTATGCAGGCTAAGGAAAGGATGATGAAGATGGTGGGGAGGATAGTTGAGGAGAGAATGAAGCTAATAATGGATAATAATGCAGAAGATCATAAGAAAGTTGGTGTAGTGAATGATGTGGTGGATGCACTCCTAAGGGATAAGGGTGAGTTGTCTCAATCAAGCTCGAGTTCAAACCTGATGGTGGAAATGATTAGCCAAAACATCATCGAGTTTATGATCCCAGGGGAAGAGACCCTTCCTACGGCCATGACCTTGGCCCTTAAATTCCTCACTGATTCCCCTCTTGCTCTATCCAAACTTATGGTAAGTTCACTTAATTATGTTATGTACTATTTCTAATCATTCTTATGTCATTAAGGGTGGATAAACATTGGGTTGAGCTAGGTTTTGTAAAGTTAAAGTATAACTAGTCAAAACATTCAAGGCATAAATCTAACTTTTTATGTGTCATAAGTTTATTGTTAGACCTAAACGTGGCCTTTTTAAAAGTCTAAATATTCATTTCTTATTAAATTACTAATATTAGACGTATTTATAGACCAATGAATATATTAATAAGATCATGCTCCATTTTGATATTTCAACATGATGTTTCATAGAATTTAATTTTATATGATAATATTTTGATTTTATTTTAAATAATACATTTAAATATGAAAAAAAATAATGTAGTTTGATATGTTTAAATTATTGAACATATCAAATTTATAATTTAAAATAAATTACATAATCTAATATAATAAGGTCTAATTCAGCCATTCAAAAAATAAGGTCTAATTCAATGAGCAATGTCGGGATTTGTGTTTACTCAAATTCGAACATAAGATTCTCCCTTTATGTGTCAGTTTTACATTAAAAAAAAAAATTTGTTTCTTTTGAATGACATAGATTTTTGCTCGATATCTCTGCAACATTGGTGCAATGACATATCTCCACTTACATGATTTAATCGCAATACTAATAAGGCTCTATTTGGATAAACAACTTAATTTAAAACTTATAACATAAATGTTTACTATAATAAGCGTTTATTTATAAGTTATTTCTATACAAAAGGTAAAATAAAGATAAATTATTTTCATAAGTTATCTTAGAGAGCTTATGAAAATGAGCTAAAAACAACTCTTGAACATGTTATGAGTTCTCCCAAACGGTCTTACAAGGACTTGTGTCAGTAAATAAGCTTAAATAAGCCAATTCAAACATCCCCCAAAGTCTATATTACTCTGCTAAGCAATGAAAATTTTGAAGGTATTAATCTTGTTGACTAAATACACAACCAAATAAAAATTTCATATATGGTTTATCTGATTCATTTATTTTCTTATCAGGAGGAGAACATGGAATTGAAGAAGCAGAAGACTAATTGCCCAGATGGTTATACATGGACCGACTACATGTCACTACCATTTACTCAAAATGTGAGTCTCAAATGTTAGCTTTCATATATATATATATATATATATATATATATATATACAAAATATCAGCTGTTATCTAATAAAAAAATGTGATTAGCATTATTATGTTCATTGATTTCTCTTCCATTTCCTTTCTAAAAGGTCATCAGTGAAACTCTTAGAATGGCCAATATAGTCAATGGCATTTGGAGGAAAGCAGTCAAAGATGTAGAAATTAAAGGTGGTGTAGTTATTCACAAGAGAAGTTATATTTGGCATAAATGCATACAAATAAAAAATACTAATGGAGTTTAACCTTTTTTGCATATGAGTGCAGGGTACTTAATTCCAAAAGACTGGGGTGTAATGGCATCTCTTACCTCTGTTCACATGGACTCAAAAAACTATGAAAACCCTTTTAAGTTTGATCCATGGAGATGGGAGGTAATTCAGCTTCTAAACCTATATCTAGTCATTTTTATATAAAGATAACATAATTACATGAAGCAATTATGTATACAATGTACCATGCTTGCAGAAAATTGGAGTTGTGGCTAGTAACAACTGCTTTACCCCATTTGGGAGTGGACATAGACTGTGTCCTGGGTTAGAACTTTCCAGGCTAGAGCTCTCTATTTTCCTTCACCATCTTGTTACTACTTATAGGTAATATAATAGCTAACCTATAATTTTTTTGTTCATAATGTTTCGTGATTTTAACATGTGATTGGTTTCTACGTTGCAGATGGGAGGCTGAGAGGGATGAAATAGTATACTTTCCAACTGTTAAGATGAAGAAGAAGCTCCCAATTAGAGTGCAACCCATTAGCACTTGATTGGATTAGATCATCAAGTTTTTTTTTTTTACAAAAGCAAACTCAATTCATCAAAAGTTGATGAATTCAAGAAAATTTTAGAGAGAAAAATGTATTTATTTTACAATTGTATGTTATTTCAACCTAGAGGGTAACTATCAAATAGACAGAAACAATAAGGTTGCTTTTTCAGAAAATAGTGTTTACTATATATTGTGTTAGCAATTGGGTAACATCAATATTCAGAAAATAAAGGTGCTTTTGGACCCTATTGCTATCTTAGAAAATTAATTGCAAGTGGGAGATCAGATGATTGAAGCTAACTCTCAGATCTTGTGTGTATACATTATACTTTATTTGTTTGATTCCACTGCAATTTTTGTGGTGAGTATGTTCTCCATGTGGGTTTTGCAGTACTCTTGACCCATGCCGTGACATAAGTCCATGTACCAGTACCTCTGTGGTTATTATCCCAATTAGTGTAGTTGTAGTACAACTCTTGTATATATATATATATATATAGCTAGGACTAAAGATAGTAAGATGTTGAATACAACCGTAAGTGAAAACTGTGACTCTAACTAGGCAACAATGTTCTGTCATTTAACCACTGGAAGTATATTATTGCTGAAATTTTAGTAATTTTTTCTTATAAGCAAAGTGAATTTTTAACTGCAAAATATGCCAGGTCTAAGTAACACAATTGAAACTAGATAGAAAACACATGTACTGCCGTATCATGTAAAGCAAACTGGTTTACCCAAAATACAACAACCTATAAAATTAAGAGTTTTTTTTCCCACTCCCATAATTCTTCAAAAATGTTTCCGTCCAGAGAAAAAACAGTTCTCCCAGATTTAACAATTTGGACGCATTATTCTTCATCCGGATGGGGTGCGGTTTTGAAACAATGGGGATAAAAATAGCTCTATAAGATTAATAGCAGACATCTCCAAACAAGAAAATAACTGTAGCCCATAAATAATAACAGGCTCAAGGAAAGGCCCAGCCATGAAAAAAGGAGGAACAAACAATCAAAATCCATGTGTTAACAAGAAAAAAAGAAACTAGAACATACCTCCTTAAACCAGAAAGCAGAGTATTATGCAAATTATTAAACACATAATAGTTGTCTAAGAGGAAGTCAGGCTCCCACTGGCCTGATTTAGATCTATCACTGCCTGCATATGAGTTTTGAATGAAAAATAACACTAGGCCAATTAGTTAATGATGTAACATATATTGTAATGGTTTGACTGATAACCATTATAATTTGAGGGAAATTTTTTACATCTATTTGCTTGAGGTCCCGTCCTATCACTGCAACATAATTATATGTTTTTGGTATTAACCCCCGGGTAATCACTGCTTCAGTGTCTTCCATAAATTGAGCAAGGGATCATGAATTGAACAATCATATTTGTTCTGTAATGTTGTAGCAGATTAGCAGTTAATGGATGCAACAATTCTAATACCAGCTACCTATTCATCAACATTAAGTTTCCAAATTATATATTTATATACCTAAGGGCCACATTACAAATTACAATATACAAAAGATAGATTGTGTTTTCAAACCTTTCCAATAGTCTTTATCTAGTCTAAATCCATGCCAAACATATTTTTTTATAAAAAAGTTTGCATTCATGATATTATGCAAACAAAACAAATCGATTATAAATAAATTTTCTCTTGTCTTTGCAACAGCCACTGATCAACTGATGGATTCAACCAACTGCAGCATTGATCTCTCAACTACTGGATTCATCCAACAGCTAACCTTTTGACTAATGAGTATATCAGAATCTGATCTTAATCTTAATAAATATACAAAATGTCACAAAGTGGTTGATGCTTATCACTAATCATCAATGTCATCAACCTCAAACCTATCATCTTCATTTCGATCATCTCCATGATGATCAAAATATACGCCAACCTCATTAAACAAAGACAACAAATGCAACAACTCGTCAATCGAAAGTTTTGACGGCCTTTTATCATCAAACCCTCCCTCTCTAAGAACTCCAACAATCTTCTCTTTAAACAAACAAACATCATCTTGTTCTCCAACCAAACCAGACACGTTATTAAATTCCAACAACTCCAAAACTTTCCTCTTATTCTTAAATGTAGCACCAAGTGTCTTATTCTTGTTATTAAAACAAGTCCTAGTGAAAGCCCTCCACTGATGGAGATTAACGGCAGGAACGTTAACCTTTGGTCGAATTATAACGACAGAGGAATCAACTTTAGGTGACGGAAGAAAATCTCTTTTGCTTACATCAATGACAAATTCCACGTCAGCTAAAAGCTTAACGTTAACGGCTAAACGGTTAAATTCAGAATCACCGGGATTAGCCAGTAATCTTCGAGCGAACTCTTTTTGAAGTAGAAGAGTCGCGCTTCGAAATGGTGTTGTCTCGTATATAAGTTTAATTATGAGTGGTGATGATATACCGTAAGGAATATTGGCTACCACGAGATCGAACGGTGGGAACTCTGTTCTCAATGCATCTTTTGTTATCACCTGGAAGAAAGAAGAAAACAAAGTAACTAAATTATATTTTTCTCATTATTTTTAGGTTCATTTTTCGTCCTTTAAGTTTTTAAGTTACATTTTGTTTCCTTGAATTACAAACGTATTTTCTTATAAAAATATTTTTTTTTAAGGCAATGCTATACACAAGGTGTGCATAGATGCGAAGGGATACAAAATGCCTGAGTACCAGCAGATCCTACAAAATGCATTACAATGAAATATGCTAGCAGCCTAGCACTACTAATTAACTGAACTTGCTAGCTAAAATTGCAGAGTGAAATCTGATAATATCTGATTCATGCTCCTGGAATTCCCAGTATTAACACAGCCACGATTCGCCTTACACACAAGGGACCTCATAACACGGTGAAAAGCACATGTACATGTTCCTGTCACGGCTGTTAATTTTCAAGCACTATGGATGCATGACATTGGACTAGTAGACCAGTTCGAAAAGGTGAAATTAGCTTTCCTTTCGTCCCTATGAGCAAACCAAATCCACGATATTCTTTTGACATTATCAATCATCTTCATCAAGTTTGCCACCTTTCCGTTAAAATATTATATCATTCCTCTTCAAGCAAACATGCCAAGTGGTAGAGAATCAAACTAAATGAGACAACCTCCTTACATTCTTGCATTCCAAAGGCAAATTGAATGCTAAAAATTATCCATCGCTTCAATATTCCATACACCAGGATCGTGTCAATCTAACCACTTAAATATAGAATGCCATACCGCAATAATGATAGGGCAAGAAAAAAAATATGATCATGGGTTTCTAGACAATTTAGTCCGGTGAGTTTTATTCGTTTTTATTTTAGTTCCTTAAGTTGCAAATAATAGACAATTTAGCTTTTTAACGTATGTAACTTAAGGAACTAGAGTGTAAGCAATTTTTAAACCAAAAATAATTAAAAGACCAAAAATATAAATTAACAAAATATGCATTTCATCGTGTTGTGTGTATTTTGGATTATGCATTTCATCGAACAGGTAGAATGCAATAAAAAAACGAAAAACAAAACTTACCGTTAGCTTGTTGCGGAGGTCGCGTTTGATGGCACGATTCTCGAGAATGCTAACCATACGTTGGTCGATTTCGATGGCTATAACCTGGCGTGAGGCTTCTAGAAGCTTGAGGGTGAGGTTTCCGGTGCCGGGACCGATCTCGAGGACCGTATCGGAAGGGTTAATTGCGGATTTTTGAACAATGGTGTCGAGAATACGAGGGTTTGTGAGAATGTGCTGGCCTCTGCTCTTGTAAAAATAGATGCTTTCTTCGATGTCTTCATGGAGTTGACGGAGTTGTTGAAGATTCCGAGGGAAGAATGCAGTGACGCGTTTTGTGGCGCTAAGCATGGTTCAAACTATGAATATACGGGGGGAACGTGAATTTGTTGAGACGGTTAATTTAATATCTTTCGTTTTGGTAGGAAAAGTAACCGGGAGTAAAAAGGAGAGGTAAATAGATAAAGTTTAGATAAGTTAGATTAAATCACATAATCATTGGACATATCGCGAGGTTTAGAGTGTTGTTAGAGATACCGATATATTATCCATTATTTGTATAATGTTAAGAACACTATTTCTAACACATATCGACATAGATATGTGTTATCATTTTATGTGGGACCCATTTCAATAATGAAGTGTAGATCTTATATGAGTTTTAACTAATAAAAAAATGGGTGTTAAGAGATAATGTTAGAAAGATAGTGTCTCTAACATTTCTCTTATCTAATAATAACTAGACTCTTGACCCGTGCTATCGCACGGGTCTTTTAGAGTTGAGACTATAATTTTTAACACTTAATATTTAACTTAATATATTAGACTATATGAGAGTACTTGGAATTCATTAACAACAAAAGAAATTTTAGATTGTAAACCGTGCAGAACCTAAAAATGACAATCAATCTGAGACGAAGGGAGTGCTTCAAATGCTTGAGAATTTACTTATACCGAAATCGAATTTACTTTTTCAATCAAAATGAAATTACAAACAGAAATATATTTAGCTTACATTTGAACCATGTATATATCAATTTATTATTAGAATATAAAACCTGAACTTATATTAATCTCAATTTTCCAAAACATCAGGTAATATATGTGAAGATTACCGCAATCTACCTAGAAAATAACCTTTGTGCTAAGTCACCCAGCTATACTGCCATCCTTAGGGAAATCTTCCCAACGTTTAACAGATTGTTTCTGAGGTATTTGCTTAAGAGTATCTTGGCTCCACCTTTTCTGATAAAACAATGGCTTTGATGTACCGACTTTTCATATCTATTTGTAAGTTTTATATAGATCTTTGTACACTCTAGTGTCTCTGTTTTAGGTTGCACTTCAATTAATTTATGCAAAAGTGTGTGCCTATCTAAAACACTAAGAAAAAGTGTATGCCAAGACAGACACTCTTGAAGTCCAAATGTATGGAAATTAGCCATAAGTTCTTGAGCTTTGTTGAAGGATTTGATTTTGTTCTTATATCACACCTTATCTTATCATGTGATAACCTAACATAAGCATTAAATCAACCTTTCATTTGCTAGACAGTGTACAAAAATAAAAACAATTACATTTTTTTTTTAATCAGCTAAAATTTATTCACGTCGAGTTGTACAAAAAACCGTACCCCTCGCGGATAAAAAGATAAACGTCGGAACATACAAAAGGTGCCGCATATATACGGAACACCTACACACCACGGTGCCCAAGAAAAAGGCCTAGCACAATCGACCCAAATAAAATTCTGAGGCTAAAATATGCATCCAAGGAAAAAGAAAGCAATGTTACTAACATCCATATAAATGCAATACTAACAGAACCTTTCTAAGCCTAGTTGCCCATACAGAAGCCTCAAAATCACCTCATGATACACTTAATCAGTGCAACAGACCAGCCATTAATCACGCCTAACAGCCATCTGCACACAGTGAGGATCATCCACGAAAATAGCAACAACAAACAAAAATTGAATGAGCATTTTAAGGCATACTGGCATACAATTAAAATAATAAAAATTGAACCATATCAACAGCCGAAGCTCTACTCTATAAATCAGTTTAAAATTGTCATTGAAATGTTTCAATTACAAAGGTTAGTATTAGCACACATGTCCATGTGTTTGAAACTTAGATCAGTTGCATACATTTATAAACTCTTAAAAGACACAATTATTCTATCTACACTCTTAAAGAAGAAAGACACATCCATGATTAGAGGCACACTTTAAAATGGTTGGTAAAACATGATAACTGAGGTAAAGGGAAATTAACTCATAAAACAAATTCAAATCAATTCAGGTTTAATATGCACTTACATGATTGGAACAATTTCTGGTTGCACAAAAAAAAAAATACCAGATGAAAATGCTTTTATGTTAATGAACAACAACAGTTATAAATCTTAAGATACTTAATTAATTAAAACTTAAGATACTTAATTAGAGAGGTGTGAATCTTACCATCAGTAAAATAAACTCTACCATTCTTCTTTTCCACTTTCACCTCAAACTTGGAAATATTTCTGAACTACCCATGTGAACGTCCTCGACTTCATCAAGTCACTTTTAACGGTCTTGCACATGAATTAACTGGCAGCCATAATCACACGTGTAGTAGGAATTTCAGCCTCAGTTTAATTAGTAATGAAACAACACAACAACAAAAAACAAATATGACAAAAAAAGTGGCATATAATTAACTAAACAATTATACGCGTTAATCACCTAATAAAGATGCATTTGCCAAAGTAAAAAGAGTCTGCAACTTGTACAAAGATGCATAAAAATGCAATACTACATTCGAGCATGCTCGACAAAAACTACTATGCAATATGAAAAATGCCACACAACATATAAGCCTTCTGAATGGAGTACAAACTATCGCATCACTATGCTGATGCAAATGCTGCCTGTAAGCCATGTATCTGCTAAACCATCAAGAAGTGAAAGAATTTACTAAGGATAATAGTGCAGCACTTGAGTATTTTAATTCCGCAAATTTAATAGACGGCTTTTGCTAAATAATGATTGGCATGCATCTCCTTTGCATTGCAGCTTGTGTTAGAAATCACTTGATACCCACCAAATCATCAAATAATTCAATCTGCAGGAGTTAAAACATTGGAACATATTAAATCCTCATAAAAAGCATATATTTTGCATTGTCAACTGACTAAAATTTCTTGGATTCTCACCTTAAATGATGGGGCAGATAAGACCAAGACTATGACCAATGCATAATCAAGTGTATAAGATTTTGTACAAATGAGTTTCCTACAAATGCAACCAAGAAGTATATAAGATGTATTGTACATGAGTTTCCTACAAACACAACAAAGTATAAAATAGATTCATCCATAGACTTGGCAATTAAGAGAGAAAAAAATACAAAGACTCATCATAACATAGTTCATCAACCAACATCTTTAAATATCAGTGAATGGTGAAATAGCTATGTATGTTGAGATAGTACTTCACCCTCATAAAAGGCCACCAAAGTTAAAAAAAAAACACAAACTCATAATATAACAATCATACATACATATTAGCATAACTGAAAAGAGAAACAAAAAGTCACCAAAAACATATCCCATTAATTCTTCAAAATAAAACCCATAATGCAAAACCATACAATATATATATATATAAAAAAATCAGTAAGACTTAAACGGCAAAGGAATTCCAGTTTGCTTCCTTCTTCATGTATGCTAAATTTGTATCTTCCTTCTAATCTTGAGTATTTTTCTTTTGTGCTTCCTTCTTAATTTACTAATTTAATCTACAAACAGGGCCTAAGATTGTTCATATAGCAAATTTTACATCTGGAAGTTGACTACAGGGGTCATCAAGTCCATTTTTATAGCAAACCTTTTATAGAACCTTGTAGTGCAACTTCAATAATTTCAATCTTTATCTTCACAAACCAAAACAAAGTATAAAGGATAAATCAATCAATTTTATTAGCTTTACCTTGTATGGACTTATTATTGAGTATAGCACACAAATACACAATAATTGAATAATTACTACTAAATTTACCTTGTATAGACTTATTTCCCTTCTTTAAGCCCCATAAAATCCATTTAAATTAAGGAGTCCCTGAGAACCAAAGTCACATTTTCAACATATCATTGATTCAACTTTCAAATATATGTCATATAACTTAAACCAGAGCAAAATCGTAAAGAATGCATTTACAAAAAATAAATTGAAATGAATCCTTAACCTAGACTTGTTTCTTAAAAAAAAATTCAAAACTTTGACAAAATCAAATAAAAACTAAACTAAAAAAAGACATTGGTTTATTACATAGTGTCAAGGTCAAAAGCCTTTTTTCTCTGATTCTACCTGCACCTGCACAACACAACAACCAGGAAGAACAAAAGCCAAAAATAAAATACAAAAAACCCTAAAATTATAAATGATGAAAGGAAGAAGAAATCAAACCCATAACAACTACCATAAGAGAAAGTAGCGACTGACAGACACCATCAAAGGAAAGAGTAGCGGAAATAAGATGCTGAGATATATCGCAGAGGATGAAAGCAGTGGGGGAAAGAGAGGAAATCATGCATACCAGAGGGAGAGACACGAACATGGGTGTAGCTTAGTCGAAGGGGATGAATCAATCGTGACAGAGAGAGAGAGAGAGAGAGGGAGTTTTAGTTTGTTAAGGGAGAACTGGGAATTAGGTTGGGAGAAGAGAAAGAAGAAAGTAGTCGTACCAGAGAGAGAGAAAGAGAGGGGAGTTCGAGTTCTAGTATGAGAGAGATGATACCAATTAATGATCATCTGGAGCATCATCTCCTATTAGTTTATTTTACTGTGCCTGCCTCTAAACCTGAATGGTACCATCTCTCCTAAAAGCAAATGATTGGTTGTTTAATGTACATGAAAGGTCACGTTGATGAGGCTAATATGTAGTGGGTGGTTAGCAGATAAGTCTTGCAATTAATGACGGATTAGGAGGGAAAAACATGATTGTTTAGGGCAAACTGCCAGCTCATCAAGTCTGGCTTTTATAATAAAGGATGCATAATCAAGTGTATAAGATTTTGTACAAATGAGTTTCCTACAAATGCAACCAAGAAGTATATAAGATGTATTGTACATGAGTTTCCTACAAACACAACAAAGTATAAAATAGATTCATCCATAGACTTGGCAATTAAGAGAGAAAAAAATACAAAGACTCATCATAACATAGTTCATCAACCAACATCTTTAAATATCAGTGAATGGTGAAATAGCTATGTATGTTGAGATAGTACTTCACCCTCATAAAAGGCCACCAAAGTTAAAAAAAAAACACAAACTCATAATATAACAATCATACATACATATTAGCATAACTGAAAAGAGAAACAAAAAGTCACCAAAAACATATCCCATTAATTCTTCAAAATAAAACCCATAATGCAAAACCATACAATATATATATATATAAAAATCAGTAAGACTTAAACGGCAAAGGAATTCCAGTTTGCTTCCTTCTTCATGTATGCTAAATTTGTATCTTCCTTCTAATCTTGAGTATTTTTCTTTTGTGCTTCCTTCTTAATTTACTAATTTAATCTACAAACAGGGCCTAAGATTGTTCATATAGCAAATTTTACATCTGGAAGTTGACTACAGGGGTCATCAAGTCCATTTTTATAGCAAACCTTTTATAGAACCTTGTAGTGCAACTTCAATAATTTCAATCTTTATCTTCACAAACCAAAACAAAGTATAAAGGATAAATCAATCAATTTTATTAGCTTTACCTTGTATGGACTTATTATTGAGTATAGCACACAAATACACAATAATTGAATAATTACTACTAAATTTACCTTGTATAGACTTATTTCCCTTCTTTAAGCCCCATAAAATCCATTTAAATTAAGGAGTCCCTGAGAACCAAAGTCACATTTTCAACATATCATTGATTCAACTTTCAAATATATGTCATATAACTTAAACCAGAGCAAAATCGTAAAGAATGCATTTACAAAAAATAAATTGAAATGAATCCTTAACCTAGACTTGTTTCTTAAAAAAAAATTCAAAACTTTGACAAAATCAAATAAAAACTAAACTAAAAAAAGACATTGGTTTATTACATAGTGTCAAGGTCAAAAGCCTTTTTTCTCTGATTCTACCTGCACCTGCACAACACAACAACCAGGAAGAACAAAAGCCAAAAATAAAATACAAAAAACCCTAAAATTATAAATGATGAAAGGAAGAAGAAATCAAACCCATAACAACTACCATAAGAGAAAGTAGCGACTGACAGACACCATCAAAGGAAAGAGTAGCGGAAATAAGATGCTGAGATATATCGCAGAGGATGAAAGCAGTGGGGGAAAGAGAGGAAATCATGCATACCAGAGGGAGAGACACGAACATGGGTGTAGCTTAGTCGAAGGGGATGAATCAATCGTGACAGAGAGAGAGAGAGAGAGGGAGTTTTAGTTTGTTAAGGGAGAACTGGGAATTAGGTTGGGAGAAGAGAAAGAAGAAAGTAGTCGTACCAGAGAGAGAGAAAGAGAGGGGAGTTCGAGTTCTAGTATGAGAGAGATGATACCAATTAATGATCATCTGGAGCATCATCTCCTATTAGTTTATTTTACTGTGCCTGCCTCTAAACCTGAATGGTACCATCTCTCCTAAAAGCAAATGATTGGTTGTTTAATGTACATGAAAGGTCACGTTGATGAGGCTAATATGTAGTGGGTGGTTAGCAAATAAGTCTTGCAATTAATGACGGATTAGGAGGGAAAAACATGATTGTTTAGGGCAAACTGCCAGCTCATCAAGTCTGGCTTTTATAATAAAGGATGCATAATCAAGTGTATAAGATTTTGTACAAATGAGTTTCCTACAAATGCAACCAAGAAGTATATAAGATGTATTGTACATGAGTTTCCTACAAACACAACAAAGTATAAAATAGATTCATCCATAGACTTGGCAATTAAGAGAGAAAAAAATACAAAGACTCATCATAACATAGTTCATCAACCAACATCTTTAAATATCAGTGAATGGTGAAATAGCTATGTATGTTGAGATAGTACTTCACCCTCATAAAAGGCCACCAAAGTTAAAAAAAAAACACAAACTCATAATATAACAATCATACATACATATTAGCATAACTGAAAAGAGAAACAAAAAGTCACCAAAAACATATCCCATTAATTCTTCAAAATAAAACCCATAATGCAAAACCATACAATATATATATATATAAAAAAATCAGTAAGACTTAAACGGCAAAGGAATTCCAGTTTGCTTCCTTCTTCATGTATGCTAAATTTGTATCTTCCTTCTAATCTTGAGTATTTTTCTTTTGTGCTTCCTTCTTAATTTACTAATTTAATCTACAAACAGGGCCTAAGATTGTTCATATAGCAAATTTTACATCTGGAAGTTGACTACAGGGGTCATCAAGTCCATTTTTATAGCAAACCTTTTATAGAACCTTGTAGTGCAACTTCAATAATTTCAATCTTTATCTTCACAAACCAAAACAAAGTATAAAGGATAAATCAATCAATTTTATTAGCTTTACCTTGTATGGACTTATTATTGAGTATAGCACACAAATACACAATAATTGAATAATTACTACTAAATTTACCTTGTATAGACTTATTTCCCTTCTTTAAGCCCCATAAAATCCATTTAAATTAAGGAGTCCCTGAGAACCAAAGTCACATTTTCAACATATCATTGATTCAACTTTCAAATATATGTCATATAACTTAAACCAGAGCAAAATCGTAAAGAATGCATTTACAAAAAATAAATTGAAATGAATCCTTAACCTAGACTTGTTTCTTAAAAAAAAATTCAAAACTTTGACAAAATCAAATAAAAACTAAACTAAAAAAAGACATTGGTTTATTACATAGTGTCAAGGTCAAAAGCCTTTTTTCTCTGATTCTACCTGCACCTGCACAACACAACAACCAGGAAGAACAAAAGCCAAAAATAAAATACAAAAAACCCTAAAATTATAAATGATGAAAGGAAGAAGAAATCAAACCCATAACAACTACCATAAGAGAAAGTAGCGACTGACAGACACCATCAAAGGAAAGAGTAGCGGAAATAAGATGCTGAGATATATCGCAGAGGATGAAAGCAGTGGGGGAAAGAGAGGAAATCATGCATACCAGAGGGAGAGACACGAACATGGGTGTAGCTTAGTCGAAGGGGATGAATCAATCGTGACAGAGAGAGAGAGAGAGAGGGAGTTTTAGTTTGTTAAGGGAGAACTGGGAATTAGGTTGGGAGAAGAGAAAGAAGAAAGTAGTCGTACCAGAGAGAGAGAAAGAGAGGGGAGTTCGAGTTCTAGTATGAGAGAGATGATACCAATTAATGATCATCTGGAGCATCATCTCCTATTAGTTTATTTTACTGTGCCTGCCTCTAAACCTGAATGGTACCATCTCTCCTAAAAGCAAATGATTGGTTGTTTAATGTACATGAAAGGTCACGTTGATGAGGCTAATATGTAGTGGGTGGTTAGCAGATAAGTCTTGCAATTAATGACGGATTAGGAGGGAAAAACATGATTGTTTAGGGCAAACTGCCAGCTCATCAAGTCTGGCTTTTATAATAAAGGATGCATAATCAAGTGTATAAGATTTTGTACAAATGAGTTTCCTACAAATGCAACCAAGAAGTATATAAGATGTATTGTACATGAGTTTCCTACAAACACAACAAAGTATAAAATAGATTCATCCATAGACTTGGCAATTAAGAGAGAAAAAAATACAAAGACTCATCATAACATAGTTCATCAACCAACATCTTTAAATATCAGTGAATGGTGAAATAGCTATGTATGTTGAGATAGTACTTCACCCTCATAAAAGGCCACCAAAGTTAAAAAAAAAACACAAACTCATAATATAACAATCATACATACATATTAGCATAACTGAAAAGAGAAACAAAAAGTCACCAAAAACATATCCCATTAATTCTTCAAAATAAAACCCATAATGCAAAACCATACAATATATATATATATAAAAAAATCAGTAAGACTTAAACGGCAAAGGAATTCCAGTTTGCTTCCTTCTTCATGTATGCTAAATTTGTATCTTCCTTCTAATCTTGAGTATTTTTCTTTTGTGCTTCCTTCTTAATTTACTAATTTAATCTACAAACAGGGCCTAAGATTGTTCATATAGCAAATTTTACATCTGGAAGTTGACTACAGGGGTCATCAAGTCCATTTTTATAGCAAACCTTTTATAGAACCTTGTAGTGCAACTTCAATAATTTCAATCTTTATCTTCACAAACCAAAACAAAGTATAAAGGATAAATCAATCAATTTTATTAGCTTTACCTTGTATGGACTTATTATTGAGTATAGCACACAAATACACAATAATTGAATAATTACTACTAAATTTACCTTGTATAGACTTATTTCCCTTCTTTAAGCCCCATAAAATCCATTTAAATTAAGGAGTCCCTGAGAACCAAAGTCACATTTTCAACATATCATTGATTCAACTTTCAAATATATGTCATATAACTTAAACCAGAGCAAAATCGTAAAGAATGCATTTACAAAAAATAAATTGAAATGAATCCTTAACCTAGACTTGTTTCTTAAAAAAAAATTCAAAACTTTGACAAAATCAAATAAAAACTAAACTAAAAAAAGACATTGGTTTATTACATAGTGTCAAGGTCAAAAGCCTTTTTTCTCTGATTCTACCTGCACCTGCACAACACAACAACCAGGAAGAACAAAAGCCAAAAATAAAATACAAAAAACCCTAAAATTATAAATGATGAAAGGAAGAAGAAATCAAACCCATAACAACTACCATAAGAGAAAGTAGCGACTGACAGACACCATCAAAGGAAAGAGTAGCGGAAATAAGATGCTGAGATATATCGCAGAGGATGAAAGCAGTGGGGGAAAGAGAGGAAATCATGCATACCAGAGGGAGAGACACGAACATGGGTGTAGCTTAGTCGAAGGGGATGAATCAATCGTGACAGAGAGAGAGAGAGAGAGGGAGTTTTAGTTTGTTAAGGGAGAACTGGGAATTAGGTTGGGAGAAGAGAAAGAAGAAAGTAGTCGTACCAGAGAGAGAGAAAGAGAGGGGAGTTCGAGTTCTAGTATGAGAGAGATGATACCAATTAATGATCATCTGGAGCATCATCTCCTATTAGTTTATTTTACTGTGCCTGCCTCTAAACCTGAATGGTACCATCTCTCCTAAAAGCAAATGATTGGTTGTTTAATGTACATGAAAGGTCACGTTGATGAGGCTAATATGTAGTGGGTGGTTAGCAGATAAGTCTTGCAATTAATGACGGATTAGGAGGGAAAAACATGATTGTTTAGGGCAAACTGCCAGCTCATCAAGTCTGGCTTTTATAATAAAGGATGCATAATCAAGTGTATAAGATTTTGTACAAATGAGTTTCCTACAAATGCAACCAAGAAGTATATAAGATGTATTGTACATGAGTTTCCTACAAACACAACAAAGTATAAAATAGATTCATCCATAGACTTGGCAATTAAGAGAGAAAAAAATACAAAGACTCATCATAACATAGTTCATCAACCAACATCTTTAAATATCAGTGAATGGTGAAATAGCTATGTATGTTGAGATAGTACTTCACCCTCATAAAAGGCCACCAAAGTTAAAAAAAAAACACAAACTCATAATATAACAATCATACATACATATTAGCATAACTGAAAAGAGAAACAAAAAGTCACCAAAAACATATCCCATTAATTCTTCAAAATAAAACCCATAATGCAAAACCATACAATATATATATATATAAAAATCAGTAAGACTTAAACGGCAAAGGAATTCCAGTTTGCTTCCTTCTTCATGTATGCTAAATTTGTATCTTCCTTCTAATCTTGAGTATTTTTCTTTTGTGCTTCCTTCTTAATTTACTAATTTAATCTACAAACAGGGCCTAAGATTGTTCATATAGCAAATTTTACATCTGGAAGTTGACTACAGGGGTCATCAAGTCCATTTTTATAGCAAACCTTTTATAGAACCTTGTAGTGCAACTTCAATAATTTCAATCTTTATCTTCACAAACCAAAACAAAGTATAAAGGATAAATCAATCAATTTTATTAGCTTTACCTTGTATGGACTTATTATTGAGTATAGCACACAAATACACAATAATTGAATAATTACTACTAAATTTACCTTGTATAGACTTATTTCCCTTCTTTAAGCCCCATAAAATCCATTTAAATTAAGGAGTCCCTGAGAACCAAAGTCACATTTTCAACATATCATTGATTCAACTTTCAAATATATGTCATATAACTTAAACCAGAGCAAAATCGTAAAGAATGCATTTACAAAAAATAAATTGAAATGAATCCTTAACCTAGACTTGTTTCTTAAAAAAAAATTCAAAACTTTGACAAAATCAAATAAAAACTAAACTAAAAAAAGACATTGGTTTATTACATAGTGTCAAGGTCAAAAGCCTTTTTTCTCTGATTCTACCTGCACCTGCACAACACAACAACCAGGAAGAACAAAAGCCAAAAATAAAATACAAAAAACCCTAAAATTATAAATGATGAAAGGAAGAAGAAATCAAACCCATAACAACTACCATAAGAGAAAGTAGCGACTGACAGACACCATCAAAGGAAAGAGTAGCGGAAATAAGATGCTGAGATATATCGCAGAGGATGAAAGCAGTGGGGGAAAGAGAGGAAATCATGCATACCAGAGGGAGAGACACGAACATGGGTGTAGCTTAGTCGAAGGGGATGAATCAATCGTGACAGAGAGAGAGAGAGAGAGGGAGTTTTAGTTTGTTAAGGGAGAACTGGGAATTAGGTTGGGAGAAGAGAAAGAAGAAAGTAGTCGTACCAGAGAGAGAGAAAGAGAGGGGAGTTCGAGTTCTAGTATGAGAGAGATGATACCAATTAATGATCATCTGGAGCATCATCTCCTATTAGTTTATTTTACTGTGCCTGCCTCTAAACCTGAATGGTACCATCTCTCCTAAAAGCAAATGATTGGTTGTTTAATGTACATGAAAGGTCACGTTGATGAGGCTAATATGTAGTGGGTGGTTAGCAGATAAGTCTTGCAATTAATGACGGATTAGGAGGGAAAAACATGATTGTTTAGGGCAAACTGCCAGCTCATCAAGTCTGGCTTTTATAATAAAGGATGCATAATCAAGTGTATAAGATTTTGTACAAATGAGTTTCCTACAAATGCAACCAAGAAGTATATAAGATGTATTGTACATGAGTTTCCTACAAACACAACAAAGTATAAAATAGATTCATCCATAGACTTGGCAATTAAGAGAGAAAAAAATACAAAGACTCATCATAACATAGTTCATCAACCAACATCTTTAAATATCAGTGAATGGTGAAATAGCTATGTATGTTGAGATAGTACTTCACCCTCATAAAAGGCCACCAAAGTTAAAAAAAAAACACAAACTCATAATATAACAATCATACATACATATTAGCATAACTGAAAAGAGAAACAAAAAGTCACCAAAAACATATCCCATTAATTCTTCAAAATAAAACCCATAATGCAAAACCATACAATATATATATATATAAAAAAATCAGTAAGACTTAAACGGCAAAGGAATTCCAGTTTGCTTCCTTCTTCATGTATGCTAAATTTGTATCTTCCTTCTAATCTTGAGTATTTTTCTTTTGTGCTTCCTTCTTAATTTACTAATTTAATCTACAAACAGGGCCTAAGATTGTTCATATAGCAAATTTTACATCTGGAAGTTGACTACAGGGGTCATCAAGTCCATTTTTATAGCAAACCTTTTATAGAACCTTGTAGTGCAACTTCAATAATTTCAATCTTTATCTTCACAAACCAAAACAAAGTATAAAGGATAAATCAATCAATTTTATTAGCTTTACCTTGTATGGACTTATTATTGAGTATAGCACACAAATACACAATAATTGAATAATTACTACTAAATTTACCTTGTATAGACTTATTTCCCTTCTTTAAGCCCCATAAAATCCATTTAAATTAAGGAGTCCCTGAGAACCAAAGTCACATTTTCAACATATCATTGATTCAACTTTCAAATATATGTCATATAACTTAAACCAGAGCAAAATCGTAAAGAATGCATTTACAAAAAATAAATTGAAATGAATCCTTAACCTAGACTTGTTTCTTAAAAAAAAATTCAAAACTTTGACAAAATCAAATAAAAACTAAACTAAAAAAAGACATTGGTTTATTACATAGTGTCAAGGTCAAAAGCCTTTTTTCTCTGATTCTACCTGCACCTGCACAACACAACAACCAGGAAGAACAAAAGCCAAAAATAAAATACAAAAAACCCTAAAATTATAAATGATGAAAGGAAGAAGAAATCAAACCCATAACAACTACCATAAGAGAAAGTAGCGACTGACAGACACCATCAAAGGAAAGAGTAGCGGAAATAAGATGCTGAGATATATCGCAGAGGATGAAAGCAGTGGGGGAAAGAGAGGAAATCATGCATACCAGAGGGAGAGACACGAACATGGGTGTAGCTTAGTCGAAGGGGATGAATCAATCGTGACAGAGAGAGAGAGAGAGAGGGAGTTTTAGTTTGTTAAGGGAGAACTGGGAATTAGGTTGGGAGAAGAGAAAGAAGAAAGTAGTCGTACCAGAGAGAGAGAAAGAGAGGGGAGTTCGAGTTCTAGTATGAGAGAGATGATACCAATTAATGATCATCTGGAGCATCATCTCCTATTAGTTTATTTTACTGTGCCTGCCTCTAAACCTGAATGGTACCATCTCTCCTAAAAGCAAATGATTGGTTGTTTAATGTACATGAAAGGTCACGTTGATGAGGCTAATATGTAGTGGGTGGTTAGCAGATAAGTCTTGCAATTAATGACGGATTAGGAGGGAAAAACATGATTGTTTAGGGCAAACTGCCAGCTCATCAAGTCTGGCTTTTATAATAAAGGATGCATAATCAAGTGTATAAGATTTTGTGCAAATGAGTTTCCTACAAATGCAACCAAGAAGTATATAAGATGTATTGTACATGAGTTTCCTACAAACACAACAAAGTATAAAATAGATTCATCCATAGACTTGGCAATTAAGAGAGAAAAAAATACAAAGACTCATCATAACATAGTTCATCAACCAACATCTTTAAATATCAGTGAATGGTGAAATAGCTATGTATGTTGAGATAGTACTTCACCCTCATAAAAGGCCACCAAAGTTAAAAAAAAAACACAAACTCATAATATAACAATCATACATACATATTAGCATAACTGAAAAGAGAAACAAAAAGTCACCAAAAACATATCCCATTAATTCTTCAAAATAAAACCCATAATGCAAAACCATACAATATATATATATATAAAAAAATCAGTAAGACTTAAACGGCAAAGGAATTCCAGTTTGCTTCCTTCTTCATGTATGCTAAATTTGTATCTTCCTTCTAATCTTGAGTATTTTTCTTTTGTGCTTCCTTCTTAATTTACTAATTTAATCTACAAACAGGGCCTAAGATTGTTCATATAGCAAATTTTACATCTGGAAGTTGACTACAGGGGTCATCAAGTCCATTTTTATAGCAAACCTTTTATAGAACCTTGTAGTGCAACTTCAATAATTTCAATCTTTATCTTCACAAACCAAAACAAAGTATAAAGGATAAATCAATCAATTTTATTAGCTTTACCTTGTATGGACTTATTATTGAGTATAGCACACAAATACACAATAATTGAATAATTACTACTAAATTTACCTTGTATAGACTTATTTCCCTTCTTTAAGCCCCATAAAATCCATTTAAATTAAGGAGTCCCTGAGAACCAAAGTCACATTTTCAACATATCATTGATTCAACTTTCAAATATATGTCATATAACTTAAACCAGAGCAAAATCGTAAAGAATGCATTTACAAAAAATAAATTGAAATGAATCCTTAACCTAGACTTGTTTCTTAAAAAAAAATTCAAAACTTTGACAAAATCAAATAAAAACTAAACTAAAAAAAGACATTGGTTTATTACATAGTGTCAAGGTCAAAAGCCTTTTTTCTCTGATTCTACCTGCACCTGCACAACACAACAACCAGGAAGAACAAAAGCCAAAAATAAAATACAAAAAACCCTAAAATTATAAATGATGAAAGGAAGAAGAAATCAAACCCATAACAACTACCATAAGAGAAAGTAGCGACTGACAGACACCATCAAAGGAAAGAGTAGCGGAAATAAGATGCTGAGATATATCGCAGAGGATGAAAACAGTGGGGGAAAGAGAGGAAATCATGCATACCAGAGGGAGAGACACGAACATGGGTGTAGCTTAGTCGAAGGGGATGAATCAATCGTGACAGAGAGAGAGAGAGAGGGAGTTTTAGTTTGTTAAGGGAGAACTGGGAATTAGGTTGGGAGAAGAGAAAGAAGAAAGTAGTCGTACCAGAGAGAGAGAAAGAGAGGGGAGTTCGAGTTCTAGTATGAGAGAGATGATACCAATTAATGATCATCTGGAGCATCATCTCCTATTAGTTTATTTTACTGTGCCTGCCTCTAAACCTGAATGGTACCATCTCTCCTAAAAGCAAATGATTGGTTGTTTAATGTACATGAAAGGTCACGTTGATGAGGCTAATATGTAGTGGGTGGTTAGCAGATAAGTCTTGCAATTAATGACGGATTAGGAGGGAAAAACATGATTGTTTAGGGCAAACTGCCAGCTCATCAAGTCTGGCTTTTATAATAAAGGATGCATAATCAAGTGTATAAGATTTTGTACAAATGAGTTTCCTACAAATGCAACCAAGAAGTATATAAGATGTATTGTACATGAGTTTCCTACAAACACAACAAAGTATAAAATAGATTCATCCATAGACTTGGCAATTAAGAGAGAAAAAAATACAAAGACTCATCATAACATAGTTCATCAACCAACATCTTTAAATATCAGTGAATGGTGAAATAGCTATGTATGTTGAGATAGTACTTCACCCTCATAAAAGGCCACCAAAGTTAAAAAAAAAACACAAACTCATAATATAACAATCATACATACATATTAGCATAACTGAAAAGAGAAACAAAAAGTCACCAAAAACATATCCCATTAATTCTTCAAAATAAAACCCATAATGCAAAACCATACAATATATATATATATAAAAAAATCAGTAAGACTTAAACGGCAAAGGAATTCCAGTTTGCTTCCTTCTTCATGTATGCTAAATTTGTATCTTCCTTCTAATCTTGAGTATTTTTCTTTTGTGCTTCCTTCTTAATTTACTAATTTAATCTACAAACAGGGCCTAAGATTGTTCATATAGCAAATTTTACATCTGGAAGTTGACTACAGGGGTCATCAAGTCCATTTTTATAGCAAACCTTTTATAGAACCTTGTAGTGCAACTTCAATAATTTCAATCTTTATCTTCACAAACCAAAACAAAGTATAAAGGATAAATCAATCAATTTTATTAGCTTTACCTTGTATGGACTTATTATTGAGTATAGCACACAAATACACAATAATTGAATAATTACTACTAAATTTACCTTGTATAGACTTATTTCCCTTCTTTAAGCCCCATAAAATCCATTTAAATTAAGGAGTCCCTGAGAACCAAAGTCACATTTTCAACATATCATTGATTCAACTTTCAAATATATGTCATATAACTTAAACCAGAGCAAAATCGTAAAGAATGCATTTACAAAAAATAAATTGAAATGAATCCTTAACCTAGACTTGTTTCTTAAAAAAAAATTCAAAACTTTGACAAAATCAAATAAAAACTAAACTAAAAAAAGACATTGGTTTATTACATAGTGTCAAGGTCAAAAGCCTTTTTTCTCTGATTCTACCTGCACCTGCACAACACAACAACCAGGAAGAACAAAAGCCAAAAATAAAATACAAAAAACCCTAAAATTATAAATGATGAAAGGAAGAAGAAATCAAACCCATAACAACTACCATAAGAGAAAGTAGCGACTGACAGACACCATCAAAGGAAAGAGTAGCGGAAATAAGATGCTGAGATATATCGCAGAGGATGAAAACAGTGGGGGAAAGAGAGGAAATCATGCATACCAGAGGGAGAGACACGAACATGGGTGTAGCTTAGTCGAAGGGGATGAATCAATCGTGACAGAGAGAGAGAGAGAGGGAGTTTTAGTTTGTTAAGGGAGAACTGGGAATTAGGTTGGGAGAAGAGAAAGAAGAAAGTAGTCGTACCAGAGAGAGAGAAAGAGAGGGGAGTTCGAGTTCTAGTATGAGAGAGATGATACCAATTAATGATCATCTGGAGCATCATCTCCTATTAGTTTATTTTACTGTGCCTGCCTCTAAACCTGAATGGTACCATCTCTCCTAAAAGCAAATGATTGGTTGTTTAATGTACATGAAAGGTCACGTTGATGAGGCTAATATGTAGTGGGTGGTTAGCAGATAAGTCTTGCAATTAATGACGGATTAGGAGGGAAAAACATGATTGTTTAGGGCAAACTGCCAGCTCATCAAGTCTGGCTTTTATAATAAAGGATATATAGTTAAACTCACTTCCTTATAATATACAAAGTTAATAGGAAGTTGGATTAGTGAGCTCATTAATGAGTCACAGACACAATAATAAGAGGGTGTTGATAACAAGAGTACAAAAGAGGGGGTTCTGCTGGTGGTCGACGAGACACAGGAGTATGTGTCGATGGTACCATTGAAAGGACGAAATTGTGGAAAATCCATGGTTGAAGAAAATGAGGAGATGAGGTTGCTAGAGAAAGCAAGAGCACTCCCCTCTTACAAGAGGAAGGGAAACTGACCCTGACAGAGCTAAGTTAGGAAAAAAATAAAATCCTTTGATTTCCTATAGGTCGGACTACTTAGTCTTTTTTTATAAACCTAAACCACATCAAAGACCCACATAAGATGAGTTGTCTACTTTTATCACATCTCTTATAGTAATAAAAAATTCTCTCATTTTTTCCTTAAAAAAAATCTCTTATTTTCTACTCACCTTTTTAAAATTGATTCCCTCCAATTTCTCTTATTGACCAAATATATGCTCAAGACTTCCAATGTTATTAGAATATGTTTGGAATGACAGTGGGTTTGATTTAATCACAGATGTCGTGATTTTATAAAGCCTTGAAGTATAATTTTTGCTAACATAAAGATGGTTAAACTTACTTTCAATTACAATCTACACTACATATATTCAAAGAAGAATATGAACAAATCAAACTATTACATATATTCAAAGAAGAATATGAACAAATCAAACTATCCATATGTAATTTGTATCATTGGACTCTTTATCTTTGTATATTTACACAAACCATTAGAGCATAACTCAAGGTACAATGAGAGAGTAAAATATATTTGAACATAAAAAAATGATACAATATAAAACATATCATTTATAATTGTTGATGTGACTAAATTAGGGAGAGAAAGGTGATATAAGATCAACATTTGCAATTAAAATATGTTTCAAGTTTTTTATTTTTTTTTAATCCAGCAGGTAAGTAATTGCCAGCTGCCATTAATATCCAAACTTGTGCATAGTGTACAAATTTGTGTTGTGTGCATAGTAAATGCCACTTCATATACAATGTAACGAGATGAACTAGCAAACATGTATATAAGTCATTTAGGCACACATACATAAAAGAGAAAGGTATGAAAGAAAAAGAAATTAAATAATATATATTTATGAAATAATTAAATGATAGATATTTTATTAAGTGTGTGTTTAAATGATTTTGATTTTATGTTGTGTCCATATAAATATTTCTCACAATCTACCTAGGAGAATTTTGTTTTATCAATAGCAGAATTTTAACAAAAACAATCAATGTGAAACAAACACCTATGTTTGGTTAAAAAATGGTCTCAAAGATACTCAATCTCTCACCTTCTCGGAGTGTTTGGTGGGTTTGGCGTCATCAAAATTTAATGTGTCTCAACAATGAGGAGTGGTCTCTTAATCGGTTTGCTTTCAATATTCAAAACTCTATTGATGTCAACCGCACATCCTTCCTGCATAATTCTCATTCTCAAGCCACCGACACCGTGGTTAAATGGAATTGCAGTAACCACTCTTGTTATATTCTGAATGTTGATGGGAGTTGTCTTGGTAACCCTTAGCGTACCGGATTCGGCGGCCTCCTTAGGAACAATGCGGGTTTATTTATCTCTGGTTTCTCCGGATACATTGCCAATGCTACTGACATTCTTCTGGTTGAACTGCACGCCATCTTTCATGGTTTGTGCATGGTTACAACAATGGGAATATCTGAATTTATGTGCTACTCCGACTCTCTCCACTTTGTCAGCCTCAACAACGGTCCTATCATGAAGTTTCATTTCTATGCCACTCTCATTTAAGACATAAAAGATCTAATCATTACCAGCAAGTCTTCTGTTTATCACACTCTCCGTGAGGGAAATTACTGTGCAGATTTTGTTGTTTCCAACTTGAAAGGGAGTTTGTTATTCAATACAAGTATGCAGTATGTTCCATCGTCTGACCTCTACCTTTTTAATAATTTGGAATGGAAAATCATTGTTCATTTTTGCTTTGGTCTGGGGAAGACTCCAATTATATTTTTTTTGAACAATTATATTGTTTGTGAAAAAAAAAATCTAGCTTATTAATCATTCTTGTCAACCTTTTTCTATAACAGATTACAACAAAATGATTTCACAGGGTTGCAATTTCATCGCAAAGCGTGGTCATTAACACATAATTCAATTGATAACATATTTTATCTCTTCAGGTTACATAATGTTGGTTTTGATGTTCCAACACATAAGCATAAAACTGAAACATGTATATTAACTGTTGATTCACAGGGTTGTTGCCTAATTGCCTCCTTAAAAAATCATTAGCTTTGAATATTGTAATATTCCATTAGTCTTAGCTCATAAAACCTTTGACTGCTAAAACTTCAAAAAGCACTCCTTAAACTAACATTGTTACTCTTGAAGAGACAAATTAGGCCAACATAATTAATAGTCTCATCATATACCTAAACCTAAAGGTTCCACACATTGCTTAAACTTTGCACTTTGCATAATTAAGCCCATAAGTCAAAGTCATCTATGACTTTGTGGGAAACATGAAAAGCCTTATTTTTTGTGGCGCCATGTATAAATCCATCAAAGTCCCGCCAAAACAAAACACAAAAGTAAATGAAGTATCTGTAGATCAATTTAGTTATAGAAAAATTAGTTTAATAATTGAAAAGGAAAGCGTATCAACATGATGGACCAAAAGGAGTTACTTTAATTTCTTTTCTTTTGGACACAACGTTACTTTAAATTAGTGAGTTCTTGATGAGAAACTTTATACGATGAAAAATACAACCCAAAAATAAAATAAAATAACAACCTAATCCACTAGCATTATCAAAAGCTTGGGCTGGCCTTTATTTACATTTTATACGTTCCAAACTCCATAGTGTACCGTGACTAGTAACTGCATAGTGGCTTGCTGACTAAAAAAGTGCACTATTCTTAAGTTTTTTTTTTTTTTTTTTTTTTTTTTTTATATTAAACCTTACGGTTGAAGGAATCTCCACAGATCTAAGAGCGTGCAAAATGGTAATGAATCCAATTCTCTCTTTTTCTCAAGGCACATTCCTGGGGGTTTACAAATACAAATTACAAACACACGCTCTTACGTAGCAGGTACTACTACTAGCTAGCAATAGCATGCAACTAGTTGTTAATGTAATTTTCTTAATTTACATTAAAGTATGTGCTAATGATTCATTGTATATTGACTCTGTTGAGAAGAGCTACCTATGCTTAGAGACCGTTTTGGTGTCTTTGCAGTTTCATGCCAAGAGTTTCAAACATAGAAATGATATTTCTATAAATATTTAGAGCAACTTTTTGGATAAATCTCTTTTATATTATCGTTGTGTTTTTTTTTTTTTTGTGTGTATTGTTTTTGTACTAAAATGACAAAAAAAAAATATTGTCTTAAAAGTTGTTTCAACATAGTTATCTTTGAAGTATGCATTTTTTTGTGTGAATATAACATGCAATTTGTTTGTGTTAAGTGTTAGTTGAATCTAACATCAGTTCAAAAATGAATGTTGAATATTATATAAATAACGAGATTCATATACTATCTTTTTTTTCTAAGACTCATACTTAATTTCTCAAGAATCTAAGTATACAAATTATATATGTAGTTGCTCGTAATCTAAGACTAGGTAGATGTTTGTTTTAGCGGTGAAAAAAGAAGAAACGCATGTTAAGTCTAAAGCTTTAATATTTAGCTTCAAAAAAATTACGGCAGAATGACATTAAAATGCGAGAGAAATTGAAGGCTAACGTTATTCCAAACACACTCGAGAACAATATTTTTTTTTTCTACTTCCCACAAGTCCCATTACGAGATTCTACTCATGACGATGATATCTTTTTTCACAAGATAATAGTAGATGTCATTTTTCACAAAACATGGCTTCTTACACTAGTTAAGGATATGAAAAAGGAAATTATCTAGTAGTTAATGCATTGAAATTGTGTATTAATTTATAATAAAGTAAAAAAAAAATTCTTTTATGGTAATAATTTCCTTTTTTAGTATGTTTAACCAATGCTCCGGGGCACCGGTTAGCAGGACCCAATTAATCATTATCTTGCAATCTTATTTAGTCTCTTTTTTCTTCTCTAAAGTGAGAGATTTATTGTAATTCTCAATTGGAGCTACATAATCCTTTGTTTTCGTAAAGAAACAAACAAATTGAACTAAAGCAAGGGTCATGAGCATTCAACGTACACAATGACACTTTTACAGATAAACAAATAAATATTGCACATTAATATTTCATCAGAATAAAGTGGGTGGAGTAGTATACTAGTATATATAAATAAAATAAAAAAAGTGGGTGGAGCCATATTTATGGATATGATATAAGAACACAAAGCCATTAACCATACATAATTTTGCAAGTATATTTCAACATAAAAACATATGCGTATTCATTTTATAAGCACCCCAAATTTGCAAAACAAACATAAATCACAATTACATATGACGCAAATGAGACATAAAAATTGATGGTATATATGTTTATGGTGGTATGGTGTCAATGCTTGTGAGAGAATGAAATGAAATGCAAGTCCAATACGTTACGTAAATTGATAAGTAGGTGGCCTACAAAATACAAATTATCACAAAACATAGGGAGTGTGGCTAATGCCCCACTTCAATCCTCTCAGCTTCAAAATTCCAATCTCCATCCGTCCTTTACGCCATTAAACGTTGAACAAAGCTTCTTTTTTTTTTTTTTTTTTATTAAATAAACATTTTTTAAAGGAAACATTGAAGAGACTAAAAAGACCAAAGCAGCTGAATGAGGTTTTGTTTGATGGTAAAGAGTTGATTCATACCTCGTAGAAATAGAGATGCAACTTTTGTTGTTAGCGTGAGAGCTTCGTTGGTGGGTTATCTGCTAGTATATATTTGTTACTATCAGTACATTTGAGACATGTTCTAACTTTGATAAATCTCGAAAATCTAATTTTCTTAAATTTTCATAAAATCAAAACAGTGGAACAAGACGAATCAACTCACAACATCCAAGTTGCTAGCTTATAACAACAAAATATCCACAATTATGACAAAGTCAACAAATATGATAAAATTAATTTGTTCAGAATACTATTTTTTCAGATTCGTTACATATATTAACATATTTACTACTCCTATAAACCAACTTAACCATATCTTTTTATTACTCTCGTGAATTAGACAAAGAAGAGTTAGAGAAAGCTAAGGTATATAAAGCTGGTAAAATTATTTATCTATTTATTTATAAACAACATTTGACATTGTGTAAACGGAATCGATGGGTAGCTTCCAAATGACAGCCAAAACATGGCCATGTGGGACTTCATTTTTTTTACTCAATAATATGATATCGTGAATATTATGATTTTTTTAGAGTATCATGAACATCGTGAATATTATCATTGCATGTCCTACCAACCATTTATACCGGTTTAGTCATGCTTAATCGTTTGACCTTGGTCTGATTGAGCAGCACATGCAATGTGATTTTTTCATGCTTAGTCATGGATTGTTGTTATTATTGAACCGTAACAAAAATATTTAGTAAAAAAAATTAGAGGATCGCATGCAACACACAAGTAAACAAAATAAGTACTTTTGCTTTATTTATCTTTCTGCGCTTTGTAATGTTTTGATAAAAAAAGTGAATATTCGGTTAAGGAATAAAGATCTTTAACTCTTTATCTCCAATCAAGATATTCATCCAAAGCCTGCAGATCATTAAACAAAAAAGGTCAGCCCCCCTCGTGGAATGAAAGAGTGCGAGTAACATAACATACCATTCTCCATTAAGAGTCATGTGAATGTCTCATACTTATGATATTTTATGTGTCTGCAATAGTCTAAAACTTTAGTGTGAATGCATGGGTCTTTTATTAGTTTTTAGTTTAAAAGTCATGTCTCATGCTCATGATTTTTTATATCTCTTATGTAATATGAAATTCTTGATTATAACGAAAAACATATAACCTCATAAGATTTATTAGTTTATGTAGACAAGTTGAAATCAAATTTAGTACTCTAAACATTACAACACTAACATACCGTGTACTAACAACTTGAGCCAAACCACAATGATCTTATAAGATTTAGTTAACTATAATTTATCTTTCTGATCTCATGAAAAGATACATATATTCTGAAAACTAAGTTTGGATTCGCATTCAAGCCTAAGTATTTGTGTGGTTGTGCGTTGTTGTCTCCAAACACACATTTATGGACGATTTTACCGCGATTCATAGAAGCTCCGAAGGCAAGCTTTTGTGGCAACTTGGTTTTTCAACGCGGAAATGGTTGACGCACCCCTATAACAAACACACGCTAAGTTGGTCGCTCTAGGGGCTTACTAACTCTTTTGGACACTAAGATGTAGGTGGTTTATAATATCATTATAAGTAATCACTTTATTTGTATTGACTATTGAAGATGGTTTGGGGCAGAGAGACAATTGCAGTTTTTATTATCAACAAGGTTAGTATGTTAAATTTTGAGGCCTAAAATAATTTTTATTGTAAGGGCTGTGAGGCGGAGTGGAGTGGGCACTAGAGTGTCCGTACCCACACTCATACTTGTTCAAATTTACGGTGAATTGTCTAAACCCAAACCCTAACCCAACAATGTGGGGTATTTATCCCTTCATCATGAGTATTATTTGTGTGTGTACATAGACCTTGGGTCCAATTATCATCTCTAACGTAAATACTTGGGTTTGTTTCGAAGGAGGAGTAAGTATCCGACATAGGGATTTTTTTCCTTAGGAAACGGGTGAGAAACAACCAATAAAAGCAAGGGGTGAGAAGAAACCCGATTTGTAGAAGAAAGGTTTAGTGATTTATGGGTTAAAAAATGAGTGCTCCCGGAGCACTCTTTAAGTATTTTAAAATAAGTAATTATTCTTTAAAAAAGTTAAATATTTCGATTTTCAATGAATCGATTACACACGTTTTTCACAAATACTTACTACTTATGGATTTTAAAGAGTGCCCCTAACATTTCCCAAAAAGTTACAAACAACTCAACTTCACACTTATTGTCAACAAAAAAAAAATTAACTTCAAACTTACTTACGGTGACTCCACTTCCACAAACAAACACAATTTTTCTTGTTTCTCCGGTTGTCTTTCTCTTGTGAAGAATTGAGGTTTTAGTTCCTTATTTTCAATTAAGGGTATGTGTTTCAGTTCCCCTCTTTATTATTGTATTTCAATTTCCTTTTTATTTTTACGTATAAGTTTACATTAATTTCAAAAATAAAGTAAATGTGAGTTTAACTCCGGGTAAACACATTGTATAACGTGGAGTCGAGTTCAAACTTCAAAACTTCATTTATTTATTTTAAAATTGTGATTTTCTATTCACTAGATTACTTGAAAGAAAGAAAAAAGGAAAAAAAAATCAAAAACAAAAATTTAAAATGTTTTATTTAACATAAAAACTCAACAAATTTTGTCATGCCTACCACTTACGCATACTCCCTCCGTTGTCAATTAAAAGTAAATTTGACTTTTTAGATTCATTCATTTAATGATGTATGTAATCCATAATATAGATCACATATTATTAAATGAATAAATCTAAAAACTCAAATTTACTTGTAATTAACAACGGAGGGAGTACTACTAATGCCACATGACTCAATTAATGTCATTCATTTTAAGATAAATGATTTTACAAATGTGACTACGTGACACTCATTATAATACAAAGATAGTGTGTTTTTAAATAATAATTTTTTTTTGGGATAAGTCAAACTAGTTATTTGAAATTGACACCTAAATGAATTGAACACGCGACCTTAAAAAAACACTCTCTAATGTATGTCTCGCGTTAACACCACCATACTAACCTGGATGATTTGTTTTTAATAATACTCCCTCCGTCCTAAAATGTAAGAAAAAATTGGTCGACAAAAATTAATGTTTAGTCCAAAATTAGTACCGGATACATCAACTTATGTTAACCAATTATTGTTTATATTTTGAAACGGATAGAGTAATTTATTAGCTATGTGAGTTTGATGGCTAATGCCACATCACGGTCATATAATGCTTTACCTTGAATCATGTTTTTTTTAAAGACCAGTAATATGTTTGAAATATTAATATAGTTCAGGACTAATTTGAGAATGACTTACATAGACATGAACCAATTTGGTGGTTTATTCCTTAAATTTTCTATTGTAAAAAAAAATTCTCATGTAATTTTTCTAATAAAAAAAGAAGTAACAATCTATGGTCTATACTCCCTTCATCCCAAATTATAATAAAAAAATTATTTCACTTTTATTAAGAAAGTTAAAACATGATAATTTAAAGTATAGTTTTTTTGTGTTCTCCTTAAAGTAAGTTTCATGGAATAATGTAACACAAATTTTCATTGGTTATCTCTTTTGGAGAAAATGAGAGGGAGAACAAATTAATTGTATTTTGCAATTAAATTCTCTTTAAAAAAGATGATTTTTTGAAATAACATATTTAAATATGTTATTGGTTTATACACTGGGACAAAAAATGAATTTTTTGTTTTATTTTTATAATTTAGGACGGATGGAGTATATATATTAGCATAAAAGAACAAAACAATTAGATTCAAGTGGTTAATTAACTTCACAAATGACGAATCGTTCAAGAGAATATGAGTTAGATGAGTAATGCTAGCAGCACTCTCTTTTGAACATTCTCTCTGATACTCACTCTCATATATATATATTGGCTTAAATCATTGTTGATCTACACTTTGAAAATTGAACCCCCGCAAAGTGGTGGAGCATACGTTGATTTTATCCAATAAATAAGTGAGTGCTAGAGAAAGTATTGAAAAATGAGTGTTGCTAGCATTCTTCATGAGTTAGATTTCTTGATGAAACAATTATTAGTCAGACTTTACTTACGTCTCAACGAAACTTCATATTACCTGAGCTTCTTTCCCTTGAGAACCAAATGATTAATACCGAAAGAAATATATTAGCACAAATACCAAAACATGTATAAATGAGTATTTTGTATACAAATATTTTTTTACCCATGAAATTTTATAAAGTCCGTAAAAAAGTGACAAACATCATTTAAGCTCGCAGGTACAACCATAAGAATTTAAGTTTGAATTAATATGATATTCAATATAATAATACACTGTTAGTTAAGCGAGCCCTTATAAACAACTATACATAATTTTAAAATAAAGAAAAATACTCCCTTCATTTCTAAATAATAGTCGTTTAAGATTGATGCACGATTATTAAGAAAATGATTAATTATGTTGATTTTGATGGTAGGATTATTATCATTTACTAAAACATCATTATTAATTGTAGTTAGTTGAGTAGTTAAGTTGAAAAAGTTCAATAAACAAGAGTATTATAATGGAGAAAAAAAGAATGCTGCATTGATATTATAAAGTGATAATTATTTTAAAAAAATAAAATTGGTAAAGAGACAATTGTTGTAAGAGGGATGAAATAATAAACTTTAATTATTATTTTTTGGTTAATAGCATATTTGTTAGAAATTCAGTAAGTGAAAAATTTAACTCCGAAGAGTATATACAATGCAATGTCTCATTTATACTCAAGTATATACAATATACAATGCAATGTCTCATTTATAGTTACATGAACATAAATGAGGGTCAAACTAAAATACGACAGTTTCCCCTTAACTTATGCTCCAGTCATGACTCATGGGTGGAAAGTTGAGACAAGACGGAAGCGGTGGGACTTAGGAGTTTGTTATCACTTGAAAAGGCAAAATAAATTGACAAAAAGATGTTAGGTGACTACAGTAAGATGGTTGATTAAGTTATGCTTTTTCTTGGAGGAGAAGAACTATAACAAATCAATCACGTTATTTTACTTTGTTATTCCTATTTTACTATATTTTATTTTGTTCACTCCTAAGTATTTTTTCAATAATACAAGTAGTAGTGTTTTTTATAAAACAAAAAATTGTTCATGTGTGGAGATAGGAAATGGCCGTTCTAAAAAGGGTTTGACGGCTCACCGTTGGTTCACATGATATTACTACCATTTTACAAAACAAAGAAGGCAAAGTGATTCGGTTTTTTCTATTTAGTGTAGTAATTGTGTTCACATGAATCACCATTCATTGAGTGGGCCATGGTTACTCATAAGTGTATTGCATTATTTATGCATTCACTAACTTAACAAATCCAACCTCCTAAATTTGCAACTAAACACATAAGAATGGTAATGAGTGTTTTAAGATATTGGTTAAGGTGTAACCAAAAAAATAATAATATTGGTTAAGGAAATAAATGGAAAATTCATTTTTAAGGTGAATAGGTAAAAAATATAGGATTCAAGCAACTACATTTACGTATATAAAATAATGTTTCTATCAACTCAACTATATTCACGAAAACATAGAAATATTGTGTTGAATCTCATCATTGATGTGAGTATATTTACGTCTTTTCTAAAACTTAATATTTTATATCAACTCATGAGCCTAGGCTATCCAACTCACCTAAATTTTTATCATAAACAAAAAATGCTAATGAGTATCATGAAGACGTTCATTAAAAGTATTAAAATAACAAGTTTATATTAAAGTTGTGTAATTATTATATTTTTTAAACAAATTTTCATTTAAGAAATTCTTAAACAATGTTTTTAGAACATTCGTCGTCGGCGTGACCTTAAACAAAATCATAAATAAATAAAGGAATAAGTAGGTTCACAGCTAGGCACGAGGGTTAACCGACACATTAGGAGTGAGTCTGAATTGTGAAACAGTTGGAACAAAAGTTGTTAAATTTTGATGACTTTTCTTATTGCAAATGCAAAATATACTAAAAATAAATTGGTCTGAGTGAGTCTCTTACGTTAGAACAAAAAAGAGTGAAGTGGAGTATTGTGTGGTGTCACCATAACCTTAACCCCTTCACCATTCTCATAGGATACCACAAACCCTCCTTTTCCTTTTCCATACACACACTCTCTCTCCCTCCCTTCACTGTTCTTTTCTTTCTGATCCTACATTTGACTCTGCTACAACCACATCAAGAGACATTGCTTAAGAAATTATGGAAACTACCTCAGTTTCCAAATTTCTGTTTCTTTTTGTTTCCCTTACATTGTTCTTAGTTGTTTACTCCGATGTTACATATGACAGAAAAGCCATTATCATCAATGGCCAAAGAAGAATCCTTTTTTCTGGTTCCATACATTATCCTAGAAGCACTCCAGATGTACGTTCCTTCTAAATTAATAAAATTAAAATAAAAATTGAAACTTTACCTTTTTTTTCCAGTTAGTTTGTGAATTATTGACATATGTAATGACCCTTTTGCAGATGTGGGAAGATCTGATTTTCAAAGCTAAAGAAGGAGGTTTGGATGTAATTGAAACCTATGTGTTTTGGAATGTTCATGAACCTTCTCCTGGAAATGTACTTTACTTTCACACTCTCTTTCTCAAGTTTTTATTTTTCTTTGTTGACTTTGAGTTTTGTTTTAATTTCTGTGTTTACTGAATGGAATTTGTTCAATGCAGTACAATTTTGAGGGAAGAAATGACCTTGTGAGGTTTATTCAGACAGTACATAAAGCAGGACTATATGCTCATCTAAGAATTGGACCTTATGTTTGTGCTGAATGGAATTTTGGGTACTTATTATTATCTTGAAAAGTTTACTGTTTTGGTATTTTGAGGGGTAATTTTCCATTGTTTAATGATTTTATGTTGCATGTGCAGAGGTTTTCCTGTTTGGCTCAAGTATGTTCCTGGCATAAGCTTTAGACAAGACAATGAACCTTTCAAGGTTTCTTTCATTTTTTAATTACTTTCTTCAAAAACATTTTTTGTTAGAACATTGCTTTTATATATATATGACTAGTGAAACCAAGTGGCTGAGCTCAAGTGGTTATCGAGCTTCAGTGAAGGTTGAATCGGTTGGGGGTGCTCAGGTATGAACCCCGGAAGAAACAATAATTGGCTGAACTTTATTTACCTCCTGACCAGATTTCAGATTACGAGGGCATTTTTCCTTGGAACCGGAGGGTTAAGACCAAATATATATATGGCTAGTGACAAATTAGAAGGAAATTTATGAAATTCCTTCATTTTTTCAATTGAAATAGTTTTTTTCAATGAATGGTGTTGCAGAAAGCAATGCAAGGGTTCACTGAGAAGATTGTGGGAATGATGAAGAGTGAACGTCTCTATGAGTCACAGGGTGGTCCTATAATCCTCTCTCAGGTGTGTAATCTTTATTTTTAATTTGCTTTTTGTGTATTTGTAAACTATCAAAGTCCCTTTAATTGTTTCTAGGAAAGGTGCTAATTATGGTAGATTTTTCTTCTAGATCTAGCTTTGTAGCAACAATAATAATGATACATATACACTATATGTTGTTTCAGATTGAGAACGAGTATGGGGTACAGAGTAAAATGCTTGGACCTGTTGGCTATAATTATATGAGCTGGGCTGCGAAAATGGCTGTTGAAATGGGAACTGGGGTTCCATGGATTATGTGCAAGGAAGATGATGCTCCAGATCCAGTGGTAAGCATTCTCATCCCCCCCCCCCCCCCCTTAAAAGTTAATAACATTATGCACCGGAACATGCGGTTGCATGTTCAGGAATTTGGTTGAGAAATTAATCCATTTTCTGTTATGTGACAGATAAACACTTGCAATGGCTTTTATTGTGATAAATTTACTCCCAATAAACCCTACAAGCCTACAATGTGGACAGAGGCTTGGAGTGGCTGGTAATTATTTTTTTAAGTTACTTACTCCCATATTTTGGAAATGCGGAAATGGATTTGCATAATTTTTTCTTTTGTCAAACATGAAGGTTTTCAGAATTCGGAGGTCCAATTCACAAAAGACCTGTTCAGGATTTGGCATTTGCAGTAGCCCGATTTATACAAAAAGGAGGATCCTTTGTAAACTACTACATGGTTGGTTTTCTCATACCGATTTAGCCGAAAATTTGGTGATGAATTGATGACAGCCACTTGAGTAACGTAGTTCATTCATGCAGTATCATGGAGGAACAAATTTTGGCCGCACAGCTGGAGGTCCTTTTATCACTACCAGCTATGATTACGATGCTCCACTAGATGAATACGGTGAGAGCTGATAGTTCACAAACACTTATGCATGAATTGGCAATTTTGAGTTCTAACACTTACCACACTTCAATAGACTGAAGTAACACACTATTATTCAATGCTTTGACTTCAAGATTTTGCTGTCACAGCTCACAACAGTACGCACAGGCTACATTGCCTGAGGACTAAAAACTGACTACTTTTTGTTACAATAAATATTGACAGGTTTAATTAGGCAACCAAAGTATGGTCATCTAAAGGAGCTTCATAAGGCTATTAAGATGTGTGAGAAAGCTTTAATTTCAACCGACCCAGTTGTTACCTCATTAGGAAACTTCCAACAGGTTAAACTCACTTTCAAATGTTATTTCCTTTCACTGTTCCGTAAGTTCCTTTATTGACACAAGTGGGTATTCATCCTTTCTCAGGCTTATGTATACACCACAGAGTCTGGAGATTGTTCGGCTTTTCTCTCAAACTATGACTCCAAATCTTCTGCAAGAGTTCTGTTCAACAATATGCACTATAACTTACCTCCGTGGTCCGTCAGCATCCTCCCGGATTGTAGAAATGCTGTTTTTAACACGGCAAAGGTATGGAACTGAAGTGTCAGACATTAAATCATCATACAACATTGATACTCAAAGATCACCATTATGCTTCCTGTACACAATTTATTCACCTTCAACATCTCCATTCAACGAGATTTAACAATTTAGCGTTTTGTTAAACCACTGAATTCATTTTCTCCCTATATTAGGTTGGAGTGCAAACATCTCAAATGCAAATGTTGCCTACAAATAGTGAGAGGTTCTCATGGGAGAGTTTTGAGGAAGATACTTCTTCTAGTTCTGCAACTACAATTACTGCTTCTGGTCTCTTGGAACAGATAAATGTAACAAGGGATACAAGTGATTATCTTTGGTATATAACTAGGTAAGATTCATTTTGTAAGTTATTTACATTTGCTCGTTAATTGATGTTGTCGTCATCAATTGCCGAAAATCACTTACGCCTTTAGATTCCCTAACTAGTTGAAAGTAGAGTCATTCTTTATTTTCATCCCACATACATCGACAACGAGTGAAATGAGTCATAATGCTTAGCAATTCCTTGCATTTTTCTAGCACACTCTAAATCACTAGCAAGTTGCATCAACCATGGAATCAAGTGGTTGATATTTCTATGCTGTATTAAAATTGACATCTAAAATTGCACGACTTTGACATTTTGACTTGAACTTAAGGTACTTTAGCTTCTAAACAAGAGTTTAAAAATTACTTCTGCTGTACTAATTTATTTCATGTCAATATGTCGATAGTGTTGATGTAGGTTCATCTGAATCCTTTCTCCATGGAGGCAAGCTCCCCAGTCTCATTGTTCAGTCAACTGGGCATGCTGTGCATGTTTTCATCAATGGTCGACTTTCCGGTATGTAGTTAGTTTGATTCTTTAGTAGATCTCACTTCCATAAAAAAGTTAAAGGAAACATGATATATATGATTGAAAACAGGTTCTGCTCATGGAACGAGGGAGGATAGGAGATTCAGATACACTGGCGATGTAAATCTTCGTGCTGGAACAAACACTATAGCTTTGCTCAGTGTTGCTGTTGGACTTCCAGTAAGTTTTGTTTTCTTCCTTTATTTTCTGAAATTCTACTGCAGTACTTAGTACTTACTAATATCATTCATCTGTGTTTTGTGCCGTCGAAGAACGTGGGTGGACATTTTGAGACTTGGAACACAGGAATTCTAGGTCCAGTTGTTATCCATGGACTTGATAAGGGAAAGTTGGACTTGTCTTGGCAGAAGTGGACTTACCAGGTTGCTTAATCGTACTTTAGCAGCTTTAGTTGACATAATTAGAAAGAAATTTCAATTAAGATGATCTCTTCTCTAAACAGGTTGGGCTGAAAGGAGAGGCCATGAATCTTGCATCTCCAGACGGCATCTCTTCTGTAGAGTGGATGCAGTCGGCGTTAGTTGTACAAAGAAATCAGCCACTGACATGGCACAAGGTACAAAAAAAGTGCTTAAGTTCGACTTAAATAAAATATTTGACCCCAAAAATGATGAAATAACTGATCAGTAAACTTCACAGACTTTTTTCGATGCTCCTGAAGGAGAAGAGCCATTGGCATTGGATATGGACGGTATGGGTAAAGGTCAAATATGGATTAATGGGATAAGTATCGGAAGATACTGGACTGCTATAGCTACTGGTAGTTGCAATGACTGCAACTATGCCGGGTCATTTAGACCTCCAAAGTGCCAGCTTGGTTGCGGTCAACCAACTCAGCGATGGTAAGTTTATTTATTCGTTAATTAACATTTTAGGTGATGCATGACTTGGGTAAAAAATACCTAACATGGGTTACTTCATGTTTCAGGTACCATGTACCGCGATCTTGGTTGAAGCAAAATCATAATCTGTTGGTTGTTTTTGAGGAACTTGGGGGGGACCCTTCAAAAATTTCATTAGCAAAGAGATCAGTGAGCAGTGTGTGCGCTGATGTATCAGAGTATCATCCTAATCTTAAGAATTGGCACATTGATAGTTATGGAAAATCGGAAAATTTCCATCCTCCAAAAGTTCACTTGCATTGTAATCCTGGCCAAGCCATCTCTTCCATTAAATTTGCAAGCTTTGGAACTCCGTTGGGAACCTGTGGGAGTTACGAGCAAGGAGCTTGTCATTCTTCTGCATCTTATGACATCCTAGAGCAGGTAACTCAACCATTTTCTTCATTTAACAATCAAACATTGACTTTTAATATTATAAAAAGTTATATTGTCTCTAGTTCAGTTGCTCAGTGTTAATAGACACTAAATTTGAGACTAATTTTGTTTTTTCCGTCTCTAATTTCTGACAACTTTATTTTTGGATGATAACATTGCTGATGCTATTTGTTTTTTCATTTTTACACAGAAATGTGTAGGAAAGCCAAGATGCATAGTAACTGTATCAAACAGTAATTTTGGGCGAGACCCGTGTCCGAATGTATTGAAGCGGTTATCAGTTGAAGCTGTTTGCGCACCGACTATTACCAATTAAAGGAGCTGATTAGTTAACAAAGCACCCTTTTTAAGTGTAATTTGCAGTGACTTTATTAGCAAGTAAAGTTAAAAGAGTAATAAGAGTAGAATAGGTAAAGTGCCAATAGTATTTTTTGTAGGGGAGTCGGTATTTAATATGTTGTGCCAAAGGCACATGGTTTTTATTTAATTTTAAGCAGTGTTGTTTTCTTAATGGGATTGTAGTTAAAATTAGTCATTTATGGATAGGCGAATGAAACCAGGGGTCTAAGAATTGGACTCTTGTGAGTGTGAATTTGGAGTCATAGTTCCCAGCCTATATGTTTTAGTTTGATATGGCACTGGGAACAAAGGCAGTTGCAGTGTTTTCGTTTGTTTTACTTGCTGGAGTAAATTAAACTCCAAATTAGGTTCAAGTTAGGAATGGATCCTAATGTAACCATGAAGTTTGTTGGAAGTTTATTCAGTGCAATTTGTCATTATATTCACCATTTCTCTACTGCTTTTTACTTTACTCAATGACATTACTTTCATGCAATCAGTTTGAGATAGAAAATAACCAATACTATTTCATGCATACCAAACGGATCCTATTTGACTGGCATTGATATTTGATGGTTGAATCTTCCGTTCACATCTGTTGTGCCTTGAGTTTTTAAGTATAAAATACTGCAATTGATAGGTTATAAGTAAATTCTGTTCAAATTTTTTGACGAGGTCAGTGGCTCTCCACTTCTCCCTAACTTTGCATGGGGTGTACCTCCTTGATTTAATTTTTTTGACGGCCAAAATCTAGCGCAAGTGATTGATACATAGTGTTGTAAACTCTTGAGTACCGAAGCAAATTTGATTCCTACTAAAAAAAAGACCATATCCCTTTGAGTTCAAACTATAAATCCAAAACAAATAGCAGTCTTAGAAAGATGTAAATATAGTATCAATCAAAACTATAGTTCCAATGGCGAAGAGGAAAGTCAATGTCATAAATAAGGACTGCATAATATAACATCATCATCCACCATTATTAAGACAATAGAAAATAAAGTATTGGATAGTCATAGACGATACGTCACCATCTATATAAAGTTGTAAGGTGCAAGAAAAAGAAAAAAAACGTTCACTACAAGATAATCATAATGAAAATAAAGATGGCATCACAGTAAATATTATTATGTCATTGTAGATGAAGCCAACAACATCACCAACAAAGTTAAACATTGGCTGATGCCACATGTTTCTCTATTGTTTGTGTCAGCTCATCTTTCTTTGCTCCTACCACTTTGCCCAAAATTGTTCCTTCTTTCACAAACACAAAAGTTGGCATAGCCTCAACAGCCCAATCTTGAGCAACAGACTGCAATTCAATCAACAAATTATTCATAATCGATATCTATTTATCAAAATTTCTGATATTTCAGGTAGAGTGTACGCACTTTTACACCGACGTCCAATAAAAATCTTTAATATTTTACGGTTATTTTTTAAATGTGGCTACAAAGTAGGTTTATGTGACAACATGATGAGTTTTCATTTGATGTCAGTGTAGAATAAACTTATAACGACATGGCATTCTCATTAAACTCTAGTGCAAATTAATTAGAACTTGTTACCTTTAATTCGTCCACATCCACCTTAAGGAAAATGACATTAGTATACTTCTTGGCCAACTCAGCAAGGAATGGTGCAATGAAACGGCATGGTCCACACCAAGAAGCAGTAAAATCCACAACAATCTAGATCAATTAGAAAGGTAATACATGTTAAATTTCGAGATAATAGCATATATACACTAAATCAAAATCAAGATATGATGCTAAGGTAAAACATTAAAAAAATTGATTTTGCAAGGTTTGTGAACTGGAGCATGCAATGCAGCTACAGACAGAGGAGCATGTAGGTCTATAATTACAATCATTAGATAATAGATAGATATATTCCCATACAAAAAAAATCATCACATTCCAACATTATAAAAATCATTATGAAATACAATGCAAAAAAATCACCCTGTTGCAACTGGCACACTAGGCCTACAACACTCACATGCATGTTTTATCAATAAGTCAGGACTTATAATATTTAATCAATCAATGATATTGGACAAGAAGGATGAAGTGCAGAAGATTGAGAAATATTTATGAAGCATTGCATACACAGACACCAAATATTTTGGTGTCATATCGAACACTAGACACGTCTTCAATCTAAAGTTTCGAAATTTCATAGGACATATCGACACGTATATCAAACACAAAATTGATGCATACGCATATACACTTCTAATAATTTGAGGAAAAAGGCGACTAAATGCAACTACATGTGTGTTGTATCGGTGTCCAACGCTAGCATGTCTCGGACACTACACATTTTCAGTGCTATATATAGTCAAACAATATATCTAATCAATCAATGATATTAGACACCAAACACGATATTGACATAGACAAACACCGTATACCATACTTACGTGTCGACACTAATACTAATAATAATTTTAAAAATAGAACTAATCGAATGTAACCACATGTTTTGGTGTCATGTCGGACATCATACACGTCTTCAATCTAAAATTTTGGAGGTATATAGGAAACGCCAACACACACATGAGAAACAACATTGACACATACACATATATACCGATAATAATTTGAGAGAAAATTGATAGATTGTAACTACATACGTGGATGTAGTATCAATATCTAACACTAAAATGTCTCGGACACAACACATCTTCAATCATAAATAAACTTCGGTGCTACATATAGTCAACAAACAAGCTACAATTGTGTGACGTAACAGGAATTATGATACAATTACGAGGTTTAATAGCATTCTAATTAAGCCTTAACATCAACCTTTTCAAAGTAATGTTCCCCAAAATTAACATTTTATTATACTCTGTCGGGAATTGAATGCACCAATGATTCAAAAGGAGACCTTGAATCCATGAGACAACTGACACACAACGACCACTTTACAATCAAACAAAACACACAACAGTACGTCTAAGAATTGTACACATAATAATTCATAAACCTAAAACGACCACATTATAACAAAAACAAAACAAAAATATCAGAATAATGTTTCACACTCATGGTCGCATGAGAATAATAACCAACGATGATCAAATCCATAAAAATTCTTTTTCACATCAAAATATTGATGGCAGATGCATTATGTAACAAAACAAAGAGAAAAATATAATCATGTCACGGTCACAAATAAAAGTTATAAATTGAGATCCATATTTCGAAGGCAAAATAAAGAGTTTGATATATATAAAATCAAAAGGTATTAAAAATATACCAGTTTCTTGGATTCATTGCCCCTATGGAGGATATCGTTCCATGCATCAACTTTGTGAACGCTAATTACTTGTCCCTCTTCTGATGAACCTGCCATTATCTCCTTTTTTTTTTTTTTTTTTTGGTTGAAGATTTTAATTTTAATGTCAAAGGAACCGCAACGAATTTCACTGCTGCCTGCCCCTGTCACTGCGATAAATAAGAATTAGAACCTTGGCTAGAAAGACTTGTAAATAAAATGACCGGTTTTATTACTATTTTACAAGTTTGCCATCATCCGACAACCATGATAATCTCGTTTTTTCTTTTTCTTTCTTTTTAATAAAATATAGTCCAATATTGACCAATATATATATATATATATATATATATATATATATACACACACACACATACATCCCAATATTATTATTTTTTAAATAAGCCCAATAAATTAATGATTTATTTCATTCCATAAATGATAATCAATCTTCTTAATTTGGAATTTAAATACAGTTTCATACGTTGAATTCATTCTTAGAAAAAAATATTTTCCAAGAGATTTTTTTTTTTGAGTATGCATTCAATCAATCCCTCTTTTGTGCAAATCCGACTCAATCAACACAAGGTTATGTGTCGCTCAAAAAAATTGTGTGTTGTGAGGGTGAATTGAGGATAGCTACCATCTCTTCTTTTGGCGCGAGCAGGGATGGAGAAAGAAATTAAGTTTAAAGTGGACTAAACTTAAAAGTATAATTAAGTGGAGAAAAATTTAAATTTTAAATATAAAAAGAACAACGTTTTCTTCTAATAACTTAATCTTCATGCTTGTTTTATATTTTACTTAGTTAAAAGAGTGGAGTATTTACCATAATCTTTCGAGAGGCAAACAACATGGATTCCGTTAAGTTATTGAACAAATAGATTATCTCTCTTCCATTAAAATGATCGAAGATGGTGCATATTTCATGTAGTTTTCATCATTGTTCTCTTAGATTAAGGATGTATCTCCTTAGTCGTCTGATTTTCATTGTTAACATGTTTCTCGTTAATTTAATCAAGTAGTAGGCCCTGATCATTATGGTCTTATTGTGTTCCTTTAAAGATGTTTGATTTAGGTCCGGATTTCCTGCCTTTGCTCATCTTGTGAGATTAAGCTTGTAGTAGTATTTCTTTTCCTAAAAGTTTCTAATTTGTTTTGAAAATTTGGCTCCTTTTGTTCACATTTTTTTTTTTTTAGAAAATCAAGTGTTTAAGTCTCAATATATTGAGTAAACAATGTCCAGTATACAATATCTTATAAAGTTCACAAAAAATAAATTATATGGACAAAATTGAAAAATCTTGGGGGGCAATGTTGCCTTCATTGATCCCTTCTAGCCCTATCCCTGAATGCGAGAATGCAAAATCTATTTATAGGAGTCTTGATTTCTGAAATGTTATTCAACATCCGAGACAACACAACACAAACACCAAGGTTATTTGTGTTTACTTAAAGGATACTTTACTCCAAGGATTTAATTTTTATACACCAATTGTGTAATTTTTTTTTACATATGCATTTAGTAAATTATGCCACAAAAATAAATATATGTAGAGATATTTTAGAAACTAACTTATAAAAGTGCACTATGATGCGATTTGATTAGATGCATGTTTAAACAAAATTAAATGTATGCATGAAGCATATGGTTATATTTCACAACATGAGAATGCATTACAGTTTTATAGAATGGGTGCCAGTAAGAGAAGCAGATACTACAGCTGAATCTGATTCTCAAATCTGAACATAAATACACAGTTATGTTTCGCAAACTAAGAATGTATTGCATTGCAGTTTTATACTAAGTATCACCGAGAAAAATAGATACTACAACTGAATCAGATCCTTAAAACAGTATGTACCAAGAATGAACCAACCAATAAGAACTGAAGTGAATAAGAACCAAAATTTTAGGAAAGTGAAGCCTCCCAATGTGACTCCAAGAAAAAATACAATCACAAATGGTAAAATAGTTCGCAGCATAGATGTTTTGCTGACCCAGCGTCCGTTGAGTAAAATGAAAATTGCAAGGTTCACCACATTCCATCCACTGGACAGGTAGCCTAGCCTGTTCAAATTATTGGCAACAAAGGAGTGGCAATTGCATGTAAAGAGACTGTATGATCGGTGTTGAAATTCTTGCGTACTCTTCAGTAGAGCATCGTCCCAGGTCCTCAACTCGCCTCCAGTTTCATCCTGCAAGTAGTGTTCCTCACCCTTGTATACAGTCTGGCTTAAAGGGATGCAACACTGCCAGCAATTATTTCAAACATCATTAGAGAAACAATAAAGGAGTCGAAAACCAATGAGTTAAAAAGTTGGACAAGTTAATGCAGTGTTTATTTTAGCGTTCAAACTCACTCAGTATATTGTTACTTGTGGTGTCCGAAACAAGCACTTTTTTGTTGGTATGTAAGCCAAAACAAACACACTCCAACACTGTTATCAAACAGCAGATATAGCGGCGATATCATGTAGCAGAATTTGAACAAATCACTGTTGTACCGCAATACGCAATTTAGTACAAACTGTTGTCAAATAGCAGCGTAACGAAATTTGAACAAACTGTCATATTCCTAATTCTGCGCCATAAGTTGTTCTTTAGACATATAGATCTTCACAATAATAAACAATGGGTAGTAGCAATTACTACTTTCTGGGCATTGAGCTTATTCACACCATAGGTGGCCTAATTCTCCTAGCATGGGTACATTCAAACTTGCTGGATACGTTTGATATAGCAGGAGCAAAACCAGTTCATACTCCACTTTGCATATCGACAACAAGTTGATGGCTCGACAGCTGCAGACTCCAAGCTATATCACAACATCGTTTGTGCCTTAGCAGCCTTACAATACATCATCCTCACACATTTGGATCTCTCATTTTCTATCAACAAACTCTCTCGAGAAACCGTCTCATATAGTCATATGCAATTACATGCCTTTAGTTACGCTCCATCGGGGAGGCAACATAGATGATCATACCTCCACCACCTCAGTCTATTTCATCTTCATATAGGCAATTCTGTGCCATGGTTATCTAAAAGACAGCAGAGTCGCCCACTTCTTCAGAGAGGCTAAATATCATTAGCGGCCAACCCAACACTTTAGCTGAGATCATGTGGCTAGTCAATTTACTATGTGAACTTGGAGTGAAAACAATCACTCCATCCCTATTGTCTCTATTACACAACATGGTGCAAAAATCAAACCACAATGAAGCAAGGGTTTCAAGATATATACACAATCTTGCTTTACGGGCCTGTTTGGATTGGTTTATTCGAGCTTGTCTACTTACACAAGTTTTGCTACGCTATTTAGGAGAACTTATCAAAACAACTTATGACATCTTCATAAGCTGTTTTCAACTTATTTCCATAAGTTCTCTAAGATAGCTTATGAATATACGAAAACAATTTAACTTCATTTTATCTTTTGCTACTGAAATTACTTATACAATAGGGCTTATCGTGATAAGCGCTTGTACTAAACGATTGTAAACAAAATTGCATTTTTATTTACAAGAATAATAAATTACCTTATCATTGGGTATTTGAAGATATCTGGTAGCGGAACCAAATGCGAAATTATCAACACAAACAAAATTAGGACCTGCGAAATCCAAAATAACACCGTCCTCTCTACAAATACCAATGTGACCAATGAAAGGAATAAACCAAGAGATGACAGGAAGTGGTGACCAAACAATGGAGCACGGAAATCGAGCTCTTCTAGGATCAATTTGCATAGTATTATTATTAATTCGTGAAAAACCATTTTCCATCATCATCATTTGTTGCTGTTCTGGATCCAAATCTAATTCTGATTCCATTGCATAAATCGGAAGAACAATCACTTTGCCTATACATAATAATAATAATAATAATAATGAAATTAATAAAATATGATGGCTAATTACGTAATAACAAGAATGAGAGAGAGATCCGATCGAGTTACCTGTGAAGATGAAGATGAAGATGAAGATGAAGATGATGTACGGTAACTACTGAATCATTTCTGCTTTCATGCCAAGATTCGGGAACTAGTTAGTTAATACAAAACAGAGTATCACGCGTTTTAGTAGCTAGATACCATTTTTATTTTAAGCTAGTAAAAATTGATTTTCAACTATTTAATGTGAAAAATGAGTTTATTTTCAAATTTTTTATTGGTACAAATTCAATTCAATTCTATTCTATTTATTATTATTTTTTTGAATGAATTCTACTTATTATTTTTGTTTGACATAACTAAAAAAGATTTTTTTTTTTTCAGTTTACTCACGTATCAAAATCAATTTTACATTTCCGAGATCGATTTAAACATCTCCAAAGCTATAACCAAGCATATGTCATGAGTTGTTTAGTAAGAACCAACGTAGGAGATTAATATCATATATAGATTAAATATAATTGTTTTGTATGATATAGATTAATATCATATATGATATTGAAGTTGTATTGAAATTTTACATTGTCAGTGATAATTGAGTGATCCAAAGGCTCATTTAAGTAAGTAGAGGTTCGATCTTTGACTCTCACGTATGAAGAACACACCTTGTATGTCTTTCTTTTTTTTGGATAAGTCAGGAGAGGACAAACATCAAGAGGAAGCACTGACATCCCAACTAGGTCGGCACTCCGGAGAACCTCCATCCCATGCTGTCAAACTCAAAATATTATTAAAAAAGGGGGAAAATATGTACAAAAGGGGGGACTAGGCCAAAACCCTCGAAACAAGCAAGAAATAAAAACAAAAAAAACAACAGACTAAGGAAATCTATAATTAGGCAGTCCACGGCTGTCCCGATAGAAATCAAAGCTCAATTATGGAGGTATCACTCAAAAACAACCAAGGGTCGTGGTGCCTTCCTCAACCAATAATTCAATACAAGACAAATTTGACGTGCTAGCATAGATCACCGCAATGTAACCAGATGACTGCTGACAATTGAATTCTAAAGCAATACATTGAGAAGAACTCTTCCAATACCAAGCGGGAATTTTATCAACAGTAATCATAGGTTCAACTATAAAAAGCATCAAAAATTAAAAAATTAAAGTTACTTTAGAGTCCGAGTTCCCAATACCTCTAACGTTCCAATAGAAAAATTCATTGAGGAGATGGTGGATGGTCCTCCATTGAACGGGTATGATACGACGACTTCCCATCAAGAAGTTGCTTTTTCAGATTCTGTTTTTTTCTTTTTAGACAAAACAGGAGTGAAGGGAGCTTCTGCAGCGGTTCTCTGGTCATACTTTTTAAAACGCTGCCAAAGATCCAAATCATGCTGAATTCTTGGATAACTGTGTTGCTTTAGGGTAATGGCATGAGAAACTGAAGTGTTGTCATCTAAAGTCGCATCAAAATGGGCAACCTCAACTAGTTTTGAATTAGTCAAAGATGGCGGAATAGGCACGGAGCTGGCAGCGGCAACTACACCATCAAGGGGGACGTGTTGCACAGGCAGTTGGGCCACTGCAAAGTCTTGAGGGGAAGGCATGGTGTGTCGGTGTCAGCATGTGCAGCGGGGCTCTGGATGGTTGAATTTTCCAAATCATTACCATTAACCTCCTCTTGCACAACACCATTCTCAACGGTGTAAACAGGTGGAACGAAATCATTCGGACCCTTTGGAACTTCATCATCACGATCGCCTCTTCAAAAATTTGCACGTCATCGTGCGCTTCATCTGACGCTAATTCCAACACAGGTATGTCTATATATGGTAACACACCTTGAGGAATAACATTTTTAACGTTTTGCAAAGCAAAACTAAAAGAGGTGGCCGCAACACCTTTATGTGGAGCAGAAGCTTGCGCAACATTCTCACTCACTTCGGCTACAACTTGAACTGGCACATATTGCAAAGTGCCGGATGAAGAAGCTCCTTTAGTACCACGATGATGATGATTATTTTTGTTACTTGTTTTCGCCACTTGTTTTTTACCACGATCTGTATCCTTAGCAGCCTCCGGGTGCAACCACTTGCACGTCGTAACATTATGTCCAATTACATAACAATGATGACAGAAAAGCGGACGCCGTTCGTATTGTACTTCCACCTTAATGGCAAAACCCTCCCGTTCAACAAGAATCTCATCACATACCCTCTTTGACAAGTCAATGTCGACCAGAATGCGTGCATAATTACCGAAGGCCCTATTACGAGTAAGGGCGTTTAGGGAAATTGGAGTACCCACTGCATTAGTTATTTCCTTCAACGTTCTTTCACACCAATATTCATGAGGCAACTCAACTAGTCTGATCCATATTGAAGCATGAGTCTGTTTCTGAGAATTGTGGTTAAAGTCTTTCGTTCATTGTGAGAGACGAAGAAGACCTGGTTGTAGAGAAACAGTACCACAAGGTACACACCCATAAAGCTAAACAAATATTCAAAAAAATAATTATAATGATATTGATTGATTTGACTATTTTATTTATCTTTTAATTTTTTAGATTTATGTGTGTGCGCCTAAATTTTTTATGTCTAAATGCTTGTGCCTACACAAGACTTTCTCTATTGTTAGAACTTAGAATATTATGTAGCACGACAATGAGAAATATGTCGTAGTCAAATTTGTTATTAAAACAATAATTAAAACAATAATTAAAATATGTCTTAGTCATATCGTTAGACTAATCACTAAAACCTTCTTTTTAAATTAAATTAAATAATTAAAATAATGATAAATTATCAAGTAGTTCAATCTAAATTAGATTCATCAATAAGAATAACTCATCAAAATATTTAATAAATGTGGAGAATAATTATGATTATTTTATCATTGTCACACTGAATTGATTAAATAAATAAATAAATCAAGAGAATTATTAAAAATGACATATATAAAATAGAAGCGTTACACAATCGAATAAGCTTGTTGTGACGGATATTTATAGGAATGATACATGCACAAGGTAGCCCAAACAATGTTCTTATCACACAACCGTAATTTTAAACTACGTTAGTAAATTAAGTTTACGTGTACATGCACACATTAGTTATATATACGTAAATTGAATTGAATTCACAGTGTCCTACATAAGCTTAAACTACGCGACCTTACTACTTAATACGTAAACCTAAATCACGTTACCATTACTCTACCTTACTACTTAATACATAAACTTAAATCACATTACCATTACTCTTCTTACTATTTAATACGTAAACTTAAGTCACGTTATCTTACGTAAAAAATACCTGCTTAATCTAAACTCACGTCTACCCTTTATGTCACAAACAGATCAGACCAAAACAAAAAACGACATCGAATAAACAATAAATAGAAAAACTCTTCAATGAAGACATTCATGAAATTCACTTACTTGTATGAATAGAGTATGGATCAATGAAAAAGACATTGGTTCAATCTTTAATCCGGGTAGGTATTGGTTGCACGTCCATTGTGGTTTATGGGTGAAAAGTGGTGAAGGTTCAAAGTAATAATGAAAAAAAGGTTTTACAAAATTTACATGGAGAGGGCTTATTGTAAAATTTTAAGTAAATTTGAGTGTAACTAAAATTATATGGAGTGAGACTAGAAAAAATCATGAAGAAGCCGGTCAAAAGTCATTAGTGATTGAATAACAAAGACACTCCAGGGCTTGAGACATTGGTACATACTTGAAACAATATGAACATTGCTGTTTTCTAGACTCCTTTGATGTGGGAAAAGCAATTTTCAAACAATATTAGAGCTGGATTAATGATGATAACATGGGAATTGAGTCCACGACCCACATTATGCATGATAGGGGATATTGAAGTTGTATTGGAGATTCACATCGCAAGACACCCTCTTAGATGTATATTCGTGCTTTGACAACATTATCTTATGAGCTAAGTTTGAGAGCGAGATTATTTAACAAATTTGAGTGATACTTTTGTTGGTAGCTTATAATTTAATACAACATATAAATCAGTTATCAACCAATTGATGTTTTGTGTGCATGTTCAACTAACTAATGGACTAGATATTAATTTTTGTGCATCCATATCAGTTGTTGGAACTTGCAAAAATATCAGCTGTGCAGATATACCCTACTACAGCAAAGAAATGTCGCAATATATTGGTCACCTTAACTTAAGGGTCAAGAGACTATTACAGTTTTACTAGAATATAAATTGTTCCACTATCATCTATGAGTTGTGCACAGGAATCAATGGTTGAATGATGGAAGAATTGTCAATTTTTTCTTTCAGATAATTCTCAGGCTCAATGGGGACTATGAACTCCTCATCAGACTTGGTTTCTTGACTTCTTCCCCAGACAACAAGGTATAAGCCAGATATGATTAAGAAAGCTCCTATAATCCTGCACCTCAAAATTGAAAACAATAAGATATCTGTAGCATACGCAAATGCACTGGATAAGACATTAACAAAGCTTCCAAAATGAAATTTGTTTATCTGCTTTTTTGCTAATAACATAGAGTGAATAGGCAAATTTGCAATTATATCCCTGAAATCGTAAAATTTCATTAAATGATCCCTCCGTAGACTTCTACCGTTAGAGGTTATGACATGACACATTAATTAGACATATCACATTGCGCGTTGATCCCAAGTCAATGTCAACTCATTAGGCAGAAATTCGCTGAGGAAACTTAGGTCATCTTAGAGAAGAGTTGTCACTGATTGCAATTGTGAATGAACTGATTACGGTAGATTTGCCTCGGACAGACCTAAATTTCACTGACAAATCAGTGCCTTGTATGGTGGTATTGATATGGGAACAATGTGAAGGGGCTGCATATGCGATTAGTATGTCATGCCATAGTCCGTAACAGTAAAAGTTCAAAGTGTGATTTTGACCGACACTTCAAAATTTCAGCAATGTATTTGTCAAATAGCAAAAATCGAGACAATTTTCATCAATACTTACAATTTTGAGTATCAATTTGCATAATCACTCATATTTCTTCCTGCTCGAAATTTTAAGAAAACAAATTGAAATCGAAATTACTTGGATTATAAGAACATACCCTCCCAAGAAGAATTCTTCACCAAAAGCAATGGATGCTATCAAAGCTACAAGTAATGTCTGTAAGGGAAGATAAATTGAAGCAAGCACCGGTCCTCCTTTGCTAATAGTCCATATTTGTATTGCTGCTGCAAGTCCTGAAATCACCAGTCCCTGATACAAACCAGCCTATTCTGTCAACTTAATATATAGTTAAAACGAGTTCTAATGATGTCAAATTTAAAGTCACTAATCATGATTCCCTATTAAGGCTGCACTTGGAAGAGCTTATTTGAACTTTTCTTACGACATAAGCTCGTTCATAAGTGTTTGGAAGAGCATTTGAAATTCTTCTGATATGTCCATAAACCGTTGTCTGGTTATGTAGAGTTTATCCTCACATTCTCTTTGATTATAAAAAAAACAACTTATATGTAAACTCTGGTATGATAAGTGCTTAATGAAGTTGCATATCTAAACACATACCAGGTAAGAAGACAAAACCAACTTAAGATGGCTACAATTATGTCTTACAAACCACAGGATCAAAGAAGAGAAGATTAATCTCATAGAAAGTCTTGATAGAGAGAAAAACTCTAGGTTTCATATTGTTTGATAAAAAATGGTAAATGAATATGATTAGCTCTCTCTATATATAGAGCAACTAACTACCGAACTAACTGTTAACAACTCTAACAAACTAAATAATTCCTAACAAAATTCATATTCTGCAATATGATGCATTATGTTTGAAATTTTAACTTCCATCATTAACCAAAAAGAAAACCGATAAGTTATCTATGAAGATTGAAACATGAAGTGACCAGCATGCTAATGAAAATGCAGATTGAGCAATCGAGTTTGATTTACAAACCGAATACAAAATACTGTAGGCCTCTTCAATGGAATTGAGCTGCCAAGCTTTGGGATCCTTCTCAAGAAAGGCTGCTATTGTCCCAAACTGCACAATACCAAAGAAGCAAGTAAAAGCAGAAACTGTGAGTTGTGCTGAGTACTTTTTCAGAACAAATGCTTGCATCACAATCCAACCAGACCAACACAAACAATGACCAAAGAGAAGGATGCCACCCAAGTTAAAGTTTTTCCCATTGGCATCCTCAAATGCAGACAAGAAAATTTGTCCTTGATGTAGTGCTAAATGTGGAGCATAAATGGTAGGTCCCTTGTAAAGGGTAATGATTGAAGCTCCTCCAACAGAAGCAAGTACTCCAAGAACCTTAGCCATACCATTTATCCTATTTAAGTGCAAGCTCTCATATCTGCACTTCACATACATAATTGAACAAGTTTATGAATATTTCATCAAAAAAGGTCTGAAGTCCGAACTCTGAACTTTAAGCTCTAGAGGTAAAGGGTTATAGCTTGCCTTAATATCACAGCCATGAGAAAGGTAAGGGCTGGAACAGAATTTTGCATAGCTGAAGCAAATGTTGGTGATGTGTTGTCCAAACCCAGAAGGTAAAATCCTTCTTTCATTGTTATTCTGTCAGAATCAAAGATAGCATTTCATGTTACACAAACATGATTTGTTAATTTAGTACATGTCTGAATTGACGTCGATTTGGTAGAATACTAGAATCATGGTGTACCAGTACCACCTTGGTTTTGACAAAAGTTACACTTTAGAGCTTCAACGAAATCTATTATACCGTAATTTTGTCAAACTCGTCGACAATCCAAACACGCACTCAGTGATCAATGGAGTGGTTTCATGAAAAGAGAATGTACCCAACTAGTCCAAGTAGGAAAAATTGTACCAAACAATAACTGGTTATTTGAGGCCTGTCTTTCCTTACAAAGAGGTAAACATATAAAAACAAAGAACAAAAAAGTGAGATGATTGAACCCTATAATCAATGGTTACTATATAGTACTTATTTGCTATAGGTAAAGTAGAAAATACATGTATATACTTTTCTGTGAAATATGCAAGAGGGGCAAGAAGAATGAAAGCAGTGATGTTTCTATAAACAGGAAAAACAAGCTTGCTGACTCCTGTATTAAGTGCAATTCTGAGAAATATATGATTTCCTGCATGACAAAATTGTAAAAAAGTTAAAGCTATATGAAGCTTAGCTCGTTCAGAAACCATATTCTTTTGAATTGTGTTTTGTTTGCAGGTACTGTTGATAGATATTGATCCACTTAGAGAAGTAGATGTTGACCAAGAGAAAATTGGGAAAATAATATCTGCTGAAAGATAGAGAGATCTATTCTAATTGTGGAAATTAAAATGATAAAAACAAAATGACAAGTTTGATATGTTTTTTAAGGATTATTGTCGTTATCTGATTGGATCTCAAATTTTTATATTATGTGATGTAGTTGGAAATAATACGCCTCTTGTATATGTTTGATCTTGAATGTCTAGATTTGTCATGGGAAAGGAAGAGTGTTAATAAGCACCTCTATAATATCATGCTATCACTATAATTTTGTTGAAGCTCTAAAATATGATTTGCAAAATGGCGACGTGATTCTACCAAATTGACCTAGAATCCAAACATGCATTAAATCTAACAATAGAAGGAACGTTCAAAACTTTAACAAACACAAATTCTTTGATTTCACAGTTTTTCAAAGTCAAATACCATTTTTATTGGAAGCTCAATTGGGCCACAATCAAAACTACTAATAGAGAAGTAAGCATGTGGAGATTTCAATCATCAATTAGATTTGACAATGCTAGTGCATAAGCAATGGTTTTTCTTTTTTATGAAAGAATACTCAATTCATTTCATTGATAAAACATTTTAATAATTAAGTAAATACTAAAAAAATTGGTAATTCAAGAAATGATGTGCGTACAACCATATTCGTTTGTATTATAATAAACTTCAACATAAAGTTTGAATCAAAAGATAAAAGATTGGAAGGTATGAATATGAGCATAAATAACGGATATATCATACGGGTTTGGGAAAACCTTAATATTTTTTTTTCACACATCCTTATCAAGGTATGTAAACCTCAATCAAATTATACCGACTAATAACGGATACGAGTTGTTATATCTTTACGTTTAAGCCATATAATAATTTTAAGTGTAAGAATTATATTAGTAGCAAAAAGTAGAAAACAATATTTTAAGGGTGCTAGAAATGATCAATTATAATGCCAAAACAATCCTCATACAAAACCAAAATGAATTTTATTCCAAAAGATGGTATCATGTGTAATACTAGTATTTTGTGTGACCAAAACAAAAGAGAGAGTTTTGATCCTATGAATGTCCCACAAAAAACACATAAACAAAATAAGTCAAGAAGTGAATCTGTTCTGTTGAGTGTTTAAGCAGAGAAAGAAATCATGAGGAAGCGTGATTTGGCGATTCTTATGCTTTCCGCTTTCGCCATTTTCTTCTCTCTTCAGGTATTCTACCCTTTAACCCCTAATTCATTCTCTCTCATTTCTCACTCTTAAACCCTAACCCCCCCCTTTTTTCGATTTCAATTCAATTGATTCAGCAAGATGGTGGTGTTTCATTCAAAGACGCATGGATGCACCTTACCGATGAATACCCAATCAAATACGAAGCTGAACGCCTTCCTCCTCCTCTTGTCGCGGATCTCAACGGGGATGGTAAGAAAGAAGTTCTCGTTGCTACTCACGATGCCAAAATTCAGGTTCTTTCATTTCCCAATTTTTTATTCATTTGTAAAATTCCATGCTTTATTTGGTTTCCTTCACAATTCGACATCAATGTATGCAATCATACAGTTGGGCATTGCCAAAAAACATTTTTCTTTTTCTTTTTCAGTAAATCATCAATTTAGTCCCTGCTATAAGTGTATGCTTGGTTATCCAGGTAAAGTTATTTATGTTTGGATACATTTATGTAAAATGAATTGGACAGGTGAAAATCAATTCTAGAATTAGAAGCTACAATTTATAGCTTCAAGTAGAATGTAGAATCAATTCTACTCTAGAAGAACCAAACATGTCAAAATCAATTATACACATCTAGAATCAATTTTGGCTCGTCCAAAATTGGAACCAAACATACACAATGGATTTTCATATACTTTGGGACAAAATTGACGGGTTTTATATATACTTTAAAGACTACTTATCATATTTATATAGTTTAGTGACTAGATTGATGGTACAAGTGATATAGTAGTAGTAACTGGGTTTTGTATTTATGGTGGGTGTCTTAGATTTTGGAGCCACATAGTAGGCGTGTTGATGAAGGATTCAGTGAGGCACGTGTATTAGCGGAGGTGTCTCTGTTGCCTGACAAAGTGCGTGTCATGTCTGGGAGACGGCCTGTTGCTATGGCCACCGGCTTTATTGACCGCCATAGAATTGGACAACCACATAAGCAGGTTTTGGTTGTAGTGACGTCGGGTTGGTTTGTAATGTGTTTTGATTCCAACCTCCAAAAGTTGTGGGAAAATAATTTGCAGGTATGATGTTTATGTTGTGCCATGTTTCAGTTGATAGAATTTTCAGTTAAAACATTTTGATTATCTTGTTATGTTTTAGTTTACCAACTGTTTTAGTGGCTGTTAACAGGAGGATTTCCCCCATAATGCTCACCACAGGGAAGTTTCAATATCTATAAGCAATTATACTCTCAAGCATGGAGATACAGGTTTGATCATTGTTGGTGGGAGAATGGAAATGCAGCCTCATGTATGTGTCACTTTCCTTCTTGTTTTCTGGTTTGTTATTCTTTTTAGCAGAGTGTGTGTGTCTGTGTTCTATCTGCTGATGGAAAAACTCAGAATTTAATGTGGACGGTGTTTACCATCTTTTATGAAAGCGAAAACTCTCAACTTCATGAGTAGCATAAGATTCTGGCTATCCAGTTTTCTTGGAAGTGATGAAAATGAAAATACCTGAGTAATTTTATTTGATAAAGTATGATAGTAATGTGAGGGTTTGCTGCTGCTTCTCGAGTTTCAGAAATTTTTATTTGTTATTTGATTCTTTTTATGGTAATGATTTTGGAATTGTTTTCCTCTAGTTTATCTTTGGAATTATTGGCGTTATCTTCTAATGTGATGGTTCTGTTGTAGCTTATGTTGATTGCTTTCCACTTTCAGATTTTTATGGACCCTTTTGAAGAAATGGGAATGGGAGCTAGATTTGCTGAGCAGCATCGAAGAAGTGCTACTGAAAAGGAGGTGTAGATAGGTTTCTAGTTGATGCTAAATTTTATGCCCATTTTTTTTTACTATTTTTAGCATGCTAATTTTGGGTTAAACTTTGAGACGCTATTTGTTTATTTACTTCACTTTAAATTTGGGTCTTCAAGGTTGACCTTATTTTATACTCCTGAACAGTCAATTCAAATTCCTGTTCTGATATAAATAGATAATATAAAAGTTCACCATGTCTTGGCATGATAAAGCCAATAAATAAAATCTGTGCACCTTGCAGTAAGTAGTCTATAAATCTGGACCTTTATGATCAGGTAGCTAAATAAACATGAGACAGTTTCACTCGTTTTAGATTTTTCTTTTTACAAAAAAGTGTATCAGGTGATTTTAGTTTTCTTCCCATCTTAAGGTTGAAGACGTTAACAGTTTATTGTGTTCCTTTTCCTGGATAGGCTTCTGAAAACACCGGAACTGTGGATTTACGCCATTTTGCATTTTATGCATTTGCTGGTCGATCAGGTGTAGAACGATGGAGCAGAAAAACTGAGGTGGTGTTCTTTCTTTTTTTGTCTTCAGTGCACTCTATTATTTTGGTGTTGTCAACATGCAAATATGAAACAATTATTTATTTTTAATTTAAAATGCATTTTCTTGTTTTTGAAAAGAAATGTCTTTTCTATCTGGAAATTCATTAGGGGATTAAGTGAACTTTTTCTATCCTCCCTCTCTGTACATAACTTGATTCAGCAGGTAGCAACTTAGTTCTAGACTGTATGTTTTGTCCTGCAACAAACATGAAAACTGAAGAAAAGTTATATAGTTAAGCTCACAAAATTCAGATCATAATGAGTTAGAGCCTAAATGTCAATAATAGTTTATAAATTACACCTTTGAAGATATCGGAGTCTCGTTGTAAGCATCTGCATTTGGATTTTAACACACTGGTGCACAAATATGTATTTTTTGAAAAGAAAATCCAGCAAACAAATGGAACCACCTCCCAACCAGCATAAACTTTAGTCTTTTCTGTCTTAGGGTGGTAGTACCAGATAGATGTTTTACAGCCAACATAGTGGTCAAGTTTGATTGAATATGTGATTTATGCTAGTCCGACATTTATTTTGTTAAATGATCTTGTGCATCCTTATCCTTTTTTTTCTTTCTAATTGTTAGTATTGTCATTTAATTGTTTAGAACATCGAAGCAGCAGCTTCTTCAGACGCATCCCAGTTAATTCCACAGCATAACTACAAACTTGATGTTCATGCTTTGAATAGACGTCAACCTGGAGAGGTACTTAGCTATATCTGTTCAATTTAATCCTAAATTCCTAATGGTATATTGAATTGATGGAATATGGTAAATTGGAGTGGCATAAGATACTATTCAATCCTTTCTAAGCAGGGGAATCATTGCTTTTCTTTTACATACATCATTTTATTCTAATCTAGAAATATGCATGTTGATTTTAATGTTCTCCCCCTTTAGCTCAATGTACTGGTTTTGTTATATGTAAGTAATAAAGTAATTTCAGATTTATTACTTTTTCCATTCCTTTCCTCATCAATCTTAAGTAATACCGTAGACTAGATTCCTAGTCATATCCTTATGTTATTCACCTTTTCTCTTCAAATGATCAACCACTAAAACAAATATTTGTTTGTTAATATGGAGTTTACTACGAGAACTCTAGTACAAGTGTACAACAGTACTCATCCAAATCTACTTGAGTAACTTGGTCAACTCCTTCCTTTTGTGTGTGGAAATAGCAGCATGTGCACATAAAGGAGTGTTTCAGTCAAATTTAATATTATTGTGAAACCTTTGTATATGTTTATCCATATCTAACCCAAAAGATAGCTTCCTGTGACATGTGAAATTATAGTTTGAATGCAGGGAATTCAGAGAATCAATCCTGGGAGTTATGCCACATCAATGGGTACACTCTATTTTCAACCTTGATTAACATTTGGTACTAAAGCATAATCTCAAATGCCATAGTTAACTGATATTAGATACATGCACTCGTCAGGATAGGAGAGAAGATACTTTATTGAAGTTGGTCCACTTCAAGCGGCACAAGAGGAAAACATTGAAGAAAACACCTGGAAAGACTATAAATTACCCTTTCGACAAGCCTGAGGAAAACCATTCACCGGGGAAGGACTCAACCAAAAAAATTTCAAACATAATTGGGAAAGCAGCAAATTTTGCTGGTTCAGCAAAATCCAAGAAGGTAATTAGAAACCATGTCATGCAACTGCTAACAATTCATTCAATTTTTGACATAATGATAATTAGTTTTAAGATGGCTACAACTGGACAACTCAAAAATTATTTTCCAAATATGATTTCAGCTACAAGCTTTTGTTGTCTTTATCCAGTAACAAAGTTGCCTGTTTACATTCTATCTGCTGATTTTAATTCATTTTGGCTAAACCTATTTTGAATTTGTTATGATAACCATTGCTCAGCATTTTTAATTTTTTTTTTTAACTAAGCACTGGTCAGATATCTCATGGTCAGGTAAACAATCTCACTTGTTATATTTGTAATTGTTCTTAAAGATTTAAGTCTGGCTACATTTTTTATTTCTCCTCTAAATTTTTTGAATCCTGAATTTAGGGAGCCAAGATATTTTATGTTATAAAAATATTGATTAATAATAAATATAGAGTTCTCCCCATTGTCATGTTAATTTGGTAGATAGAAACTGTTAGGTTACCTAGTAGGGCTGAGGATGTGTTAGTGGGCTCAAGTAATGAGTGAGAGGTCCGTTATTTGAAGGGTGTATGAACGTGGTCAGAAGAGAGGAGAGAAGGGACTAAGAGGGCTGCCTTGCTGGCAGTTAGTTAGTAGTGGAAGGAATATATGGGGAGGTAGCACGAGGGAATGATTAGTAAGAGGCAGAGGGAGTGAATATATTTCTTCTGAGGAGCTGTTGCTCTAGCTTATCCATCATAGAGATTTCATTGCTATTCTAGTTTAACCAGGCTTTGGGGGTATTTGGTATATCTACCTTGGAGAAGCTAGGTCCTAAAATGATGCAGTTGGAAGGTTCGATTGCGGGAGTCTCTATGTTGGTGATGATTTACACATGGTCTCATATACTCCTGGGGTGGTTGAAGTGTTGGGGGTTGCCTTTGGATTCAACAGATACTACTAGTGAGCATTTGAGGTGGGTAGGGGGGGTTCATATGGTGCAGATATTGGGGAAATGTGTGGTTGGCTTCTGCAGATCGGCATTTATGCAGTTTTGCTGGATACATATGCGTTGGGGTTAGGAGAGGTCAGGTCAAAGTACCGATTACTCTCTTAATACCTGTCTCGTAAGACTCTAATGCTTTAATATGACGAGGATTTGCTTTTTTCTCCTTTCACTGGCAAACATATGGGTTAAACTGGTAGATGTTGAGCGTGTTCAAGTACAAGCTGTGTTCCCATAGATGAAGTACTTCATGTTTGAGGAGTTTGATCGTTAAACTACCCAATTTTTTGTTTAAATGAATTTTGAATTCCCTCTTCTAATAATTTTAGTGCTTCCAAAGATTATAATGCATATAAAACAATTTGAGGATTATCTTGTTCTTAGGTGAAGGTACTTCATGAAACATGGCATGTGCGGTGTGCCAAAGTAATAACTTGGTCGAAAACAGTTTTTTTTCCCTTTGAAATTAGATAAACAGAGTAGTTGTAGATTTCTACTGTGGAAAGCATAACATGTCTAATCTTGTTAAATATACTTGGTGGTTTTTGTCATTAAAGTATTCTCTTTGCATACATTTTTATGCTCATGTTATTGCTTAATCGGAAATGGGTTCTATAAAATGGATGGTATTTTATGGGACTCCGCGAAGCCTTTTTCTTTTTTTTTTGCCAGGTTGGGGGGTTTGCACTATTTGTTATAATGTTTTTTCTTTTGGAATGCAGCATCCACCATATGTTCCCACCATAACCAACTATACTAAGGTTTGGTGGGTTCCTAATGTTGTGGTGGCTCATCTAAAGGAGGGGATAGAAGCCCTTCATCTGGCATCTGGTCGAACACTATGTAAGGTAAATAAAAAGCCACCGTTTAACTTGAAAATCAAAATACGAAAAAAAATAAAATTGTTTATACGTAGTTGTACAACATTTGCTCCTGTGGTTGTAGATTTGTAGTATTAAACTGCATTGGTTTCAGCCAAAATCTTATTTAGCTGTCACGTTACTTTTGAAAATTTTCGTATTCTGTGAAATGACACTTCTATTTATCTCAGCTTCACCTTCAGGAAGGTGGTCTACATGCTGATATTAACGGTGATGGAGTTCTGGATCATGTGCAGGTTCACTTTTTTTCCTTCACATTTTTTTATAAACAAACAAGCCAGATCTTTATTAATTTAGCATGATAATTGATAACATAATGGGGTATTTTCCTCTGCCTGATGTCTGAAAGATTTATCTAATCAGGCTGTTGGAGGAAATGGTGCTGAGCAAACTGTAGTTAGTGGGTCCATGGATGTTCTACGTCCTTGTTGGGCTGTTGCAACGTCTGGCGTACCAGTACGGGAACAACTCTTCAATGTATCTATTTGTCATTATACCCATTTTAACTTATTCCAACATGGAGAACTTTATAGAGGCTACAACCGAGGTTCAGACATGTCTTCTTTGGAGGTAGCCACACCCATTCTCATTCCTAGAAGCGATGGTCACAAGCATCGGAAGGGAAGCCATGGGGACGTTGTCTTCTTGACAAACCGGGGAGAGGTATGCTCTTTTTTGTTCGACTAAATCTGGTTATGTAACATTTGATAGTTTGTTTGAGCACCAATCAAACAAACCTAGTTCTTCACTTTTGTTAACAAATTATTTCAAGTCACGACTAATATATTTTGGTGGTATTTGAGATATTATGTACCTCCGTACTCTGACTTTATGAAAATTGCTCCCTGCAGATAACTTCGTACACTCCTGGTTTGCACGGTCATGATGCTGTTTGGCAGTGGCAACAATCAACTGGTGTCACATGGTCAAATCTACCTTCCCCAGCAGGGATGATGGATGGTGGTTTGGTGATTCCCACACTAAAGCCTTTTCCTTTGCGGTTGCACGACAATCATGAGATGATCCTTGCAGCTGGAGAACAAGAGGCTGTGGTAATATCACCCGGAGGTAGCATATTGGCTACAATTGAACTCCCTGGTCCACCTACACATGTATTGATCCGTGAAGACTTCTCGAATGATGGGCTCACTGACCTTATTCTCGTCACATCTTCTGGAGTGTACGGCTTTGTCCAGACTCGACAACCTGGTGCTCTCTTCTTCAGTGTGCTGATCGGCTGTCTCATAGTCGTTATGGGAATTATATTTGTTACCCAGCACATAAATTCCATGAAGGGGAAGCCTCGTCCATCATCTGGTCCAAGGTGAAATGCAGGACCTGAAATTTATACAAGATGAACTTTGCAGGCGCTTACAAATGAAGCAGAAGACATAGCGGTGTGCGCATCCAATGGAGCATCAAGATTGTTAAAAATGCATAGAATGTAAGGAGATTTCGAGGAGGTGTTGTACGGTCTAGGACGGATGATTGTAAAACTTTTAGACAGAAGTGACAGAATGTCCTTCACGAGGGAAGCTTAATGACATTAATATAAGGAAACTATACTCTTTGCATATGTATCTGGCTGTTGTTTAGAAGTTATACTGCACACACTTGACAATTGTCACCCGTTCAGAATTAGTTGATACTTGATGCATAACAGAAACTCACGTAGGTCTTTACTCTTTTCTCTACAAGGATTTTCTTTAGCCATTACACAATTCTTGAAAATACGACCATCGTTTGATTTGCTTCAGATTTTCTGTAGTTGTGTATAACATTAAAATTAGCAACCAACTTGCACCAATTTGTCCTCTTGGTCGTTTTCACAATACACTTCTTAAAGTCAATTAAGAAAATGACTTCCTGTTTCCATCAAGTTACTAATGTGGTTGATCCCGTTATGCATCAAGTGCTATGTACATAATCCATGTTAAGTCTTTGACACCACCTTGAGTGGCTTTTCCCTGAGCTTCAAGAAATGTTTCAAATAACCATCTGAATGATCCAATTATTGCATCATATAATATTGCAATGACTGGTGCAATGATGGATTCTTTAACAACTGGTGTTAAAAATATTGCATAAAGCTATCAACATCTCCATATACCATGTTACAATGTCTTCTTGCTTGATGATGATTTTTGACATCCAACCGTGCAAATACAATATTAGTTTTACCTCCTGCATATGTGCTCATAAGCTGAAACAAAACCTTTTGCATTTGTCTATCCATTTCAATCTCATATGCTTGAACTTTGCATATTTTATGATTGCATACTATATCCATTTCAATCTCATATGCTTAAACTTTACATATTTTATGATTGCATACTAGCATGTGTATTGTTTCTACAAACTGTAAAATATGGCTATGGGTTTCCCCGAACTTTCCATTTCTTGTGCTAATCAAAATTCTGGTTTGGCACTGTATTCTTGTTCACAAGTTTTTGCAAATGGTGTCAATTTATTCCTGTCCTTATATCACAATTGTAGTGTCGTTCCCTTTTACCGCATGAGACAGCCAACTAGACTTTTGCATCAATTAAAATTTTGATGTAAATATATTCTTGCTCGTTTGCATTATATAAACACAATCAATGATGTTTTTATGATTCATTTACTTATTGTACCTACCAACTGAGTTAAGCTTACGGGGAGAAAATTAAGCAATCGATAATCTTTTAGGTAATAACCATATGAAAAACCTCTAGACAAATGCAGTTTAGTAAAACCCCAACAAATAATACTTATAGCACTATGAGTATGAGGGCATGAGCGATATGAACCTGACAGACAGGGATGAACCCAAGTAGAGCTTTCTGAAGACCCTCACTATATTTGGAAATTAAAATAGAAAACTAGTACCCATTATGTTGGTAGTAAGATAGAATTTTCTGTTATTACCTTTTGCGTGTATGTGGAGTTCTTTTTTGCCTTAAAATAATGAGTTCATGGATGATAGAAAAGTATACAATATTACTATATATATAAATGGCACGGCAAAGAGAGAGAAGTAAGTAGAGATACTATTCTTTTAATAATTTAATAACACAAAATATATATAATTATTTTGCTAGTGCTTTGATTATTTAAGTGAATTTATATTATTAGTTTTGGTAGTGTTTATTTTTCCATTGACAGATTTACTTTTAGAGTTGTCTCTAGTATTAACCGTGACATCTGCAATAATTGGAAAACTTTTTTCGTTTACGAGTACTATCGAAAACAACATGTTAAATTGTAAGAGAGATGAATGGTAACATGAGAAAATTGTTTGATTACTATACTGAGTGATGTTCTTATTGACATTGCAAATGAGAAAATCATTTAATATTTCAAGAATATGAAAAAACTTTAAAGAACGATTATAATGCATATTTATGTTTTAGACATGAAATGTTGTATGTGTATGGCCTATACTACTTATAATTTCTAGGTCCGTTGTTGCTGACGGCACTTAATTTCTAAATCATCGTTACAGACAAAGGCCTACCACATATTTTTGTTTTTTATTATTAATTCTTACGTCCTTTCAATTTCCATTTTCCAGCATATAAACTCAATCTGCATGTCCACTTATATTTTCGAAAATAGTTTTTTTAGATACACCTCGGATCTGATATAGTGATATCCACATTCAGTGATACACAATTTTGAGATACAATCAAAATTTTCAAGTTACATAGAAAAAGAAAAGAAAACAAATATTTCCCTTCCTTCAATTGCTATATTCTTGGTAACCCTACTTTTACCCGCTTGTACCCCTCCAAACTTTTTTTTTTTTTTTACAGTATAATAAGTGTGATTGTGAAGTTAGTTTTTAAAAGTTGTTTTTGTTGACAATTTTTACAACTTGTTTTGATGATTATTTTTCATAATTTTTTATTTTTTGTACCGATTTTCCTAGTCAATCTCTTGTCACAAAATTCTAATAGGGTACGGTTGCTTAAGTGATCCAAACTTAAATTCATATAGACGAATATATATCATGTTCGTTGTCCAAACCGTTTTAGCAAATATATCGTGTTAGCAAAATTAGTAGCATAATGTGATGTGCTAATTTTTTTTTTGTATGGTGTTCGGGATTCGAACCCAGACCTTATGTATATTATGAATTGTATAAATTCAAAATAGAGTGATGTGCCAAATGTATAATCCGTGCAAATAATCACACATAATCACAAATGTGGCAAGAAAGGAGTAGCGCGATCTGTGGATCTTGGGTCCAAAGGAGGTGCTGAGAGTGCTTCGTCGTCATCTTCTGTAAATAATGACTGGAAAAATTGGGTGGCCTTGAGAGGGACAGAGGAAGTTGAGCTAGAGGATGTCTGGTGTATGGGGAAGGCGATTGGTGTTAATTTTATTGGGGATGATTGTAACAAGTTTAGTGCCTTATCAAGGAGGAAAATGGACAATAGGAAGGAGTCAGTAAAGAGTGTAGGAGGCGAGGGAGGGAGGCAGTCTGGGGAGTTTGAGTAGGGGTGTGTTTGTCGGTTGGCGGAGGTGAGGGTGGTTGTCATGAAGATTTTATCTTGGAATGTAAGGGGGTTGGGTGGGTTGGAGAAGCGAAGGGATGTTCGATTGTTGGTGGGGGAGAAACTTCCAGCTATTTTATGTATCCAAGAAACTAAAATGCAGATGTGTGATGATTTTCTTTGTGCCTCGATTTGGGGATCTTCACCTCATTCGTTTTCTTTTCGGTCATCCGTGGGGGCCTCAGGGGGTCTGTTAACAGTATGGGACAGTGCGGAAGTAGAGGTCTGGGACTCTACTAGTGGTGAGTGTTTTTTGATGATCCATGGTAAGTTTGTTCAGAGCAATGAAGAGTTTTTTGTGTTCAATATTTATGCACCATGTGACCAAACGGCTAGACAAGAATTTTGGCTTTCGTTATCTGCTCGCTTGGCTGCGTTGGGTGGTAAAATGGTTTGCCTTTGTGGGGATTTTAACGCAGTTCGACAGGTGGAGGAGCGTCGATCAGTTAGACATGATGTCACGTCTGCAGGGTGTGTTCCGTTTAATTGTTTCATTGATGATAATATGCTGGTGGACTTACCGCTGTTTGGACGCAGATTCACGTGGTTTAAAGGAGATGGAAAGTCTATGAGTAGGTTGGACCGATTTTTGTTATCAGAAGAGTGGTGTTTGCGGTGGCCAAATTGCAATCAGGTCGCTCTCTTACGTGGTCTGTCTGATCACTGTCCGTTGGTTTTGTCAATCGATGAGGAGAATTGGGGACCGAGGCCGTCTAGGTTACTGAAATGTTGGCAGGAAATTCCTGGTTATAAGAATTTTGTCAGTGAAAAATGGAAATCTTTTGAAGTCACAGGTTGGGGTGGTTTTGTCTTGAAAGAGAAATTGAAATTAATAAAGGTCGCTTTAAAGGAATGGCATGTGGCCCATACGCATAATTTGTCTGGGAAAATTAATTCTTTAAAGGAGCGACAAGCTGGTCTTGATGGAAGGGGGGAAGTGGAGGTTCTTTCTGAAGAAGAGGTTGAGGAGTTACGCGGTATCACGTCTGATATTTATTCTTTGTCCCGCCTTAATACTAGCATTTGTTGGCAGCAATCTAGAGTGAAGTGGCTTCGTGAAGGTGATGCCAACTCGAAATATTTCCACTCAATCCTGGGTAGCCGAAGGAGAAGAAATTCTTTGGTGTCAATCAGGGTGAACGGCGCACTAGTGGAAGGGGTGCAACCTGTTCGTCAGGTGGTGTTTTCTCACTTTGCGAACCATTTCCGGCCGATTCATTTGCAACGGCCGACGTTGGATGGTCTTCAGTTTCGGGGTTTGTCTTTTGCTGAAGGGGGCGGTCTTATTAAGCCTTTCTCTATGGAGGAGGTGAAAGCAGCCATTTGGGATTGTGATAGTTTCAAGAGCCCTGGTCCTGATGGTATTAACTTTGGGTTCTTTAAAGATTTTTGGATTGACCTGAAAGATGACGTGATGCGTTTTGTGAATGAATTTCACAGGAATGGTAAGTTGAGTAAAGGTATTAACTCGACTTTTATAGCGCTCATTCCAAAGGTTGACGCTCCGCAAACCTTAAATGACTTTCGCCCCATTTCGTTGGTCGGGAGTTTGTACAAAATTCTGGCAAAGTTATTGGCTAACAGGTTGAGACAAGTTATCGACAGTGTTATTTCAGATGCTCAGTCTGCGTTTGTAAAAAATAGACAAATTCTTGATGGGATTTTGATTGCGAACGAGATTGTGGATGTGGCCCAGAAAACTGCAAAAGAATTATTATTGTTTAAAGTGGATTTTGAAAAAGCCTATGATTCTGTGGATTGGGGGTATTTAGACGCGGTGATGGCAAAAACGAATTTCCCGACTTTGTGGAGAAAATGGATTAAAGAATGTGTTACAACGGCTACTGCGTCCGTTCTTGTCAACGGTAGCCCTACGGATGAGTTTCAGTTGGGGAGGGGCCTACGTCAGGGTGACCCGCTTTCCCCTTTTTTATTTCTGTTAGCTGCAGAGGGGTTGAATGTAATGATGAAGGCTATGGTTGAGGCAAATTTGTTTCGAGGTTATCGTGTCGGGGCTGAAAATGGAGTGGTTGTCTCGCACCTTCAGTTTGCAGATGATACTTTGCTTTTAGGTGAGAAGAGTTGGGTGAATGTCCGTGCTTTGAGGGCGGTTTTAGTCCTTTTTGAGGCGGTGTCTGGGTTAAAAGTAAATTTTCATAAAAGTTCGCTTGTTGGTGTTCACGTTTCGGATTCTTGGGTCTCGGAAGCAGCGTTGCTATTGCATTGTAAGGTTGGTAAAGTACCGTTCATGTATCTGGGATTGCCTATTGGTGGAAACCCGCATCGTCTGTCGTTCTGGGAACCTGTGGTTAACCGCATAAAATCTAGACTGTCTGGCTGGCAAAGCCGGTTTCTCTCGTTCGGAGGTCGCTTGGTTCTTCTAAAGTCTGTCTTGACCGCGCTACCTGTCTATGCTCTTTCCTTCTTCAAGGCTCCATCAGGTACAATTTCTTCCATTGAATCTATTTTATCTAAATTTTTTGGGGGGGGAGTGAGGACAGCAGGAAAATTTCATGGGTAGGGTGGAGGTCTGTTTGTTTGAAAAAGGAGTGTGGCGGTTTAGGAGTTAGGCAGTTGAGAGAATTTAATGAGGCATTGTTAGGGAAGTGGTGTTGGAGGTTACTTGTAGTTCGTGGAGGGTTGTGGTTTCGGGTGTTGGGTGCTAGGTACGGTGTCCGTGATGGGAGGTTGGAGGCTGGGGGCCGGAGTGGTTCTGTTTGGTGGAAAGAGGTTGGTAGGATTCGAGACGGGATTGGTGGGGGTGATGATGGTTGGTTTGAGGGCTGTGTGGCTAGGCGTGTGGGAGATGGTGAGGATACCTTGTTTTGGCATGATCGGTGGTGTGGTGATGTCCCCTTCCGGATTCGATTTAGCAGGTTATTTGATTTAGCTTTACATAAATCAATAACTGTTAAGGAGATGTTTTCGCTCGGTTGGGGGGAGGCGGGGGGAGGATGGCAGTGGCGTAGGCGCTTGTGGGTGTGGGAGGAGGAGCTCTTTGCAGAGTGTAGGCTATTACTTGCTAACGTTTCTTTGCAGCCTCTTTCTCATGATGTGTGACAGTGGCAACCGGACCCGAGTCGTGGGTATACTGTTCGTGGTGCGTATGCTTTGCTTACTACTCAGGCTGTTCAGCAAGACAGGCTTTGTGATGATTTGATTTGGCACAAACATGTTCCGCTTAAGGTGTCTATTTTTGCTTGGCGATTGCTACGTGATCGGCTTCCTACAAAGTCTAATTTAGCAAATCGTGGTGTATTGGCTACAGAGGCGTGCTTATGTGTGTCAGGGTGTGGGGCTGTGGAAGATGCTCGCCATTTGTTTCTGTCTTGCAGAGTGTTTGGTTCTTTATGGCATTTAGTGAGGTCTTGGATTGGCTTTGATGGTGTTGACCATTGTGATATTTCAACCCATTGCGCCTATTTTTCATACTATGCAGGTGGCTTGAAATCGAAAAGATCTTTTCTTCAGCTTATTTGGTTACTTACGATGTGGGTTCTTTGGAATGAAAGAAATAATAGGCTCTTTAAGCAAAAAGAAAGCTCCATAGTTCAATTATTAGATAAAGTAAAATATTATTCCTTGTGGTGGCTGAAAGCCAAAGGGGCTGGTTTTATGATTGGCGATCAGATGTGGTTCTCGGACCCTTTGTCGTGTTTAGGCATTGGGTAACCTTTTGTTGTAATACTTGTGAGCAGCTGATTCTCTTTTAGTCGTCTCCTTGGTACACCTTGTACTGATGGGACTGCTATAGCAGTGTTAATATATATCTCATTTTTGTTTGTGCAAAAAAAAATCACACATGCATGATATAATTTCCTTCCTAAATTCTCTCTCAAAAAAAAAATAGTTTCCTTCCTAAAGATAATTGTTTAATTCGGTTCACGTGTATAGTGTTAGCAGGATCGAAATATTAGTGTCTAATCATTGCTGCTAACAAATAAATCGCAAACATTTATCGATAAAAAAACATGTAAACATTTACCAGAAAAGTGTAAACATATTGGGTCATCAGAGCAATCTCATGTCTCCAAACACATATATTATTGAAAAAATCGAGGGTAATATAAATTTTATTTATAATAGTGAATCTATAAACCATATTACAACGGTTCTATGTAAGATTCTACTTACGTAACATCTCTTTGACCTATATATAAATGAGATACATGATTTTTGCGTAGTGTTTTTTTCTTTTAATTTTACCTTTTATTTAAACTATTTTAATTGCAATTTAATTATATTTTTATAATATTTTTAAATTTTGATTTAAAAAAAATAGTTAAATCCATTTATAACATGAATTTTTTTACTATAATAATAACAATATAAGTTAAATTTGTATTTGGTTGTGGTATATTTTAAATAATTGACGAGTACAATAAAATAAACAAACATATGATTAAGTACGATAGAAAAACGGAACTTGTCCAATAATAATAACAATAATAATAATAATAATAATAATAATCTATACCTATAATAACAAATCACCTCTAAAAAAATTAATAATAATAACTAATCTACCATTCCTTTTGTAAAAAAAAAAAAATCTACCATTCCTTGATAACGCATGCTCAAGATCCTTCATAAAAAAACGCATGCTCAAAGATTGCCAGAGAGCCATTCAAGTTCACAGACAAAGCCTTGAAAGATATTGCTTATTTCCACCAAAACACAAAAAAAAAATAAAAAAAAAAATGATTTTGAAGGAGGAGCTAGGGCCTGGGAGAGTAATCTCCAAGCATTCCAATCCAATGGGACCACCAGAAACCAGAATTGTTATGGCAGAGACTTGAGGTGAGACCACCATTCCATAATGGTGAACTACCTAGGCTCCTATATATATGTCCTGGGGCTCACCCTATACTACTGTTTCAGCTGCAACAGTACGAAAATACAATCCACCCCATTATTCTACAACAAGTCCTATAATATTTCATGGCCGTTATATTTGCTTTAGTTGGCTTACAAAAATACTTGGTGCATGTTAGGGTGTTACTTTTGCAGCGATGGTTCACTGTGATTCTAACAAACCATCCGTGATACAAAACATACACTTGGTGAATATTTGGATTATCGGTAAATTTGGTAGAATCCTGATGAACCATCGTGATTTTGCAAAAGTTTCGCTCACTAATTCCAAATATGCATTCGGTGTTTGTTGAAATCCCAGTAATGTCGAGATCTCAAAGTTACTTAATTATAGGTATAACATGCACAAACAAACAAGATTGTACTGTGTTGCAACTCGCTAGGTGTAATGCACAGCCAATGTAGCCGTCGGTCAATGTTCTCGCCACATATGTCCACAGAAATTAGCATGCAGTGACGGTTTTTGCCCGTCACTACAAGTAAAGTTTCTTGTAGCGAAAGACACACTATGATATCAAACATGTAAGTACATGTTTGCATTTACGGTAGGTTGGAGAATTACATCAAATCGTTATAATTTTGACAAAACCTACACATTTAATTTGAGCTTTAAGAAAATGACAGCATTTTATTAGACTCATTGTAAATTCAAAACATGTACGTACTAAATCTATTCATACATCAGAGTACTTCATAATACTTATATGCTTCTTCCTTCAATTATAGTATGCTATTTAATTATGACGGACACGTGAACTGTTAAGTCTATTTCAAAGCGTGCATTACAAGTGGGGGTCTGCTTCCACAATCCTTTGAGCTTTATTATACATTAACAGTATATGTAGTTGTGGAAAGCCATGAATCACATTCACAGCACCAATGAAACTTAAAAGAATAGGGCTTGGAAGGAACCAACAAAGTTGCTCATTACTTGCGTGGCTGTTTGGTAGAGATTCCTATGCCAGGGTCCAGCAACTAAAAGGAACGCTATGAAGTCAAGGTAAGTACTCACTCCTTTAAATGTTTTGTAGCTTATAGAGTTGAAACTTTGAATCTAAGTCATAGAAAAGGCTATATGTTTCATCTTTTTGTTTCGAAGGGTCTAGCACGAAACTCACACACACTAAGTGCATAGACCGTAAATATTTCATGTTCGAACCTTCGTCACATACATAGTATCAAATATCTCTACAATCTTTTATCATCATAGTAACGCATGGACGTACAATTGTAGGCTTTTGTTTTCACACGCAAAAAAAAAAGTGAAAGCAAGCTGATGGTATACTTTTGAAATAGTTGAATTAATTGGTATGCTAACTAACTAGGGTTGAATCAAAAGTTAGGAAGTACTAGTTATTATGGGAGAAATAATTCGTTTTGAAAGTAAAGCTTTATTTGAATGAATATATAGGGTTTGAAATAGTAAATATAGGCTCCAGAATTTATTAATAGGCCGGCTGAAATTGAATAATTTCCATGCTTTCATAGTGATAGCTGGCAAAATATGTTATTGTACATTTTTACTTATTTGTATATCAAAATAAGGAAGAAGAAAATATTAAATTAAAGCCGTTGATCATATACGATTCTTCAAAATCATCCACAATTAGTGAAGTGTTCTAGTACTCTTGAGTAAGAAAGAATGAATCCAGAAATTTTTATTTCGATGAACTATTTATTTTTTACCAATATGGAGTTAGATATTGTAAAGTGAGTAAATTTAAAAAAAAGAAAAGAATTATTATAGTAACAAAGTGATGATGTACTCATTTTAGAAGAATGGATCTTTACCAACTATAGGACTTCATGAGCTGTTTTACCAGAAGGATAGAGTCACACCTCATGGTACTGGTACATCACTTTCCCAAATTCCCATCTACATCAACGATTAGAAAAATAATAATAAAGCTTAACATTCGAAAATATTCAAACAATTATAACTTTTAGTAAAAAGTTGAATTCTATAATAATAATAATAATAATAATAATAAGAATAATAAGAACAACAACAATAATGTCCAGTATCATAATAAAATAGATAAAAAACAATATTAAGGCGCTCACATTTAGACCATTTTATAGAGGTATATATTAGATGTAATCTATGTTTAGGAGCAAATTCATTTTTCAAAATGGTTATTATAATAATTAGTACTACATGTTCGAAGTAGTTATAATAATTAGTACTACGGAAAATGCTAATTATCTAGAAAAATAGCATTAAGAATTTTTCAAGAAACAGTTGGTAAGTTTTAATTGCATGATTTATTTGTTCACTTCCTATTTTTCAGTCACACCTCCTTGAATTGTGGTAAATAGTGCATTGTGATTGATTGTTCTTTATTCTTGAAGAATTCTTGATGTTATTTTTCTAGAGATATAGCATTGCTCTTAGTACTACATGTTAGAAGTAGTGATTCGTTAAAACAATTTTAGAAGTACCAACAGGAGGTTAAGTCTAACGAAGAAATTAGATTCCAAAAATGATATCTACATTTAATGTCAGATGGTTCATAAAATAAGATTACACCACGAGATAGAACCTATGAGAAAAATAAAATAAAATAGTTCTTTTTTTTTTTAACAAGAAAAAATGAATTGAATTAACCTTGTTGTAGCGTCTTCTCGGCACAAAACATACTAAAAATACAAAATTTACAAACAATCAAAAAGAGGAACAAAATGTGGGTTAGTCAATGCCTAAATACGATAAAGGACTCGTCCACCATAAATGATTACTTCTATTCAAAATCACAAATTGCCTACTAAATTCTCATATTTCGCCTTGAAGTAGGAGGCGCAAATGAATGCACATGTGTTGGGATGTGGTAACAATTTTTTACAGGGAAATTAACATTTTGAGCAATTCAAATGTTTCAATTGAATTCATTCATTTCTAAAGATTTTGTTTGAATAGAGTAAAAAAAAAAAATCTTTCTTAAACTTTATTGGACTATTTTTATGAAATTTAAAAAGGTTGAGAAACTAATTTAAAAATGTGCCTTGTTAACGAGTGGCCCCATGACACTCTTTAAGTATTTCAAAATAAGTAATTATTTTTAAAAAATTTAAATATTTCAATTTCCAAGACAATGATTACATGTATTTTTTAAAAACATTTACTATTTATAATTGTAATTTTTTTTTTACTATTTATGGGTCTTAAAGAGTGTCATGGAGGCACTCGTTAATATTCTCTATGAAGAGTAAACAAAAATGAATTAATATTCTCGATGAATAGTAAAAAAAAAAAATGAAAAATACCGACCTATTTGAAAAATATGAAGATAAATTTCCAAAATTTGAAAATATTATAAAGACCAATTTGAGATTCATACATGTTAAAGTAATCAAGCAATTTTAAATTCTTAATTTTTACGTAGTATTTGAAATTCCTTAAATTTCGCTTTACCAAAATATTTCATAAAATCTCTTTATCTTGAAAATTCTCCAAATTTAATATCCAAACAATAAAATTTACATAGAATAATTTGAATTATTCTAAAAATATTACATTATCTAAAAAATTATTTCATCGAAATATACTCTTAATGTTAATATCGTGAAATTATATTTAGGGGGGACCAAGTTTGAAATTATAATTTAGTAAATAAAAATAAATTTTCAAATAAACAACTTATAAATAATTTAAGAAATTATAAGATAAATCCAAGGTTAATGTTGTCAAACAAATAGAAAAATAGCATTTTCTTCTAATAAATTATTATCGATGCTTGTTTATACATTTTTTTTTATACTAGCATACTATTGTATTTTTTTTAATCTTCGTGTTTATATTTTACTCTTAATGTTAGTATTTTACGAACTTTATGAACTTTAAAAGGGTTTTATAAAAGCCTTTTAACCAACAATAGCATACTAGCAAAAACCAACAATAGCAAACTGGCAAAAAAATATAATATTGGAGGGAACTGTGGTCTATGCTGATTCCCCTTCTACCTCCGTCTTTAACTTAACAATTGAGCAATGGATCGAGGAACATATAAAAATAGAATATAGTTGTGTGGCAAGTACATATGAGGTATTTATTGTCATTACTTATTTAAATACCTTCATATAAAATTAGCAATTCAAATCAAGCTTTTGAGAATGTAAGTTTAGGCTTAAAAATAAGCGCATCACAAACTATATGCTAGATTTATGTCTTGAATTTGTCGACCATATCAGATTTAGATTTTGCAAAGTCTCTCTCAACCTAATCTCCCATGCCTATATGAGATTTTCCACATGATAGATTCTTTTGGTCACAATAAATCAGCCCTTTGTGTATAGTTTGTCTTACATGGACCTCTAAAAAATCTAAACATAAACTCTTATCAATTATAAAAAAAAAATTGTATATAAAAGGATTCATCTTTTTTAATATTTTATTAAAAGACATATTCAAACTCATCTTTACACAAACTAATAGCATTCAGATTTGGTTACTAGTAGTTTCTTGATGAATTCTATGCTAGTGCTTTGAAAGGGACATCAAGTGTATGCATGCTTGGAATTTTTATTTTTTTTTAAGACAAAACAGAAGCTGATTTAGTAGATATGTACTCCCTCCGGTCTCATATGTAAGTAATATTTCACTTATAGTTTTATTTAATAAATGATGTATGTGATCTGTATTATAGGCCACATACATCATTTATTGAATGAATCTAAAAAATGAAAAGTTGTTAACATTTGATACCAGAGGAAATACAAGCAAGTAAGTAAAGATCATAGTTAAAAAAGCATTGTGCCAAAAAAAAAAACATAGGTAACAAAATGGAATTAACATCACTATATCAAAGAACAATCATATAAACCACTTCTGCTTCATATGTAAAATCACCGTGAGTTTGACAATTATAATAACATCGTAGTTTTGTTGAAATGCTAAACTTACCGCCCATAAATAGCAAGTGTCAAATTAATCCACCCAACATAAGCCATATTCTTAATCTTAACTAATCAAATCCTAGCAGTGAAGCTCCCAAAAAACAAAGGTGAATGAAAGGAATCAAGAAGCACGGAATTTTATGTAATCCAGATTCCCAGTCCCAATTTTTATTCAATTTTTCATTCATTTTCTACATAACTCATAATAAGCGGCTTTCTGGAAATGTAGCTACATCTATAATCAGTCAGAAGTTATGATATGATCATCTTTGCTTATGAGGTATTCTATGTTATTTAAATGATTATTTTTTGAGACAACTTGTCGAACAACCAAATAAATAAATAAAAATAGATATTAACTTGAGACCTTAGAGTATATTCCTCTTCAACGCTTCAAGTTAGATTCTTCCCAGACCTAATTTGGGTGTGCTAACTTCTTTAAAAAAATACAAAAACCAAAATAAACAATAAAGAAAAAGTATGATAGTCACTATGCGATTTAATAAAATAAAATGATAGTCACATAAATAAAAAGTCACAATATTAGAAAAAGTTGATTCATCTCGGAACTCAGTATGAAATGAAATAAAAAGAGGGAGTTGGTATGATGTAAAAAATGTAAATATGAAAGTATAGTTTAGTTATTCATGAATCATGATATCTAAAGATTATGAAGGTATAGAAATGTAGTTTGAGGTAAACGAATCCGAGTACAAGGGGGAACATGTTGCATCAATAGGTTACGGAAGATGCTGACACATCTTATAGCCATTCGTTTTGTTTTCCTTGTTATAGTGTTCATTGATCAACCGATTTTCAATTATCCCAAATATATGTTGTACTCCATGGATGAAAAAAATTGGAGTGTTCCCCTAAATACGTATATAGTTTTGTTGCATGTGCATTAAATATATCAACACATTGATAAGCAACATTCCCGTAATCAACGTCACAACTATGTAAGGTCAGATTGAATAAAGATAATAGAATTTCAGTATCACATGGGGGAAGAAGGAGATATTATTTCACCTTATAAACTTTAATAATCTTCATGCGTGGTTGGACTTACCCATTACGTTACCTATGAAAATTAAATTAAAAAATATATCTGAAAGGAAATCCTTGCAGAGAATTAGAACAATTATAAATTTATAATGATCAAAACTATGTTTTTAATTCATTTCAATTTCAAACCAGCAATCACACGGATAAACAGGGAAAAAGCAGATTCGAAGTTGAAAACCAACAAGAAAATGTGATAGAAATTCAACATGAAAGAAAAAATCGACTCAAAAATAATATAAAATACAAAAAAGATTTAGTACACAACAATATAGAGCCAGATCATGTCCACTATATACCGTACAGAAAAATAAAGAAACCAATTAAAAAGTGCTAGCTAGCTAGCTAGTCATCCTTATCATAAAAAAATTAAGGAGATGGAAGTGATAATGGGCAAAATTAATTACACTTTTTGTTGGTTAAGTTATTTTTAGATTTGGCTCTGGTTTTCTTAAGTTTGTCTCTTAAAAAAATTCATTTTATTTTGGTCTTTTAAGTTATGAATGATGGACTCTTTGATCCATTAAGTTATAAATATTAAGACACTTTAGTCTCTAATAGAAAGAACTAAAATGTTTGAAGTTTTTTTTGACAAAAAGTTAAGGTATTTAATATTTATAAGTTAAGTAATTAAAATAATAGATTTTTTTTAAGGGACTAAATTGTTCAATCATTGTAATTAAAAGAACAAAAATAAAAGAGAAAAAAAACTTAAGTGATCAAAGTGAAACCTAAAACTTATAACTTAAAGATAAAACTATTATTTAACTACATTTTTAAACCAATTATATCAATATAATAAGTCTAATGTTGTTGGTCTTGAATAGATGCATTGAATTAAAAATAAATTAAATACTACATGGAATAGATAAAACATGACATGGACTTTACTCTTTTAGTTTAGGTGATGACATGAAGTATCACACATCATGTTAGTTATATACATGACTCAATGCATTTATACAAACACCATTTGGGAATTAGGTGTTCATAAATATAAACATTCTGTCAAATTATTAAATACATTTTTACTTTTTTTTATCAAATATATTCCTAAGAAATATTACTAATTTATATAGAAAGATGAAAAATCAATAAAATATGTATATTAATTATATCACAATTTTTTAATCTATATTAAAGTTGTCTCCAAATAGTAGTGATTTTTTGCCCTAAAAATGATAATTTTCTATATTTTCTCTATATTTGAAATCATGGCCAGAGATGCAAAATCCCAAATTTTAAAATAGACTAAAATCTCGTTTCAGATAAAATAGATAAACTAAAAACGCATCTAAACATACAAAATAAAAATAAAAAGATGGTTTCATTTATGAAAGAATTAGAAGAAAGTGAATAATGAGATTTTCTTTTAATGAGTTTAATCTAACTTTTATTTGTGTTTATCTCTCAAACCAATAAAATTCTTGATTTCTTTAAAGAAATGAGGATCATCTTAACCCTAAATTCTTGTAAAATGACCTATATAATTCGACACATGTTCCTTTTTATAAACTCAATTGAAATCTTATTTCTTTTAATATGGATTTGAGATTTTCTTAGAACATCATAAAATTAAGTTTACTGCACTAGTCCACTACAGTCTACAAAGACTGAAATGATTAGAAAAAAGGCTGTAAATAATAATAATAATAATAATAATAAAGGGATACAGTAAATTAAATGATAAAATACAAAAAATAAAAATATGTTTTTGTTTTTTCCCTAAGGCTCTGAATGATGAATAGTTTGTTCAAGATCTTGGGTGGGGGAAGAATTGCGTACCACTAGAAGGCATGAAGGTATTAAGTGGAGCTGGATACAAAGAAGAAGGATCAACAATTTCCCCAACACCAGTAGCAGGGACACCTGAGATAAGGTTTAAGGGCTCAACCACCCCTTCAAGGGCTGTACCACTAGAATTCGAGGCGTTTCCGGTAGCCATATTGTAACTATTACTCCCATGATCTGGTCCATAATCATACAAAATTCCTCTAAAAACATGCCCTCCAATGTTTACAGCTGTTGAATATGCATACTCCTCTTCGTTCTCATCAACTGAGCTAACTCTTACGCACCTGAACTCTGCTGGAGAATTCACCACAGCTGGAAAATTCATCTCCTCTATTAACCCTTTTTTAAATGATAATAATTTTGAACAAAAAACAAACAAACTATTAGTTAGGTAGACATGTATATACATCATGGATATCATTTAAGAGCTAACAAAAACAAAATGAAATTTTAACACAGCTCTAATCAATATTATAATTCATTGAATAACTGATGTATCTGAGAGATGATAAGATATGACATATATGAGTAAAGAAAAGGTGAAAGCTGTGAAAGTGTTGTTCGTTTGTGGAAGAGTGAGTGTTGTTGGGAAAGAAAGAGAACAGTACTACTACAGAAACTAACAGTAACAGCTTCTTCCCTGTCACTGATCCCATTCATTCGTCAGGACTACTGAACAACACACTGTTTTGGAAAAGAAAAAGTTTAACAGAAATTTTGTTTTACACACGCAATCTATATTCTCTTCCAAAACTTTCTCGGTACCTTCACTTATCTTTTTCAGAAGTTTCAGTGTTATATGCTTAGCACATGAAAATATGCATATAGTCATAGATCATCAAAAGTGACAACACAATAAAAGACAACAACAATAATAATAGAAACAAAATGAACATATATAAGGATATATACAAAATAATATACCTGCAGAAGAAGGGAGAGTGAGTGAAGGGTTTGTAGGTAAACGAGTGCAAGCTAAAGAGGAATTGTTATTGTTAAGATCTCTCTCTCCATGTTGTTGTGATGATTTAGGAGCAGAAATTTGTTGTTGTCTTTCTCTTCTTCTAGCTGCAGGAACCCAAGTACTCTTAACATGAGTTTGACAATCAAAACCTCTACTCTTACAACAAGTTCTACATCTCATATGAGGACAATCTTTCTTAGCTTGATTTCCACAATCTTGACAACTTATCCCACCACTTCCACTACCACTTCCTACAAACACAGTAGATCTATTCTCTTCAGAAGAACAAACCCTAGTAGGTCCCACTCCTAACACAACACCAGAGGAGTAAAGATCTTGTTGCTGAGGTTGTTGTAAAGAAAACAATTGTTGTTGATGTTGATGAGGATGAGGATGTTGGTTCCAAATCTCGAAACCACGGTATGCTGAAACAACAGAATCATCATTTTTGTTACTATTGTTATACCAAAATTCTGTTGTTGGATTATTATTCTGTTGGTTTTCTTCTTCAGTTCTTCCTAATGAAAATAAACCAGCCATACTACTACTATTCCAAACCCTGAACGAAAATCCATATCAAGAAAAAAAACCTCGATCTATATATATGTATACTTATTTTGTTTAGATAAATAAATAACAACCAATCAAATTTAACCACAAATTCAGTTGAAATATGGTTTTTGAGTACGTACGTGCGTGTAAATGTAAATATATGTATTTTTTTTTTCTCTCTCTCTAGGGTAAAAGAATTGAAGGTTTGGTTAGTTGGTTGAGGAACATAGTGATAAATCACGCATTGAACTCGTTTATGTTTATGTTTGTAGACAAGAAACAAAGAAACACAGAACAGAACTGCAAACGCCGCCACGCCCACTTCTCTGTCTCACTCTAATTTAAGAGCTTTCATTATTCTTCTGAGAGAGTGTTTAATTTTAAGAGCTTTTTTGAGTTCTGAGCACTTTGCCTCTTTTGTGTCTATGTATTGTTATTGTTGGCAACATCGATCTTCCAAACCAATCTCACAGTGTAAGGTATTAGCTAGACTCCACTTTTACTCTAAAACATTCTAATGGAATGGATGTTATTCATTTCATCTCACGGTGGGTAGGGTTTTCAGTGTTTATTGTGTGGTGAAAGATTGTTCCACGTGTGTAAAGATATGACTTTATGTTCCTTCGTCCTTTTCTACCGGAAAACCCGCTGCTTTTCGTGACTCCTTGTCTCTTTTTTTCTTCATTACCATTATTTTTTAGTGATTTTGATCTCTAGTTTTGTCGCTATAATTTATCCTAAATTTTGAAATCAAAAAATATATTTTAAGTAAGGAAAATGTGTCATTTATTGTGTTTACATGTAAAATTATCTCGCATGCATTAATAATTTCTTGGTCCGACAAGTATCTAAGAGTATTGTTTAAAGAATACTCATACTTTCCGATAATTTTTATAAGAAACAAAAATAGTCATTTTTAATGTAGCCGTGCATGTGGGTGGTGTGAAGGTCAGCGCTAGCCACCCGCACCACCTTCATAACAGATCTACGACGGTTGGTCTCCGATGGCTTTGGGTTTAGCCGGATTAGTGTTCTTTTTTGATGACTCTGATTTTATTCTGATGACACACACAAACACGACGACGGTGGTGACCGACTTACTGTTTTTGTTCGTGTTTCTTCTAAACAAAATATGTTGCTTCTTTTGACAGATCTTCGTCAGATGCTACTAAACCCGTAAGGTATTTCTTGGCCAGCTTCATGAGTTGTGTTTCTAAACAGAGCCTTGTTTTCAAATCTGTCACCGACGATCGTCGCTGTTCAATCTCGAGTAACTTTCTTCGGTCGCTTTCCCTTTGGGTTTTCGTCGTCTGCAAGGGCCGTGTTGAGTGGAGGTGGTTCTTTGTTGCAAATACAAGTTTGGTAGGATTTGGTAATGGCTTCCTGTTTTCGGGAAGGTCACTTGTTAAAACGTCGTGTTCAGCAATGCAATGGTGTCTCAAAACTCGGTTATGATATGTTCTGGTTGTTGGTTCTGATAGCTGAGTTTGTTCTGGCTCGAAAGGGAGGTTAAGCATGTTGTATTTGCAGGGGCTAATGGCATGTGAACCTCTATCTGTATTAGCGATTGGTTCATTCGCTATTCAAAAAAGATGTGTTTGATTTTTCAGGCACGTCTCTGGTTCATCATGATGGTTGCGTGACATTTTACACATCATTTCTTTTGCAATATAGTTCTGTTTCCCGCGTTGGGCTCGCTGGGTTGTTCTGTTGGCATTTGTTTCTTTTTACCACTTCACTATTATTTGTTGTAATGCCTTTTTAGGGTTGTCTATGTGGTTGATGATTGGGTATATTTTCCCTCAGCTTTTTGTACTTTTCTTTATTTTATATATTTTTCTTTGCTTAAAAAAATATTAATTACACCACTTTTCTATACAAAAATTACTCTTTATAGTTGCTTAAACAATACACTAAGGACACTTATTAGTATTTCCTTAATTTCTTTGGAAAAATTATTCACCAACTTGTGTCCTAATCTAATCACATAAAAAACAGATTAAAAATAAAAAAAAATTATATTAAAGTAAAAAATAGTTTTGTACTTTTAAAAACTTAACTACACGATTTTTTACACAATTTGTCTTTAAGGCACATGTAACATATTGCATACTAAATTTTTATTGAGAAACACAAAATTGTTTTCTCTGTCTCCTATAAAGCGTCATGGTCAACGTTGGTTAAAGAATTAAAAATATAAATAAAACACAAATTTTATATTGAAAATAATACTTTTTCAACTTAAAATAAAGTACTTCATCTGTCTCAAAATAATAGTTTCTTTAACATTTTTTCTGATCTCAAAATAATTGTCTTTTGAATGCCAATGCAACATTTTTTTGTTTATTTATTTATTTTTCATTGTTATACTCTAATTTATTGAGTTTCATCAAACTTAACAATTCTACTAACTACCATAAATATGAGTATTTTAGTAAATAATATTAATTTTACAGTTAAAATCAAAATAATTAATCATTTGCTAAAAAATCGTGCACAAACCTAAATTGTTAATTCGGTCTATAGACTTTTTTTAACATGCGAGAAAGAAAACACTATTGTGAATACCCGTAAAATTTGTAGCTCTTGTAATAAGAAACATAGTACTGCTGTAAATATTTAGAAAATAATAGTACTAATATATCCAATAATTTACTCATGCTCTTAAGTCTTTAAACTTATATCTAAGCACATATTTTATACTAATGTTTTTGGAATAAAGTCACATGTATGTATGTTTGTAATTGTGGATAGATGAAATAAAACGATGACCAAATCAATTCTGTGTCATTATTTTATTAACGTAGAGAGATTTGGGACGTTGAAAAAGAGGTAACTTGATCGAATTTCCATGGAATTAATCATGTGGCCTCCAAGATTATGTGCCGATTGAGGGAACACAGCGCCACCACGTCCTGATCGTACTTCTATTCTTTTCCTATTTAATTTTCATTCTCCAACAACATTTTGTATTTTTTACTCTTCTCATCCTTTTTTTCGAGACCATTTTACCCACTTAATTATAAATATCATTTCCTCTGTTCCACGATAGCAAAATGGACCATTTTTAATTTTAATTTTTTGCAATAGCAAAAAAACAGCACATTTACTCCCTTGTAAGAAAAATAATGACAAATTGGAAAACAACCGATCTTTGTAGTAATTACTACTACTTGTTTATGCTGGGCGATGGTGAGGCTCATAATCATAAGGTTTATCGGATTCATTGGGATACAATTTAGCTTTGAACATTTCTTTATCGCTCCCTTCAATTTATGTATATACCAAATTTGTATTTATACTACCCATGCTCAACAATTTTGTGGGCTATAGGTTCGTGCTTTGAAACCAAGAGGATGTTTTCAACTCATTTGATTACTACCATTCGGAACGCTTACAACAATTTTTTTTTTCCAGCAACAAGGACATTAATATTGATTTTGTTAGTGATCAAGGTAGAATTCATGTTTGTGGTGGCTCACAGTGAAGGTGAAAGAATTTGGTTTTGATTTTAATCTTTAGTACACAATCATAGTTATGAATCCAAATTCATACAAGTGATTTATATATGAATATGGTTTGGTCGGTCAAAATATCTGACGATGCACACACCTACACAAATCCTTTGAAATGTTTAGGATACATTGATTTTTCCCACTAGCCTTCTGAGTTTTCTTTTATCTATGAAGTGTTTTTTTTAACTAGTTTGTTGTTGATTGATCTTAGACCGTCGTTGTAATTTTCCTCTCTATTTTATGCTCATCTTGTGTCATCGTCAGAGTTTCAAATCAATATATCTCATTCCTTTAGCCATTTTAAAAAAAACTGAATTACTATTTTCACAAAATTACATTTCCTTAATACATTGTAAACGATAGACGTAGGCTCTGTTTGGTAAAAAGAAGCTATAAGCTAGCTGATAGCTGATAGCTGAAAAGCTAGCTTATAGCTGATGACTGATAGCTGATAGCTTATAGTTGAAAATCTCGCGTATTAAAAATAATGTGTTTGGTAAAATTAGTTGCTGAAGTGGCTGATAAGTATAAAACGACATAAAAGGACATTATTATTTTTTATAAAATATATACATAAAAAATTACTTAATTTATTTCTTTTTAAATATTTAAATTTATTTCAAATTACTTTCATCCCGAAAATGATAAATGTGTTTTATGAATTCAATTAACATTATTTTTACTAAACATCTGCTTCACTATTTATTGTATATTTTATTTTAAATTATAATTATATTGCATGAATTAAGAGCAAGGTAATAAGAAAAATATAAAAAACTACAACATGAGGTAATAAGGAAAATAGAGCAAGGTAATAATAACGTGCAACATGTTGGTTGCACCTAAATATAAAAAGTGGGTAGTTATAAAGTGGGTAGTTATATATGATTGTGGGTTGTTTTTTTTTATTAAAAATATAATAAAATTAAATTAATGAGGTTAAAAATGGAAGAAAATATAAAAAGCTACCGGCTACAAGCTAAAAAGCTACTTGAAATAGCCTTTCACAAAAAGCTATAAGCTCATGAGAAAAGTTTGTTACCAAACACGTCACGTTTTCATCCAACGAGCTTATAAGCTAATCCAACAAGCTATAAGCTAACTTATATGTGTTACCAAACCCCGCCGTAAAAAGACTGAAAAATCACTCACACTAAATCAAGAAAAACAATAACTAAATTATTTAGTGACGGAATTAGTCATGATTCTAATCAGTTGGTAAACCGCTCAATATTATTACTGAGATACCAGTTTAAATATTTAATAACCGATCTTTGTTTTGAGTTTTGACAAATGGTGTGGAGTCTACTGTCCAGTCATTATCAATAGTATTCATTATTCAAGTTATTTTGGGTGTGTTTGGTAAAAAGAAGCTATAAGCTAGCTGATAGCTGATAAGCTAGCTGATAGCTGAAAAGCTAACTTATAGCTGATGACTGATAGCTGATAGCTTATAGCTGAAAAGTTAGCTTATTAAAATAAAACGTGTTTGGTAAAATTAGTTGCTGAAGTGATTGATAAATATAAAATGACGTAAAAGGACATGTTTTTTTTATAAATCATTTATACAATTTTTATTACTTAATGTATTTATTTTTAAATGTTTAAATTTATTTCAAAATATTTTCATATCCCAAATGATAAATGTATTTATGAATTCAATTGACATTTTTTATTTAACATAACTTTCTTTTTATAAATTTTATTTAACTAAACTTGCTTGACTATTTATTTATTGTAAATTTTACATAAAATTATTCATTATATAAATTAAGAGCAAGGATTAAAAAAAAATTAACAAGAAAAATTAAAAAACTATGTCAAGTGGGTAGTTTAAAATAGAACGTGAGCATAGAAAGTGGGTAGTTTTTTTAATATAAAAAAATAATTAAAAGGTTAAAATTGGAAGAAAATATAAAAAGCTAAAAGCTATAAGCTAAAAAGCTACTTGAATTAGCTTTTCAAAAAACGCTACAAGCTAACGAGAAAAGCTTTTTACCAAACACGTCTCATTATACATAAACAAGCTTATAAGCTAGTCCAACAAGCTATAAGCTAGCTTATTTGTGTTGCCAAATACAGCCAAAGTATCGCATCATTTTATCTAGAATCCCACATTAGGCTAAAATCATTCGTGATCCATTATCTAAAATTCTAAAATAAGCTAAGGAGACAACTAAAATAAAAAATTAACCAATTCACCCATTGAATTTCAGAAACATTAGGCTAATATCACAAAACTAAAGTGATTAAATTAAATTACTTTTTTCTCTTTACTTGGGCCAAATATAGGAGAAAAATAAGAAAATACTTGAAAATTAATAGTAACATTTTATTTATAATTTTATTTCGATAATATGGACCAATCCGCCTCGACACCATTCCTAATATTTATGTGTTCAAAATTGCAACTCTTTCCGCAAAAAAAGACAAATTAAACATACTGACACAATGAATCCAACTCGTTTTTTCCATTCCCATTCCTATCAATGACCAAATTCAATTTTATACGGTGTCTATTTTTTTTCCATTCTATTCTAAACTCTAAACACAGTACATAAAATCATATATATAAATCTAGTTTGCATTCCTTTCAATTGCATTGTTAGGAAAAAGAAATTACTATTTTTTTTATTGAAAAAATATTTTAAAGCTCCCATCTAATTAATTTTTTCTTAATAAAAAACATCACTCCTAAAACAAAGGTTATAGAGTAAGAAAAAAGGAAAATCTCACGTAATTTCTTGGTTTTGTCAAGTCCCCAACATAGCAACCTTATTTTTCTCTAACAAATTCCCTACTCCTACTATTTTGGATCATCAAGACATTCCAACTTCCAACTTGAGAATGTTTCCCAATCTTTTCTTACCATCTTCTCTCCTTACCTCTCTCCACAAACTTCTCACTCAAACACATACCTTTCCCACACAAACATACTTTCTGTGTTTGTCTATGCAGTCTCACATGCATCGACATCATTAAGAAATTTTAATACATTTTATTATTAGTTAGCCTCTGAATACAAACTCTTATGGCACTGTTTAAGACTCGTAATAGTAGGAGATCATCATCACCATCATATGTATCAACCTTGGTAACATTAGGATTTATAGCATTATGTGTTTTTGGTGTATGGATGCTAAACTCCAACTCCTCCAACTCTATGTTTTCGTCGAAAACACAAAGCAAAGAAGAGAACACCAGCACCCGAACGGCCATTGATACATCCGATAACACGAACAACGATTTCTCTACCTCCGATGATTCACAACAAACCAACGCTAAAAACACAGAAGAATCGGTAGAAACCACCACCGTTGTCCCTAAAACCGAAGAACAAAAGGAAACTCCCACGGCTGTTTATGGAGATAATCCCGGTCATCTACCCGAGGATGCAATCAAATCTGATGACAAAAACTTAAACAATGATCAAAATAAACAACAAAGTGTTGTTAGTGACTCTCAGATATCAGAGGAAAGCTCGTTAACACAAAAAGAACAAGTTTCAGCAATTCAAGAATCTAGTTCAGACAATGATGGGAAAGTTTCTGAGCCTGAGAAAGTCCAACAAAGTAACGTTGAAAGCTCCGGAGAAAACAAAAAGGAAGAACAAGATAATACCAAGTCTCAAGATGTTGCTACAGAATCTAATGACGTAAATGCAGCTGAAAACCAAGAACAAAGCACGGGACAACAACAAGATGTTCCAACTTTCGACACACAAGGGTCTAAAAACGATGAAGATGAAGCAAATAAAGAACAATTGAGAGAAGACAAAGGTGAGATTGAAGAGCAACAAAACTCTAAACTCTCTAAGGTAGCATCAGAGAAAAATCAAGGTGAGGAAATAGTGAAGCCAAAAGCAGAGAAGAAAGGAGGGAAGTCAAAGAAGTCGTGGTCAACGCAAGCTGATCAGTCGCAAAACGAAAAGAAGAGACAGAAAGGTGATGAATCAGGCGGAAGTGAGGAGAAACAGCAAGACAACAAGTGGTCTCTGTGCAATGTTACTGCAGGTGCTGATTATATTCCTTGTTTGGACAATGAAAAAGCCATTAAAAAGTTACGTTCTACAAAACATTTTGAACATAGAGAGAGACATTGTCCTGAGGAGGGACCTACTTGCCTTGTGCCACTTCCCAAAGGTTACAAAACATCCATCAAATGGCCCAACAGTAGAGATAAGGTAATTTTGATTCAAAGGTATATCTAATACATTTATGGAGACTTTGATAATGTTATTTTCAAAATTGGAAACATTGTTATTGTATTGGAAAATAGGTATGGTACCACAACGTACCGCACACGTCGCTGGCCGAGGTTAAGGGACATCAGAATTGGGTGAAGGTGTCAGGTGAATTCTTGACATTCCCAGGAGGTGGCACTCAATTCATTCATGGAGCTCTACACTACATTGATTTTCTCCAACAGGTAGTTGGAAATTTAATTTCTAAACTAACCCATTTTCTAGTATTTAATAATTAGAAGTGATGCATAGACCAGAAAATGAATTTATATCTTGCATAATCGTAATTTCTATTTTCTAACATTGCAGGCTGAACCTGATATTGCATGGGGAAAGCGCACCAGGGTGATTTTGGATGTTGGGTGTGGGGTTGGAAGTTTTGGCGGTTACCTATTCGACAGAGATGTTGTTGCAATGTCTTTAGCACCTAAAGACGAGCATGAAGCACAAGTTCAATTTGCCCTCGAGAGAGGCATTCCTGCTATATCTGCTGTCATGGGTTCTCAAAGGCTTCCATTCCCCAACGGCGTTTTTGATCTTATTCATTGTGCACGTTGTCGAGTACCTTGGCATGAAGAAGGTTGGTATCACTAATACTTATCCTGGGCTAGATTTTTTATTTGGTTGAGCTTGGTTAATGAGGAATGTGAAACTTTGTTTTCAGGTGGCAAGCTGCTATTGGAATTGAATCGGGTTTTGCGACCAGGTGGTTATTTTGCTTGGTCTGCTACTCCTGTATACCAAAAGCTTGAAGAAGATGTCGAGATATGGAAGGGTAGGACCACATATCATATCTCTATAGTCTATATGTTATTAAGAAGATAATAACTCCACTTTAATGTGCTTCCTTCTAGAAATGACCTCACTAACTAAGGCCATGTGTTGGGAGCTTGTGACTATCAATAAGGATAAACTGAACCATGTTGGTGTCGCCATTTACCGCAAACCCGCTTCCAACGACTGTTACGAGCGAAGAGAGAAAAGCGAACCTCCACTATGCAAGGATGATGATGATCCAAATGCTGCATGGTAAATCTCTATTACAGTATTACTGCTACATGGGAATTTTTTTTAGTTGATTTGATCAGTAAAGTATAGAACAGTACTTCAAAATTCTAATCTGGGTTGGCAAAATGTACTATTATGTTACAGGTATGTACCTCTGCAGGCATGCATGCACAAGGTGCCTGTTAACAAGGCTGACAGAGGAGCCAAATGGCCTGAAGTTTGGCCTAACCGGCTACACAAAGCCCCGTATTGGTTAAATAACTCACAGGTGGGGATCTATGGAAAACCAGCTCCTAAAGATTTTGTAGAAGACACTGAACGTTGGAAAAACGCGGTGGACGAGTTGAGCAACATTGGTGTAACTTGGTCTAACGTGAGAAACGCCATGGACATGAGAGCTGTCTATGGAGGGTACTGATTCACTCTAGAGTAAAACTACTAACATTTTTAATTTGATAATATGTGATAATTAGTCTTAACATATAGTCGTGTGTGTAGATTTGCAGCAGCACTGAGGGAACTTCCAATTTGGGTGTTCAATATAGTGAACATAGATGCTCCTGACACACTACCAATAATCTATGAGAGAGGTCTTTTTGGGATATACCATGACTGGTGTGAATCATTCAGCACATATCCACGAACTTATGATCTACTTCATGCAGATAAACTATTCTCAAAGACAAAAGAGAGGTATGAATGGAAGCACCTTTTACACCACCATTCTAAAGAAATTGCACCATATTAATTCAATTCTGTTGTTTTGGCTCTCCAGGTGCAAACTTGCTCCTGTTATTGCAGAGGTGGATAGAATGATGAGACCAGGAGGGATGTTCATTGTTCGCGATGAACCAATCACCATCAGCGAAGTGGAAACCTTGTTAAAATCTCTACATTGGGAAATAACCTACTCCAAAGAACAAGAAGGTTTGCTCTGTGCAAAGAAAGGAACTTGGCGGCCTAAATCCGTAGCTTCTTCCTGATAATGGCTACAACGTTCCTGCTTCAATTTCAGGTTCCTTCTCATACAAATCTGAGAAGAGGCAGTTACATGCTTTTGGTTCTATGCCACCAAAGTTGTCCAGAAAACAGTTACACAATTTTTATTTTATATTTTCATTGCATATGTATCTCATTTTTCAGTTTACTTGTCCCGAGATACAGAGATTCAGATCACACTCAACAAAGATGTCATACAGGGAACACCTACATGCAGATTTAGATTTTAGTTGTCAATATAACGTGTTTTGTTATTCTGTTACATATGTTTACATATAAGCACTAGTAAATTCCTATTTTATTAGATTACTCAAAACAGCACTATTGTATTTAATGGTACAAAGCCAATTTGTTTGGTACAAAAACAGAACCATTCTATTGAATGGTCATAGTTTATAAGACAAGATAATTTGACATTGGTTCTTTGTAGGCCTGTAGTTTTACTTCTTTGATTATCAAGCCACATTACTTGAGATAAATTCAATGAAACAATACTCTTGAGAGAAATATTGCTGAACTCACATTCAAGCGTCATAACAGAAACTGGCATCTTTTTAAAATATTTGCAAGATAAAGAGCCATATTATTGAAAACCACAACTTTATACTAATTAACAATGACAACGAAATCAATTCCAACAATTAAAGCTTCACCGCCCATGATCGTACTTTCCTATAAAACAAAATCAAAACATGAACTCTAAAGCAGATTCTAAGCAGAACCAGATCAAGCTAAAAGTAGATGTTTATCACCTAGTAAAATGCCCTAAAAACATGAAAAAGTATTTTGCCGCTAGAAGCTTGAAACCTTCAATATCCATGAGAATGTGGGTTCCCCACATTCATACAAATTATAGATGCTAGTGTTCCTCAGTCTCAAGTATACAATCAACTTGATTTGAGAAGTTTCTGCAATTCACCACTCTGGACTGCAGCACTGAGATCTAAATTAGAAAATGAGCAAACTTTGTAAGAACGGATAGAGAAACACAAAGAGGAACTTTAACCTTTTGTAATGACATATAGATAATAGCAATACACTAAACCTTCAATTTAGCCCCTTAATTATCATTATCTCCTCTATTTACCCTCTAACGTATATGAAAAAAATAAGTAAGTAGCCCCTAAAGTAATTTATAATCTGTCTCATTAGCACTTAAGATACTGGAGATAAACAGGACACATTTTCATATACTTTAGGGATTAACTAGATAAATCTTCACATACTCAAGGAATTATTTATGATTTTTGGATTTAGATCCTCTCCGAAAAAATTTCTATCAATTAAGTCCCTATCTTCTCTCACTTTCCACCCTTACATTTTTGGATATAGAGGGATGCATGTTTGAGAGAGGGATCCAAATTCCTCGTTATTTTCATATAGTTTAAGAACTAAAGACTTGTTTGAATTGACTTATATGAGCTTATCTATTAACATAAGTTTTGTGAGTCTCTGAGAGAATTTATGAAAATAGCTTATGACATTGTTCATAAGTTGTTTTGAGCTTATTTTCATTTGCTCTACAAGATAGCTTATGAAAACAACTTATAGATTATACGAAAAGAATGTAACTTTTTTGTTTTGTTATAGAAATATAGCTTATACATAAGTGCTTATCATTATAAGAACTTTACTAAAAAGCTACAAATTAAGTTGTTTATCCAAACAAGGACTAAGCATATGAAAGAGTGTGATACTTGATGTCTAAATTGAGAGTTTAATCTTATAGATAATAATAACAAAGAAAAGCAAAAACTAACCATCTGATCCACCAATATGCTTCCCATAGACAAACACTTGTGGGACTGTCCTTCTACCAATCAAATCCAGAAGAACACCCTGAATTTGATACCCATCATCTACACAAGCACGAAAAAGATTAAGACCAGCATGAGATAAGTTTGAATAATGATAACAATTGTCTGTTTGGATTGTGTATTTGAACTTATCTCCTGACATAAACACTTATGAAAACAGCGTATGACATGTGCTCATAAGCTGTCCAAGACAGATTATGAAAATAATTTAATTACAATTATTTTACACGTAGATCCAATGATGTTAAGAACATCAAAACACATTAGTTGTGATATTATCAATGGACGTGACAACAATATCATTGGATGCATGAGTAAAATATTGTACACTTGCAAATTAAGCTGTTTATGAAACAAGGCGACACAAAACATAATAAATGATTTAAGAGATACCTCGCAAATCAAGCTCAACCACAAAAGGTTTCTCATTTAGTTCAACAAAAACACGTTTAGCACGTAAACAATACCTACAAGAATAAAATTATTATTATTGAAACGCGTGATGGTGATAATAATTGGAAATGAAGAGAGGTATATATATATACATACGTACGGGCAATAGGATTTGGAGAAGATGGTGATTCTGTTGGAATAGATTGCGTTTTGAACGAAAGCGGAAGCTGAATTTGAGGCTTCGGTTCCATTCTGAAACAAAAAGGGTAAAATGGTCAATAACGTGATAGTTATGAACATGCTCCACTGTAACATCTTCATTCTTCTTTCGATCGTGTGTTTTTCTGTGTTTCCCAATTTGTACTATTGGTGTTTCCACGCGTGTCTCTAAACTGCCTTTGATCAACAAGTCATTATGATCTAAAAATATTACTGCCTTTGATTCATATTTATTGTTTAAAACATTTTTTAACCATTGGTTAATGACTCAGTTAAAAAAAAACAAGTTGTGAATTTGAGTCAACTCACCATGAATGAAGTTGAAAAATATCAACCGACATAAATAAACAAAGTAAACAGAGAAGAAGAACAAGTTCAACCCAAACCAAACCTCAGAAACCATCGATGGCAGAGGTAGCAGTATCAACAGTAGTAACTAAACTAACCGAACTTCTCTTAGAACAAACAACCTCAACAATCTCTCACATAGCCACAGTTCGCGACCAAGTCGAATCTCTCAAAAACCAATTATCATGGATGCAATGTTTCCTCAAAGACGCCGATGCTAAACAACAATCCAACGAACGTGTTCGTATGTGGGTTTCCGAGATTCGTAATGTCGCTTTCGAAGCTGAAGAAATCATTGAAACTCATATCTATAATTCCACCTTCCAAACCCATTTTCATAACAAAATCTTCACTCCTTTTCATCTCTATAAACTTGCTTCCCGAATTGAAAGAATTGTTAAAAAAATCAAAGAGGTTTCTGATAGACGTGAAATGTATGGCGTCGTCATCAAAAACCCTGGTTCTAACCCTAACCCTGATGACCGTGATGGCAGCAGTGCTAATGAGAGATTGAGACATTGGAGACAACCTTCACCTTATTATGCTGAAGAAGAGTTTGTTGTTGAGGTAAAAGAAGATTTTGGTTCAATTTTTACACAGTTGGTTAGTTCGGATTCGACTAGACATGTTGTTTCCATTGTTGGTATGGGTGGTTTAGGAAAAACTACGTTGGCGAAGAAATTGTATAATGATAGTAGAATTGCGAATCATTTTGAGATTAAAGCTTGGGTTTATGTTTCTGAGGAGTATAGGAGGAAGGATGTTTTGCAAGGGATTTTGAGATGTGTTGATGGTGTTGCGAGGGAGGATATGGATAGGATGCCGGAGGAGGAGCTGGTGAATAAGCTTCATAATGTTTTGGCGGAGAAAAGGTATTTGGTTGTGCTTGATGATATTTGGGGTATGGAGGTTTGGGATGGGCTTAAATATGCTTTTCCGAGGAGGAAATTGGGGAGTAAGATTTTGTTGACGACAAGGATTTTGGAGGTTGCTTTACATGCTGATGGGAATAGTGATCCTCATCAGTTAAGGCCGTTAGATCATGATGAGAGTTATGCGTTACTTAGGAGTAAAGCGTTTCCTGGTGCGAGTGTGATACCATCCGAGTTTGAGAATCTTGCCAAGGAGATTGTGGTGAAATGTGAAGGTTTGCCTCTTGCTGTTGTTGTGGTTGGTGGTTTGTTGTCTAGAAAGTTGAAGTCTAGTGGGGAATGGGCTAGGGAGTTGCAGAATATTAGAGGGGGTTTGCTTGAAGATCAAGAGAAGATAACAAGAATTTTAGCATTGAGCTATAATGAATTGCCTTCGCCATTGAAATCGTGTTTTCTTTATTTGGGTCTTTTCCCAAAGGTTATGAACATTCAGACAAAAAAATTGATTAGACTATGGGTTGCTGAAGGTTTTTTGCCTCAAGAAGGTGGTGAAACTGCAGAAGATGTTGCTCAGAGGTACTTGAATGAGTTGATTGGTAGGTGTATGATTCAAGTTGGAACGGTGAGTTCGTTGGGGAGAGTTAAGACGATTCGAATCCACGATCTTCTTAGAGAGCTTTCGGTCACCAAAGGAAAAGAGGAGTATTTTGGTGATATGGCAAGCTCATCATCAACATCTCAGCTAACTAAATCCCGGCGGCATTCTCTACATTCTTGCCATGAACGGTATGATTTCTTAAAACATATTGCAGATTATTCGCGTTCATTGTTGTTCTTCAATAGAGAATATAACGCAGATATAGACAAGAAAGTCTGGATTCATTTGAGTTTTATGCAAGAAAAGAAATTGAATTTCATCTACACCGAATTTAAGCTACTCAGGGTGTTAGAATTAGACGGTGTTTGGTTAGTTAGCTTGCCAAGTACGATAGGGGACCTGATTCAATTAAGGTATCTGGGATTGAGGAAGACTAATCTCGAAAGAGAACTTCCGCTTTCAATTGGAAACTTGCTAAACCTACAAACACTAGATTTAAGGTACTGTTGTTTTCTTAAGAAAATACCAAATGTAATTTGGAAGTTGGTGAACTTGAGACATTTGCTTCTGTGTACACCATTTGATTCTCCCGATAGCGGGCATCTACGGTTGGATACATTAACCAATCTTCAAAGCCTACCATATATTGAGGCTGGAAACTGGATATCAGATGGCGGTTTAGCAAATATGACCAATCTTAGGCAATTGGGGATAAATGGATTATCAGGACAAATGGTGAATTCTGTTCTTTCTACTATACAAGGATTACACAACCTTCATTCACTGTCACTATCACTTCAATCTGAAGAGGATGAATTTCCAATCTTTATGCAACTGTCTCAGTGCACACAACTGCAGAAGTTGTCTTTGAATGGAAAGATCAAGAAGCTACCTGATCCGCATGAGTTCCCGCCGAATCTGTTGAAACTAACCTTACATAATTCCCACCTACAGAAGGAGTCTATTGCCAAACTTGAGAGATTGCCAAAACTTAAAATGCTTGTTTTGGGTAAAAAGGCATACAATTGGGCAGAATTGAGCTTCAGTGCTGAAGGGTTTTCACAATTGCATGTTTTGCGGCTCACTCTTTTGAAAGAATTGGAGGAATGGAAAGTTGAGGAAAAGGCAATGCCAATGCTTGAGTACATGGTTATTGACTGGTGCGAGAAGCTGAGAAAGATTCCAGAAGGACTGAAGGATATCATTTCTTTGAAGAAACTAAAAATTACAGGCATGCCGGTAGATTTTGAACATAGACTTCGAACTAAAGATTTGCTTGAGTTCAAAAATACTCCAATTATTGAATCAACAACAGACATTTTATCAATTGGTAAGCTATTTCATTTCATCTTAATACATAATCTGACTGTAAAAAATGCATTGTATGCGGAGGCAATACTTTCGGAAACTTACTTTTAATATTGCATATCATGCTGCAGATTGATTTCCGGCGCAGTGTTGTTGGGTGATAGGAACTTACATCTGAGGAAGGGAAGCATCGTCAAGTTCTGGCATTCCATTGTACAGCTTGTAATCTTCATTTTATTTCGACAATGTACACATTACTGTAGTGAATTGTCAAGCGCCGATGAGTTTTTCCACTTCAATGATCAAATAATTTTATTTTTTACTCCCTTTTATTAATTGGGAATGACTTCTAATTAAACGGTTGCCATAGTCTGTGGAACTTGTACGAGTATTAATGCGGTTTGCTATAATACAGTGACATCAGGTACATTCCCTCACATTAAGCAAATAGGAAAATTTTAATTCAATATTCAATTTATATACACTGTATTTGATTTGTATATCGTCTCAACTTATATTCAATACATAAGGATTAAGCCCTTTCTACTTATATTGTCTTGTTTGTCTCATTTCTCAAGCCTGCTCTAGTCCATGAAGAATAACTAGCATTTTTAAGCTCCTTCGGAGTTGGTTGTTTGATTGGCTCTTAAAAGCCAAACTAAAGTTTGAGTAAATCAAGATTTTTTTTTCCAATTGGAATCACCCCTAGAGTTTGTTCTTTTTTTCCCTGTGTTTCCAAACCCTGTAAGATGACACAATCTTAACGGGTACACCATGCTGATCAGAATCTTACAATACAATGTGATCTGAATCTTGATTCAATACTAAATTGAACTCAATTGATACAGATCTCTAATGTGTATCTATTTGGACATGAATCTCATCTTGATGAATCATGATTCATTGCGATGAATCTCATTTCATTTTGTAGTAAGGAGAGTAGATCAGATGGACGATAGTCAGATCAAAAGAGTTAGATGAAGATCTAGCAAAACTATAAGAGAAACTATTAGGAAAGATTTAGAGATTAATGAGTTTGATCCGAATATGGTTTCAGATAGAACATTATGGCATAATTTGATCCATGTAGCCGACCCCGCTTAGTGTGATAAGGCTTGGTTGTTGGTTGAACCACTTTTTAATACGGTACACAACCACTTTTTATGACAACTTTGTATAATCAACCAGGTTTCTTTTGTCATTTGATATATCAGCTTATAATTTTGTTATGTCAATTATTTTTTACTTAAAAATGACATTTTTATTAGCAATGTATCTTAGGGGTCATAATAAGATTTGATTCATCATTCGGAAAAAAGTTGTTCTGATTTATGACTTGATAACCATGGGGTACATAACTAAAATTAAATGAGCAGAAAAAAGATAACAAAATATCAGTAAAGTAGAGAGTAAACAATGATGAAAATGTGCTTGACACTGCTAAATAGATCACCTGATTGTTGGCTATAAATACTTCACTGCAGAAAGTACTTTGCTTTGTGCACTTACTTAAACTGCAAAGAACCGGGAGTGCTGTGTTGCGAACATTTAGAGTTATGCTATTAATTTCCATTTTTTATATTGTGCTGTTAATTTTTACTTTGTACGTGCACTGCATATATACTAAAAAAATGAAATTTCTTTTGTCCAACTTGAAGTATTGTTAAGGAAAGGGTAAAAAATGGCAACATCTAAAAATTGTGTCAATCCCAGATGCATTTAGTTGTTATCTTCCACAAACTCTAGAGTGATCGTTGTTGTTTGAGGACTTGTGCAATATCCTAGCAAGCATTCGAGCTTTTCCAATTCTATCTGGCACAATATGTGCATTAATTACTTGGTATCTGGTATAAAGTCCTGACCCATTTTGAGTATAACTTTCATTGGCCTTATTTTTCAGCTTTTCTACGTGCTCAGCTGTGAGTCTCATGAATGCAGCGATTGTTGTCTGTATTTCACTGGTTTGAATAAGATCAACCGACTAAAAACTCATGTCACTTCGCACATTGCAAGAATAACATCTCGCTGTGCATAATAGAGCAACCGGATAAATGTTTTTCCTGCTACCAGATTCTTGAAATGGGGAGCTTTTACTCAAACTGGAGATCTTTCTGGACATGATTGTATACAATAAATGAAGCAACCATGCTAAACAAACTACATGATTTCATTCACTTTCTCAAATCTACATTGAAAAATTTGATGAAATACAAATTTGCCAACATACAACTAACACAAACCAGATTCATTGCCATGCACATTACATGATGTATCTCTGTTTCACATTTTTATACTCACAAACGTGTTCCCATCAAACCATAATCATGTGATTTTGGATACATTGTCTATTAGATTCAGAATAACTTTCAGAAGAAAATACATGCCGAAAATGCTTTGTCTATTACAGCGTCCAACATATAAGATGATGGCAAGTATCATTAGTTTTCCATTATCACTTTAGGACATAAATTTCATTAAAACTTTAAGAACATTAATTTCAACAACTTCACACTTTTATTAACCGATTCTTAAAACATCTTATTACATAAGAATTTCTTCAAACACACACAACAATGCTACCAAAAGCCCAAATTTTATACTCAGGACACAGCGACTATGCCAATGGCTTCATAAAAAAATTGGCTAAATAAACAAAAGATCAACAAATGTAGAATGCAATTTCACATGTGCAACATGACAATGATAGTACTTCATCAGTTATTAATCTTTCTGCAACGTTTTCTGATTTCACCCTTTGATCCTGTTAAAGGAGTAATGTTTCCCATCTTAACCATGGACTTGGCAAATTGTTCAAAGAAAAGATCATTGCTTTCTGCATACTTTTTCACTAAATCTGCAGATACTTGATTCTTTGTCAACAGAATTTCATCAGAACTTAGGAGACCCTTGTTGGCCAATAAGTTCTTGTAGTAGTTATTGTCAAATTTTACGGGAGTGACAAAGTCTAGGACAAATAGATTTTGGTCTCCACCGGATCTTGGGCACCGAGTGCGCAATTGAGCTGCATAGTTTTGGTCAAGAGTGAAATCTGACTTGCCATTCCCAGTTTGGTTGTAGAGTCTTTGTCTAAAGCTGGTGCACCGTGAATCTCCTATAGTGTGGCTACCTATAACATTACAAGAATTTGTTTATGTCACTGATGCAACTATGGAAGAATCCAATACTAAAATGAGGAAAATTGAGATAAATTTGGTTGATGCATGAGATAATATTTAACTGCACAATTGCGACTGCAACGCAATCGCTATCGCGGCTTTATCAACTATATTTAACCGCGATTTAAATCTTTGCTTACATCTATGAGACTCAATAGCATAAACTAAGTATGTGTTGAAAACAATGGAGACGAAAGAGATAAGTACTAGGAGTTTACCAGATAGAGCAACTAGATCGACAATGTTAAGTCCCTTAAGCTTGAATTTGGTTAAGATAGTTTGGAATGTATTGTTAGGGGCAGGAATGTTGTTGTTTGAGCCACTTATGCTTGCACCGAGAGAATCTCTTCTTCCCAAAGGTACATCCCAGCTTGGTCCACCAGTCTGAAAGGATTGAATATTAGACTTGATATTTAACTTTTGATGGTCATTGATAAGGGTAACATAGTAGTAAACAAGAGGAAATATTTACAAGAACAGTTGAATCTCTAGCAGCTAGAGTCAAAATATCAGCACAAGAGACTGTCTGGGGACACTCTTTCTCCACGGCGGATTTAATTTCTTCAATAACTTCAAATCCTCTAGCCGAATTACGGTTTGGATTTGACCGCTTTTCGCTGATGATTGTTCCACTGCTATCTAGCAACACTGATGCATCACAACCCTGCAAAATCAACTTTTGTCATGCATTTGAACAATTTAAATTCTATAAATATGACTACGCATATCACCAAGACCGAAAGACACTACTACTGTAAATTTTCTATTTGCATTCACAGGTAAGGTTTTGAAAAATAGTATGTGACTGCAATTGTGGCCACAACGTTAAGGTTTCTTATGTGTCTGACTACGCCGCGACTATGATTGCAACCACATCAGCAGTATATAAAAGATGACGAACATGACTGCATTTTGAAACATTGTTTACTAAATTGCAGAGACCTTGACAAAACAGTCATGGAAATGTAGTCTCAGCAAGGAAGCAGCCATGCGGGGTTCTTTAGCGACAGCCTTAGCAACTACAGACTTGACAATCTCTTCAACTTTGGGACATGATTCGTCGTAAAATTGAGGGTAGAGGTAATCTCCTACTTTCGTTTTACAGTGACAGAAGGGAGCAAAGACTAGTAGAGAAAAAAGCAGGAGAAAGTTTATAGAATTGACCATTGTTTTTCTTTCAAGATCACTTCAAAGAACAAAAGTTAAAGAGGTGTTTTCAACTGGATTGGATGAACACCATGATGGAAATGATAGTATTTATAGAGAAGAATCAATATAGAAAAAAAGTATTGCATACCAAAAGGAAAAAGTGTCTATGAGGGAATAAAAGTTGGAGTTGGTACCTAATAATTCCGTATAAAATGATTAAGATAAGAGTTGTTAGTTTTTACTATGTCATGTAAAATCATCGCCCATATTGTTGTATGGAAGTTACTTAAGGGGTCTAAATCAATTTCTATAAATGCAGTGAAACATGATTTTAGTTTGGTATTAAGCAATATACTTATATAGTAAAGGTCTTAATTAATAATTGGACTATGTTCACCACACATTAATTAAACAAAAGAGAATGTGTAAAGCATTTTTATCCTATTCTTGCTTGCATTGTAAGACAACAGTTAATCTTTTTATTTGTTTAATTAAAAAACGTCTGAATCAATTCCTTCTTTTGCTATTTCTAAAATGTTATATTACTTTTGCTTTATCATTCGACCAAACAATGATTGAGCCTAATTAATTGGTTAGACTTTGATGTGTAATTTCTGATAAATGCTTAAGACTACTTCACTAGCTGTTTTTCAGTTAACCAAGCCAACCCAATTGGAGTTTAGATACTATTTGTGCTATAACCTATCAAGCACCGAAACAAATATCAAACACATTAGATCTGTGTCTATGTTATTGTTGGACACCGATGCATCAGTCATCAAACACACCTTTAATATAAAGTGTTGTTACTATATTGGCTACAAGTTAATTTTGATCTATGAAGCTCGGATACTCCAAAATGGAGTTGTACCAGTATCGGATACCGATACTTCACGGATACTCGCGGATACGTACCCACGAAGTATCGGAATTAATTATTTTAATTTTTAAAATATATTTTATCCGATACTTATTGGATACTTTAAAGATACACAAAGATACTTATAGGATACTTCACAAATACGTATCCTAGAAAAGATGAAAGGAAAAAAGTGAGACAATGTTTTAGAAATTCAGTAGAGATGGATATGATTCAATTTTAGATATGCATCGGTAGAATTGTTTCTAGATGAACCACTTAAAATTATACTTCTTATGGATGAAGGTAACGAGAGAGGTGATTCAATTAATCAACATTTGATCAAATTTGTGTTGAATGCTTCTCTTCGTATCCCAACAAATGAAAATATAATATGATTTATAAGAAAACTTTACATGCATATAATAAGGGTAATCAACGCTTATTTTCTTAAGTATATTTACATATATATAAATTTTAATATAAAAAATTTGTTGACGTATCTTAGCCGTATTGTATCCTAAATTTTAAAAAAATTGCGTATTCGTGTATCTGTATCATATCGTACCCGCATCCGTACCCGTATCTAGGCTTCATAGGTTTTTATTGTAGAGGGCATCCAGTCAACTATGATGATACTCCCTCTGTCCAAAATTATAAGTCATTTTGATCATTTTACACGTATTAAGAAATTTAATTAATTTTGTATGTGAAAGAGAAATTATATGTTGTTTTACAAAATTATTCTTAATTAAAGATATTGGAAACATAAATTAAAAAATTAACATAAGAGAGAGTAATAAATAATTAAGAGTATAATAGAAAAAATAAATTAATATTTCATTGATATTTTAAAACAACTTACAATTTATGATAATATTTTTTTTTCAAAACGACCTATAATTTAAAACGAAGGCTATGAAATAGTGGGGCAGTTGTTATGGAGTTCTTGTTCTGTGTGTCTTATTAGAGGAAGTCTACAAAGCTAAGGTAGACTCAACTGCTCAATTTACTTGATTATAGCTCATGAATATTTTTACTTAAGGAACAGGTATGAATGGATACCTACTAAGCTAGGTGTTTTCTTCTCTTGGTTAATTTAGCATTATATTCATAGCTTTACTTCTTTTCATTTATTTTTTGGAATAAAATATTTTTGAGTAATATTGTATTATAGTATATGCTTAGCTTTGATTCTAGACTCCTGGTAAACGACAACCTTGACTATAGTAAACTGAGATACTAAAAAATAAGTGACTAAATTAGCTGGAATCACTTCTTTTATTTCTTTTCTTTATGGCAATTTTTTTAAGATAAACTATGAGTATAGGAACGTGGCAATTAACTTTAAATCTATAAAAGATCACCGGGGATCTCTGCATATAATAAATCTATGCAACATTTTTCAAATAAGAATCTATAAAGTAAAGTTACATGTTTATATTTTTTTTGTGACAAGTGAATGCTTGCTTAGTCTTTAATTTATTCTCCCTTAATAATGCTCTCAAGGAGCTTTTACTTTAACAATTAAGTCTACCAAGTTCCCTATTTTAGGACCACAAATATACCCCTTCAAGACAAGACAAAGGTGACACTCTTTCACATGAAATCTTTGCCCATGCCTATTTGTGACTTGTTTTGGCGGTTGTTATTCTAATCAATCAACCCCACATTTTTTCACCATGCTCTTATATTTTCAAAAGTACTTTTCAATTTACAGCTTATACTTTGGATTTGGAATAAAAAGAAGTTGCCCATCATTAACTTGGACTTCATACCAAATTTATGCTGCACTTTTTCTAAAAAAATATATTGTAAACAGTTTTTGAACCAAAACTGTAACATAAATTTCTTAAAAAATGTGTACCATATTTTCATTTCTGGTTTACCTTCCTATAATTGTTTTTTTCAGATTCCATCCTTGTAATTTAAATATTATTTAGTTTTGAACCTTCATGAATTTTGACCGTACAAGATCGATGATATAAGGGGGTAAATCTTTTTCCGAAATTACGGGGGGCGAGATGAGATGCCTAGATTAGATCTCAGGTTTCTACTCCCCCGTGTGTCTACACACATTTGGCCACTTCAACTATTACTCAATCCTCCCTACCGACGCCTTTTCTTCTTTACTTTAGCTAACAGAAGGATGGCTCTTGCATAATTTTCATTTTCATGTATATAAATATCGGCTTTGTCTAATGTGCACAAGTAAAATAATATTACACCATGCACATGTTTATTTAATTTAATAATGAGGCTAGTAGAAACAACCTTATGCATGGTGCAAAACATATATCCCTTGTGCGCCGTAGACTTGGCCAAAAAAACATACACTCTAATTTTGTACTAGATATTGATTCCAATGCGTACACAATATAGGACTGCTTTGCATAATGTTCATAGACCTATAATATATACATAGAAATCAATTGATTTGATCCTAATAGAGACAAAAATTCTGATTTGCATAATTCATATATTGAGCATATCCTTTTCTTGTTGTTTTGTAAATTTACTAGTTCACATGTTGTTGGAACATTTATGTAAAAAGGCATTTGGGAAGTCTCTTGAAAGGCAGAATGTGAAAGTCAATCTCCTGCTAATCTCTGGACATCATGCTTTGTCGGGCATCCACAATTCTAATTTACCAGAAACAAAACTGCATTAAGAAAGTAAATTGCATTATTACTATTATATGTAAAGCTTTAGTAACCAAAATAATTATGCAGTAAGTAGTAAAGTAATAAGGCAGGTATAGATATTGCATTGGTAGTGTACATACACACTTTCTTCTATTCTGTTTTTTCTTCTCAACATAAGCCGAAATCTCCTCTTGCTTAACCAGTGAATCCTCTAAAGCCTGACAAGCAAACAATAACAACAGTTAAACTTTCATGGCAAAACTTAAAGATTGATGATTGTGTTCAGTATGACTCATATTCGCTGATAAGTAGTCAGTTGATCGAGCATAGTATTTAAACACGACATTGTACTGTGCAATCCTAAGAATTGCTTAATAAAAAAACTACATCGGCCACTTTGCTGTCGGAAACGTAGGCACAATTAGTTGAATTATGTGATCAATTGTTTGTGCTCTTGTGTGCATTTTATTTATTTGTTTTCTTTAGAAACAAATATGCTAATCTAACAGATTGAATACCTTCTTGGTGGCCAAGAGTTCTTTTTCCAATAAATCAGCTCGACTAATAGTATTATGTAGCATTTCCTCCTTCTCAGGTGGCATTAAAACAGGCTGATGATTAATGGTTGTCATTTTCTGTTCCAACTCAGTCATACGTTTCATGACAGTCACAAACTCTGCAGGATGGAGACAGATGAGTGGAAATAAATTCAGATTAATAGTGTTAAGCCATTCACAAAGATATCAAAATGTCCACACAGGTATTTTTAGAATCATGATTAAGTTGGAAGAAAAGCATGAGTAGGATGAATTAACTAATCAATTCAAGAAGTGGCTTCTTATCTAGGATCATGGTTTAAAATTGTAATCTGCATATGCAGTTTTCGCGCAATGTAAAGGTTGAGATCTCTACATGCACAATTTAAACCTTAAATTATTTTAGAAAGGAATACATTTGACACAAATCAAGTCATGTCTTAAAAGAAATATATAATTTGGTCCACCACCATGTACCTTCTGAGGTTGCCATTGCGTCTGTCTCGTCAACTTTTTTCTGAGCTGGCTTTTTATCATCTACCGGGATTGGATCCTCGTGCTTGGAAGCTTTAGTAGCAGGGACCTGTGAGGCTTATATTTTTCAGACAGTAAGAACAATGGCCATTAAGAAAACTAAAAAGCAAGAGGATAATGGAGGAAGAGGTAGCTCAATATTTTAACTCCAATTAAAAATCTAAGTAAGTTAGCTTATGTAGTTGTAGAAGGTTAAAAAGACTTTTTACATAGTCCCTTGGTATATAAAAGGGGTATTAAAAAATTTAACATTAATATTATATGTACGTTATATTATGTATATGACGAGGGGTTAAGAACGGCTAACACAAGAAATTGAGGGTTACATACTTTATTCTTAACAAGATTCAAAATGGACATTAACATACCTCTTCTGAAATCGGAGAAACTTGTGCGGCGGTGAGATTTTCCTCCAACTTGGAAGCCGTGTGGTCCTAGAGTAAATCCTCGTCAATCAGTTAAGAAGTTCACAGATGCCAAAAAACACTAACACTTGCTAGAATGAGCTTTCTTACCTCAGAAGTTGTTTTCTCTTCCTCGACATGAGACTCAGATTTTTTTGAACATTTGTGAGCCCCATTCTCAACCAACTGCAATTCCATACACGCGGCATAAAATTATTAGCTGAAATTAAAAATAGAGATGGAAGAAGAGAATAGAGGTAAAAGAGAAGAGTGGCAGGTCCAACCCTCAGTATTTCAGGATCTTTCCATGGGCCCTTATCCGAACGCATACATCCTCCTTCATCAGCACATTTACATGTACCTCCTAAAAACTCAGGCAATTCACTGACAAAGAAAACACCATGGAAATTAAGACTTTATGGACAAAGAAATACGAGGAGCGTAAAAATAAAGAATCAATTTCAGATTATTTGTCAAATGATGAAACCAGATACTGAGATATTCAATGCATTTATGAACTCACCTTTCGTCAATTACTTCAAGCAACTTACTATCATACTTGTTGCCAAGAACCTGATCATATATAAATTAATATAAGTTTCAATGACACAATTTTCCAAACACAACAAGCAGAATTAGGATAAGGTCTATAGGCTCACATTGATTTTTGCTGTGGTCTTGGGATCAAGGAAGGATTTTACAGTGTTCCACAGTATTCTAAATCCAGAACCTGCATTGATGATGAACATGCGATTCAAGGTCTGCAGTGAAGCAACCAATTTCATAGTATTACTCAGTAATCCATGATATTTATTCACAACAAAACTTTTCCCCCATAGTTCTAACCAAAAGTAGATAAATAATAATACCTCTGGATAGTTGTCACCATCAACCTTCTGAATGCGAGTAACAAGTTCCCTAGCATGTTTGCTGAAGCTTTTAAGCCCCTGTGACATTGAAACAATATTTATCAGGGTCGGAATTTTTTTCATGTTAAATATAATTAACTAACTAATAACTATTTTTATGCATACCACTCCCTCCACATCCAGGATAGTCGTACTTTGATCGATGTGCTTCTTGGCAGCAATGGAACAAGCCGCAAACTTTACATCGAATGTCCTCTCAAACTCCTTTACATGGTATTTGACATAGCGATCCATGGTTGTGACTTGCATCATCTTGGTCGCATCGACTTGTCCTAATCTTTCTATGTACACGGGTCGTCCTTCTTTATCTACACCATGATGTCCTTGTGGATAATATTTCAATACTTCGTCAATTTCCTTGAATTCAAATTCCTAGTATAATAAAGGACACAAAAGAATACACAACATAAATTAAATGTTCAAATTCCCTCAAGCTTCACAATAACATTGTTGTTACAACCAAGTACCTCCGCAATAGTGTCAGCACCGAATTCCTTCCTCCATTTCAGCATGTCAGACCACATCAGCTTTGATTTATCAATTTCAAATTTCCTGGCCTTGAGGAATCTATACAAAATGAAAAATACATGATTATTCGGATAAGGGCCTAAAGCAAAGGCTTCATTGAAAATAGTGTGATAGACTAAAAACACAAGAAAGAGTAACCTAAGCATCATATGATAGTCATCATGTTTCGCAGGGAGGAGGTCATCCGATATAAGAGCTTGACGGAACTCTTCAACAGCTTTCAACTCCTCCGCATCATGAACATCCTCAATTTCAACAGACATGACCTTACTACTTCGCCTACCCTTTTTTGCCAAAGAATTCCTGAGAATGTTTGAGGCATTCATTGCTTTCTTCTTAAAAGAACCTACAACATCATATATATTGTTCCAATTAAAAGCCACTTCCATAACACACTATAGATAGATTATTAAACTAATAATTATCACCTCATTTAATTGTGAAAATGCATAAAGAAGTTTACCATTCCCAGAAGCCAAAGGTTCTGACATGACGTCGTTTTGTTTGATTTCTTCTGCTTATTATGTAGAGGAGTTGAAGCCAACGATAGAAGAATCAAGCACTCATATCATGCAGGGCAGAAAATTGAAAGCACTCCCAATTGCCCTGCCTGCAATTCAACCACAAACCAATATTTCATTAGACACAAATTGTTTCTATATTTAAATATAAATTGAGTTCCGCAACCACAATTGCAGCCGCAATATAAAGGTTTTAGAGGTCTCTAAAATGACATTACAATCTTAATTGCTTCTGCCTCAGCCACATTCGCAATTTTTCACCTCATAATCAAAGTTTGTAGCATAACCGCAATCATGATCACAAACGCAATTTACCAACAATGAATTTTTGTTTCATTAGACACACATGTTTATATATTAAATTTAAATTGAGATCCACAATCACAATTGCGGCCACAATATAAGGTTTTAGAAGTTGCTGCAATTGCAATTGCAGCTGCATCTGCCGCCACATTTTGTGGTAAAATCAAAGTTATCGCAATCACAAACGCAATTTCAAACAATGACTTTGACCATACATTTTTTCTGGTTACATTAAATTGTGTCGACAAAGAAGACAGATAAATAGAAAAACAATCAAACAATTAAGATAAATCAATTTGATACATAATAGAGATGTTGGTAGAATTACACATTGCACATGAAACGATAATTTGAAAATCAAAGGAAAAGGAATAGGAATATGAGAAATATACATGAAAAATAATATTTACCTCTTGAAAGAGAATAGGTAGCAGGGAAAAGGAAAGAGAGAGAGGTTATAGAAAAAAGGTTATATAATATAAAACCATTATTGTCCTAAAATAGTTAATTTTATGATAAATTGGTATGAGACAGTGAGGCACCATTGACAAAGATGACCAAGTCTTAACAATGCCGTGAATCTCTCTGCAATTCAGAATTAGCAAATGTGGTAATAATATGAATAAGATATCCAAGTAATACAACAGAAAACACCCGCATGCATGTGAGTTTTGGACACACCTAAAGATTATATATAACACCTAATGATTATATGTAATACCTAAAAAACATGTGTGTTTTTGGTTTAGGTACTGCAAAGTACACTTGTCAAATGGGTTGCCCCATATCAACTTGGTGGGTCAGCACATATAAATAAGTTAAATCGGATCGACATGTTTGCTAAATAGACCGTCAAAATAGAATCAATCTAAATATTAACAAGTTATGCAGCCTGATGGATCAGTTCGACCCATATTTAAATATTACGATATTTATTTTAAAAAAGAGAAACCGTGTGCAACAAAGCTACACTCTTTTTTCACATACACCAAAAGTAATGACAAAATTATTTCTTTGTAAAACTATATTTACTAAAAATATGTCTTTCTTGTCAAATTTTGATTGACAAAGAATGAACCAAGGTTATGCTCATATTCAAATTAACATCCATACATAAATTAACATCCATCAAGTAAACAAAAATACAACAATGTGTTACGTTGAACACACTCTCTAATTACAACCTTTAATAAATCCATAGTCAACTTATATTCTGCAAATATAAGTGTTGTGCATTGGCAAAAATTAATTTTAAGTGAATTGATTTTGTAAAATTAATTCTGATTAAAAGTTAGTTGTAGGTAAAATGATTTATATGTTAAAAGTTGAACAATAAATATGAATTTTAAATCAATTCAAGAATAATAAACTTCAATCTCTAACTTGAAGGAAAATCAATTTTGCTATAGGGCAGCTGAACATATCAAAATGAATCTTACATCTTTTGCTCATAAAATATGTTCCTCGACCATAAATCAAGAGTAAATGAGAGTGTTAGTAGTAAATAAAACTTAATTGCTTTCACCGAAATTGTTTGTTTTCAAGTCACACAAACTTAATTGTTTTGTTAAGATATGCTTGATAAGAAGACCCGAAAGAGTAAACTTTTTAGGAGCAGGATTGCCAGCATATCCAAGATCCACAGCCTCATCATCATATCCAAGATCCTCAGGTGTAGGGGGCATGTAATTAACCTTGCCAAGTGCAAAAATAATACAGTTTAAATTAATCTAAATATTTTTATTACTGCAGAATTTAGGTTCAATACAATCTCAATATATTATAATGTGGGAAATAAGATACAAAAAATCCAATTAAAACTAATAAAGATTTTAACTAAAAAAGAAAATGGAGACATGTATTTGTTGTTTATGGCTTCAAATTTGTGTTTTGGAGAAACAGAGAAATAGTGACACGATTTCATCAACGTGTCACGATTTTCCATGGTAGTGAGCATGGTTTTCTGAGTGCTTAATCGTGTCACGATTTTAGGAAAACGTGACACGATTTTCGATTTGTTGGGTACGTTTTTAGGATAAGGTTTGTCGTACATTGGGTCGTACGCACCAAACGTGTCACGATTTGGCAAAATGTGACACGATTTTAACTGCTGAAGACTACTATATAAGTGTTTCTTTGCATATTTTGAAGGAGAGCTTGAAGAGAGATAAACTTGAGACTACAAAAGAGGGAACTTTAGGGTTGAGTGTCTTTGTAGTGAGATTCTATTGGGTTGGGAAACATTGTAAACACCTTGAGTGAGTGAAAATCATTGAGTGTCTTGTTCTTTGGTGAGATTGGAAAAATGGGTAGAAATTAGGTTTGTTCTTTGTGAACTTGTTTAAGCTAATTTCTTGTAACCTGTAACGCCCGTTTCGATTATTTAATTAATTTTTCGAGTTTAGAATATATTTACATGATTTACGTGATTTATGTGTTATGTTGTGGTTTTATTAGGCGGGTTATTTTATTATTTAATAGAATAAGGTTGGAAATAAAAATAAATACTAAAGTTGTGGGGCTGTTTTCGAATTAGATAGAGTTGTGGGGATTAATGAGATTAGAAAGTTATATAAAGAGAGAATTAGGTTAAGAAGAACATAGTAAGCGTTGTCAGAGTTTTTGGAGAGAAAGAGGAGAAACCTAGAAGAGGCAAGAACAAGAGAGAAGAACGCAGCTTTGATTCAGGAGTTTATTCAGGTAAGGGTGAGCCTAGCTTCGATTATGTTATGCTGTAATTCATTATTTATGATTAACGAAGGGATTGGGAAAGTTTTAGAGGGAGTTCTTAAGTTAGGGTTTAATGGATTTTGAGGTATTGATGTGAGAATGATGGGAATTGATGTAGAAACCTGTTACAGAACCTAGATTAATCACTAGGACCTTAATTCTGAATGATTAGAACCTTAGTATGAGAGATTGGACGAGTTTTAGCGAGGATTTGAGCGAACCCGCAGCCTGTTCTGCGACCGCTCGCCGTGGCGAGCAGACCTACTCGCCGTGGCGAGCAGACCTACTCGCCGTGGCGAGCAGACCTACTCGCCGTGGCGAGCAGAACAGTTTAACTCGCGAGGCGAGCAACATCACTCGCCGTGGCGAGCAACCCTTTAGTGCTCGCGAGGCGAGCAACATCACTCGCCGTAGCGAGCAAGTGGCAGAATGCAATTTAAGTAGCTCGCCGTGGCGAGCAGTCCCACTCGCCACAGCGAACAATGTGGTCTCAGACCACTATGACTTGAGTTTTAGGACTCTGTTTTGAGCGAGGCTTTGAGGGTAGACTTATGGATAGTATTAGAGATGTTTAAGACCTAAATTATAACCAGTAATGATGCTGTAAGATGATTCTTAACTGTTGACCTTAATCTATGATTATATGCTTATTAAGTGAGTTATATGATTGATGTTTAAATGATATTTGTGACGATGATTATGTGCTGTGAATGTGTTAAATGTGCTGAACTGCTGCCATGTAAATGTGTTATAATTGCATGTGTTAGTCAAGAGTCGTAAATGATGTTAAGACGTTGTGTACAACTTGTTTAAGTATAAATAGTCGAGTTCATGCATTTGCATAATCTGAGACGGTGGAGCTTATGCTCAAAGCGACGGTGGAGCATTTTGCTCAAAGCGACGGTGAAGCTTATTTAAGCTTAAATATTGGTACCACATGCACGATATTTAAGGTGTTAGAGTTGCATAGTCGAGTTGCATTGTCGAGTCTTGTATTTATGACGTTATGAGATGATTTGTTATGTGAAGATGTTTTAAGATGAATTGTGTATTTGGATGATTTGAGACGTTCTTGTTCTATGTGATGAATCTTGTTGTTGTTGTTAAGCATAGATATTTGAGTTATATGCTAATATAATTGATGTGAATCTCACCCCTTCTGTTGGAATTGCCGCCTCGTGGGCAAGTGCAGGTGACCAAGTGTAGGATTGACGATGTGAGAGGTCCTTGTGAAGTCTTAGGAGCTCTGATACGTAACGGGATGGGATTTATCATTTGTTTCTATTCCTTTATGTATCGTTTTTAAATTAATTATGACATTGGTGCGAAGAACTAATCTTTTAAAGAGTTTGAATTATGTTTCCGCTGCTACATTTTGAATAAAGACGAGAAATAAATTATTATTCATTTTGTTTAAAGATTTTATGAAATGTGACATCCTGATTATTGCGATATACTCTGATTATTTAAATGAAAATTTTAAGCTGGGATTTCGGGGTGTTACAATTGGTATCAGAGCAGGTTGGTCCGTCCGGCCAATTAGAGAGTCGAGTGACGTTGTCTTAGAGTTAGAGTAGTATAGTTATATTATTCTAACTTATGGTTGCTTTGTAGAGGAATAAGATGGCTGGGAGAAATGATGCTGCTCTTGTTGCTGCTTTGCAAGCAATGGCTCAAGCGGTTGGACAACAACCTAACGCTGGTGGTAACAATGGAGTTCGAATGTTGGAGACGTTTCTGAGGAACCATCCACCTACTTTCAAGGGCAGGTATGATCCTGATGGAGCTCAGACTTGGCTCAAAGAGATTGAAAGGATTTTCCGAGTAATGGAGTGCACTGCACCTCAAATGGTTCGTTTTGGTACGCATTGTTTGGCCGAAGAAGCTGATGACTGGTGGGTTAGTGTTCGTCCGAATCTGGAGAATGAGGGTGAAGTTACTTGGGCTGTGTTCAGGAGGGAATTCCTGAATAGATACTTTCCGGAGGATGTCCGCGGAAAGAAGGAGATTGAGTTTCTGGAGCTGAAGCAGGGCGACATGTCAGTCACGGAGTATGCTGCTAAGTTCGTTGAGCTAGCTAAGTTTTATCCGCACTACACTGCTGAGACTGCTGAATTCTCCAAGTGTATCAAGTTCGAGAATGGCTTGCGTGCTGAAGTGAAGCGAGCAATTGGGTATCAGAAGATCCGTCAGTTCTCTGATTTGGTAAGTAGCTGCAGAATTTATGAGGAGGACACCAAGGCTCATTATAAGGTTCTGAAGGAGCGGAAGGGTAAACGCCAACAAGATCGTGATAAGCCTTACAGCGCCCCGGCTGATAAGGGTAAGCAGAAGGTGAATGATGAGAGGAGACCTCGGAAGGAAGATGCTCCTGCTGAAATTGTCTGCTATAGTTGTGGTGAAAAGGGCCACAAGAGTAATGCTTGTACGAGAGATGTGAAGAGGTGTTACCGATGCGGACAGAAGGGGCATATTACCCCAGACTGCAAGTTTGATGATGTTGTGTGCTTTAACTGTAATGAGGAAGGTCACATTGGGTCGCAATGCAAGAAGCCTAAGAAGGCTCAGACTACTGGGAGAGTTTTCGCTTTGACTGGTACTCAGACATGAATGAGGTAAAATTTTCGAGGACGAAAATTCTTTAAGTTGGGGAGAGTTGTAACGCCCGTTTCGATTATTTAATTAATTTTTCGAGTTTAGAATATATTTACATGATTTACGTGATTTATGTGTTATGTTGTGGTTTTATTAGGCGGGTTATTTTATTATTTAATAGAATAAGGTTGGAAATAAAAATAAATACTAAAGTTGTGGGGCTGTTTTCGAATTAGATAGAGTTGTGGGGATTAATGAGATTAGAAAGTTATATAAAGAGAGAATTAGGTTAAGAAGAACATAGTAAGCGTTGTCAGAGTTTTTGGAGAGAAAGAGGAGAAACCTAGAAGAGGCAAGAACAAGAGAGAAGAACGCAGCTTTGATTCAGGAGTTTATTCAGGTAAGGGTGAGCCTAGCTTCGATTATGTTATGCTGTAATTCATTATTTATGATTAACGAAGGGATTGGGAAAGTTTTAGAGGGAGTTCTTAAGTTAGGGTTTAATGGATTTTGAGGAATTGATGTGAGAATGATGGGAATTGATGTAGAAACCTGTTACAGAACCTAGATTAATCACTAGGACCTTAATTCTGAATGATTAGAACCTTAGTATGAGAGATTGGACGAGTTTTAGCGAGGATTTGAGCGAACCCGCAGCCTGTTCTGCGACCGCTCGCCGTGGCGAGCAGACCTACTCGCCGTGGCGAGCAGACCTACTCGCCGTGGCGAGCAGAACAGTTTAACTCGCGAGGCGAGCAACATCACTCGCCGTGGCGAGCAACCCTTTAGTGCTCGCGAGGCGAGCAACATCACTCGCCGTAGCGAGCAAGTGGCAGAATGCAATTTAAGTAGCTCGCCGTGGCGAGCAGTCCCACTCGCCACAGCGAACAATGTGGTCTCAGACCACTATGACTTGAGTTTTAGGACTCTGTTTTGAGCGAGGCTTTGAGGGTAGACTTATGGATAGTATTAGAGATGTTTAAGACCTAAATTATAACCTGTAATGATGCTGTAAGATGATTCTTAACTGTTGACCTTAATCTATGATTATATGCTTATTAAGTGAGTTATATGATTGATGTTTAAATGATATTTGTGACGATGATTATGTGTTGTGAATGTGTTAAATGTGCTGAACTGCTGCCATGTAAATGTGTTATAATTGCATGTGTTAGTCAAGAGTCGTAAATGATGTTAAGACGTTGTGTACAACTTGTTTAAGTATAAATAGTCGAGTTCATGCATTTGCATAATCTGAGACGGTGGAGCTTATGCTCAAAGCGACGGTGGAGCATTTTGCTCAAAGCGACGGTGAAGCTTATTTAAGCTTAAATATTGGTACCACATGCACGATATTTAAGGTGTTAGAGTTGCATAGTCGAGTTGCATTGTCGAGTCTTGTATTTATGACGTTATGAGATGATTTGTTATGTGAAGATGTTTTAAGATGAATTGTGTATTTGGATGATTTGAGACGTTCTTGTTGTATGTGATGAATCTTGTTGTTGTTGTTAAGCATAGATATTTGAGTTATATGCTAATATAATTGATGTGAATCTCACCCCTTCTGTTGGAATTGCCGCCTCGTGGGCAAGTGCAGGTGACCAAGTGTAGGATTGACGATGTGAGAGGTCCTTGTGAAGTCTTAGGAGCTCTGATACGTAACGGGATGGGATTTATCATTTGTTTCTATTCCTTTATGTATCGTTTTTAAATTAATTATGACATTGGTGCGAAGAACTAATCTTTTAAAGAGTTTGAATTATGTTTCCGCTGCTACATTTTGAATAAAGACGAGAAATAAATTATTATTCATTTTGTTTAAAGATTTTATGAAATGTGACATCCTGATTATTGCAATATACTCTGATTATTTAAATGAAAATTTTAAGCTGGGATTTCGGGGTGTTACATTGTAAACACCTTGAGTGAGTGAAAATCATTGAGTGTCTTGTTCTTTGGTGAGATTGGAAAAATGGGTAGAAATTAGGTTTGTTCTTTGTGAACTTGTTTAAGCTAATTTCTTGTAACCCATTTGTATCTCTTTGATAGTGGATTGGGGAGTTAAATCTCGCCCCCAGAGTAGATCATCTTGGATCAAATTGGGTCAACAATCTTTGGTGTGTTTGTTGTTTTCTTTCTTGCTTTCTTATGCTTGTGGTTTAGAGCTTTCCACTTTGATTCCTAGATTAGATTTAAGTGTTGTTATTATCATTGTTGCTTGTGATTGCTTTGATTGTGGTTACTACTTTCCTTTGGTCCACACATCATTGTTTATTGGTGTGGAATTTGAGTCCGAATTCACAACAATTGACGTCCACCGTGGGGCAAAGGAGTGAATTGATTTAGTGAGTACCATGAGTTCAAAGTGGGATATTAAGAAGTTCACCGGAAGTAATGATTTTGGGTTATGGAAGGGGAAGATGCAAGCGATGTTGATACAACAAAAGTGTGAGAAAGCTTTGAAGGGTGAAGGTGTGTTGCTGGTCACCATGACACAAGCGGAGAAGACCGAGATGGTGGACAAGGCTAGGAGTGTCATTGTCTTGTGCCTTGGGGACAAAGTTTTGAGGGATGTCACGAAGGAACCAACCGTGGCATCGATGTGGTCAAAGTTGGAGTCATTGTACATGACCAAATCTTTGGCTCATAGGCAATTCCTTAAGCAACAACTCTACTCATTCAAGATGGTAGAGTCAAAGACCGTAACGGAGCAATTAACGGAGTTCAACAAAATCCTTGATGATTTGGAGAACATTGAGGTGCAAATTGAGGACGAAGACAAAGTTATACTTTTTTTGTGTACTCTACCAAGATCATTTAAATCCTTTAAGGATACCATGCTCTGTGGAAAAGAAGGCATTGTCACCTTGGAAGAAGTTCAAGCAGCTTTTAGAACCAAGGAGTTGACCAAGTCTAAGGACTTGAGAGCGGATGAAAACAGTGAAGGCCTTAGTGTCTCAAGAGGAAATGGTGGTGGTAGAAGTAACCGGAGAAGCTCAAAGGACGGTAACAACTCAAAGTATAAGTGCTTTAAGTGTCACAAGTTTGGTCACTTCAAGAGGGATTGTCCGGAGGACAATGACGACTCCGCGCAAGTTGTGTCTGAGGAGTATGAGGATGCGGGTGCTTTGGTGGCGTGTTGTTGTGAGGATGAAGGTGAGGTTTCTCACCTTGGTATTGATGCCTTGTAGAGCGGTGATCATCTGGAGAGACGTTAAACACTCAACATCAGCCTGGAGAGGCGGTGGGAAGAATACTCAAGGATAGCCTGGGGAGGCGGTGTGAATAATACTCGTGATTAATCTTTGAGGTGGAGTGACAAGGTAAAAACATAGTATGTACGCAATTGGAAGTTGAGGTAGAATAAGCTCAACTTGAGGTGGAGTTAGTGACACCGGGAATTGTACGACTATGAAGGCCTTGGGTGTTATGCTCTAGTTGTGAGCATGTGAATTCTTCAAGAGGACAGAAGGCATTCCGGGGTTTGAAGAATCTATGGTGTTGCTTGTGTGATTACCTAAAAGACCAAGGGTGATTGGATGCAAGATGATATTCAAGGAAGCGGAAGACGTTCCGTGGTTGAAGAGGGTTTGGTGTATACTTGTGGAGCTACTTGGTGTAGTTGGATGCAAGGGAAAAGAAAAGGGAATTGGTGGTTGATGATTAAAGTGGCACCATCATCAATTTGAAGTCAAGGTGGAGAATGTTGTTTATGGCTTCAAATTTGTGTTTTGGAGAAACAGAGAAACCGTGACACGATTTCATCAACGTGTCACGATTTTCCTTGGCAGTGAGCATGGTTTTCTGAGTGCTCAATCGTGTCACGATTTTGGGAAAACGTGACACGATTTTTGACTTGTTGGGTACGTTTTTAGGATAAAGTTGGTCGTACCTTGGGTCGTACACACCAAACGTGTCACGATTTGGAAAAACGTGACAGGATTTTGACTGCTGAAGACTACTATATAAGTGTTTCTTTGCAGATTTTGAAGGATAGCTTGAAGAGAGAGAAACTTGGGACTACAAAGGAGGGAACTTTAGGGTTGAGTGTCTTTGTAGTGAGATTCTCTTGGATTAGGAAACATTGTAAACACCTTGAGTGAATGAAAATCATTGAGTGTCTTGTTCTTTGGTGAGATTGGGAAAATGGGTAGAAATTAGGTTTGTTCTTCGTGAGCTTGTTTAAGCTAATTTCTTGTAACCCATTTGTATCTCTTTGTAAGAACTCTTTAATAGTGGAATGGAGAGTTAAATCTCTCCCCCAAAGTAGATCATCTTGGATCGAATTGGGTCAACAATCTTTGCATTGTTTGTTGTTTTCTTTCTTGCTTTCTTATGCTTGTGGTTTAGAGCTTTCCACTTTGATTCCTAGATTAGATCTATGTGTTGTTATTATTGTTGTTGCATGTGATTGCTTTGATTGTGGTTACTACTTTCCTTTGCTCCACACATCATTGTTTATTGGTGTGAGATTTGAGTCCGAATTAACAACAGTATTTTAGCACAATAGTTAATATAAGATGGAGAGGGAGTAAGACAACATACTGAAAACATATCTGATCTTGATCGGTTAAGCACCTCCTTGTTGCAGTCAATGTCTTCAATAACAATGATGGATTTGTTAGATGTGTTCCTCATGACTCTCGTGAGTTCGGAGTTACTATGCATAACGCTTAAATCCAAATCATACACATCAAATTTCAGATATTTTGCCATAGCAGCAACTAGGGTTGATTTTCCTGTTCCTGGAGGTCCATGCAATAGGTACCCACGTTTCCAAGGTTTACCTACTTTTTTATATATCTTTTTCATTTTCAAGAATCGATCTAAATCATCAATTATAGCTTTCTTTAAATCAGGATCCAAAGCAAGTGAATCAAATGAAGATGGATGCTTAAAACTACTTTTAAGCCAACCACCTTGCAATGAATGGATCTTGAGAGTCCTATTATCTTCTTGCATAGCTTCATAAGTGCTTAAAACATGTGGAATATACTTCTCCATTACTTTATCTTTATGTTTCTCATCAAAACTTAACACAAACTTGTTCTCTCCAGTTTATTTTGACTTAGACTTAAAACTAAACTGATATGGATCATCTTGCATATTGGGATTTTCAGAAATACCATTGTTGGTTTTTTGAGTAAGCATCCATTGAATCTTACAGTTCTAAATATCATCTTAAAAGTGGAGAAGGAAGCATATACCTCGAACCATGATGATGATGAACCAATGTTTGTAGACGCAGAAGGAAAACGAACAAACATAGGGGATCTCATGGTGGTGTGAACTTTGACGTGAAGAGCGATGAAGAATGAGAGAGAGAGAGAGAGAGAGAGAGAGAGAGAGAGAGATAGGATTTCTGTTAGGGTTTTATATTCAACGTTTCTTGAAAAGAGGGTTTATAGATTTGTTTAGAATCTTGAAAAGAGGGTTTTCCGTTTGTAACCAAAAAATGAATCTTGGGATCCAAGAAAATCAAGGGAACAACCTACTTTTTTCTAGGATTTTTCTAAACAGATCATAGGTGGTTTGCTGAAGTAATGAAGTTAAGGCTTTAGATTGTAATTGGTCTAAGTTAACAAATCTCTCTAAAAAAATGTCCTTTTTTGTTAGAGGAAGAAAATATATTTTCGAAATGCTAACTGGTGCCCCTGAAAAGGCTATTAAAAAGGAAATTATATAGTAGTTAATGCATTGAATATATTATACCTCATTTGAAAAATCTAATAATATCTTTTGAGAGGTATATTCTATATTACTTATTATTGATTTTTTTTACTAAACTATATTACTTATTATTATTATAATTTCTTAATTTATGATTTAAACTATGTATATTATAAATACAGATTCATATATTTCCTCTCTCTTGTTTGGGGCTTCACATCGGAGGGGATTCTCTGGCTGAACATTGGTTATTCATTGATTGATCGCATTAAATCTAGATCATAAATCTGTTTTGGATTGAGCATTACTTGGTCCTTTTGAAATTGTCCTCTCTACCAATCTATTTTCTTTTCTTCGCTCTCATATGTATCATTTCTTCCATCGAATCTAATTTTAATTTTTTTCTTGGGATGTGAAGTTCAAAGAAAAATTTCTTGAGTTAAATGGGAAATAATTTGTATGAATAAGGAGATTGGTGGTTTGGGGGTTAGGAGGATTAGGGAATTCAATCTAGCTCTTTTGGGAGAGTGGTGTTGGAGGTTAAGGGTGGAATGATGCGGGTTGTGGTATGTAGTTTTAGTGGCCTGTTATGGGGATGTGGGAGGCTGAATTAGGGATGGAGGGCGCCTAGGCTCTGTTTGGTGGAAGAACTTAATTAGTATTAGTAAAAGTGTTGGATTGGGTGTTGGCAATTGGTTTGATGGTAACTTACAGTGTTGCGTTGGTAATAGGGTCTCAACTTTGTTTTGGTAGGATCCCTTGTTAGAGGGCAAGTCTTTAAAGCATATTTCGAAGACTTTTTGATCCAGCTGAGAATAAGATGGTGTCAATTGCTTATATGAGTTTTAGGTTGGAGTGTGGAAGGGAATGTGTGGAAGTGACATAGGCGTATGTTGGCTTCGGAGGAGGAGGAGGAGTGGAGGTGTGCAATTCCTTGTTGACTAACATTGTTTTGCAGGATGGTGTAGAAGACATGTGGCATTGGAATTTACATTATTCACATAAATATAGAGTCAACAATGCTTATCCTCTTTTGTCTGCAGAGTACAACAATCCCACTTTCGCTTTTTTCGATCTTATTTGGCATAAAACGATTTTGTTGAAAATTTGTCTCTTTGCTTGGTGTTTGCTTCAGAACCTATCCCCACAACATATAACCCTTTTAGGCACGATGTGCTTCAGAATTTTGACTAGTTATGTTCGGGTGGTTGCGGTTAAACTGAAATGAACATCATCTCTTCCTGAACTGTGGCTTTTGTGGATCTATTTGGCCAATGATTTCACTCTAGTTAGGCTTTGACTCGGTTCATCCGGGTCACATCACATATCATTTACTTCAGTTTCGACATCTTAGAGGTTCATCAAAGAAATATCGGTTATTAATGCATCTAATATGGTTGTCATGTGTTTAGATCATATGGAATGAGAGAAACGCGAGAATTTTTAAGCATGAAGAGTTATCTCTAAATCATCTTGAGAAAGTAAAGTTGACAACGTTTGGGTGATTAAAGGCGAATTATCATATTTTTGCTTCTGACTATCATTCTTGACGACAATACCCTCTTTGGTGCTCGGGAATAATCTCTTAGGTCTTGCTTTTTGTTTTTCTCTATTTCTAAAATTGTAAATTTCTTTATAAAATAATTAAATTTAATTATCATTTGAAGTTATAAGAAATTAAATTTTATTTCTAAACGGTGGCTTCAATTTTTGACAGAAAGTGGTGGTTTAAAGTTAATTTTTGTTATAAAAATATTTATTTACATGAAAATGGATTAAGGAGATATACAAACTTAATTTTCAAGTGAGGAGGGTGTATATATTAACATATAATGGGAGTGGGAGGAGAATGTAATTCATATATTTTAAAGAATGGTAGTGTAATTACTAAAAAAAATGATTAAAATTTTAAACTACCAACATCAAAACTCTAAGGTGGATGTATTGAATCATGATTCTAAGAGATTTTAAAAGATTTTTTAATCATCAAAAAGTTTTGTGGTATCAAGACTCTTCCCAATTTAAAAAAAGTCTTGTGTTATTCAATCAAGAATCTTTGTCATTTAAAAAAGTCTTGTGGTATTCAATCAAGACTCTTAATCACTTAAAAAAAGTCCAGCGGTATTCAAAATCATTCAAATTTCGAAGGATTGTTTAATAAATCAGATTTTGATGGATTTTGTGGGATTTTCTAGTGAAATTTTATCATGAAAAAGTCTTTCATGAAAATATGAGATTTCTTATGATTGTTTTTTTTAAGGATTTTACTATCTATATCTCTCTCTTCTCCATTCTCTCTTACTCTCTTTTCCTCTTCCCTCTCTCTTTTCCTCTCTTCCTCTCTTCCTCTCTCTCTCTTCTCTCTTCCCCCCTCTCTCTCTCCTTCCTTCTCTTTCTCTCTCACTCTCTCTCTCTAGCTTTCCCCCGTAAAAAATAAAGTAAAATAAATAAAAGAGTATTTATTGAGATTTTGTGAATGAGAATGTGTTATGATCATTTTTTTTTCAATTATTTCTTAAAATTAATAAAATTTGTTGAAATCTCTTGAAATCCATAAAATCATTTCAAATGCTTTAAAATCTTATGAATTAAATCCGTTGAAATCCTTAAAAGTCTTTTAAAATCATCAAAGTCATCAAAATCCTGCAAAGTTTTTTAAAATCCTTAAGACTTTTTTAAACAAAAATTGTCCTTTAAAATCCTAATCCAATACACCCTCCTAAGTGTGTGTTTGGGAACACGTTTTCAAGGGCCAAACTGGCGTTTGCTTTTTCAAACCATGTTTCCAGATATTTTAGTTTGTTTGGGTGAGTGAAAAGCGCTTTCAAAAACTCAGTTTTGAGACCAAAACGCCGGTACAGCTAAAGCAGGAATTCCTAGCTTCTACGGTGGAGAAAACGCAGGTACAACCATTAATTTCTGAAGTGACAGGTACTTTACCTAATTACCCATAAATTCACATCACTTCAACCTTGTATTTTACCTTAGAAATTCAACCTCACAGATCTGAATTTCCTTCTGCAAGTTGAAGGTTATTGCACAAGAAAGCTTTCAGCTTATTTGATAAGGATGGTAGAAAGAATGGAATGAAATTATTGAGAAATGAAGGAAGAAGAAATTGCAGCTGTGTATTGAGAGATGAGGAAGGGTGTAGAAACAGTGAAGAAGATTGTGGAGAAATGGAAGGGACATGCAGAAACTGAGAAAAGTGTGGTAGTTTTTTCTTTTTTTAATTGGTCGTAGTGTTTTGTTTGTTGAAAAAAGAAAATCATTGTTTTTTAAGTTGGGTTTGGGTTGCAATGATTTTTATTATAAATGTGTTTTTTTATCACCATACGTCCAAAAATGCAGCTTTGGCAAATGTAATATAATTGTTTTTTTTTTAACAAAATATAAGAAATTCTATGTTTAGGGGTGTTTGGTCATTTTACATTCAAAATCAATTTTGATTTAAACTACCCAAACAATATCAACTCATAACAATCACTTTTAAACAAGTGTATCCAAACATAAATCAATTCACCTCAAACTCACTTTTAATCAAAATCAATTTTCTCTAACTCAATTCTATCAAAATCAATTCTCGCCACCGCCATACCAAACATACACTAAGTCATTTCTCGTCTTCTCTGATGCATATATTGAAGTTAGAAAACGTATATACGTCTATTTTATTGGTTGCATCATTTTTATCTCATATACAAAATTATCAACACTAATTAAGTCATTTCTCGTCTTCTCTTGTGCATATATTGAGGTTAGAAAACGTTTATACGTCTATTTTATTGGTTGCATCATTTTTATCTTACATACAAAATTATCAACACTAATGTTGTAGGGTTATTTAACACCAAAATTTTGATGTCACAATTTTATTTTCTCCTAATTTTGTGGCGGCATAGATGCATTGTTGGACAATTTATATAGTTCAAAACTACACTTCCAAATCACATGAGTGGTTTTAGAAGCTGTGAATGATAAGTAGCATCTTTATAATATGCATCTAAATGCCATTTACTAAAGGAAAAAACATTCATGGACACCTTTTTTAGCATGTATGTGTATTATTTTTTTTTAATATGTATGTGTATTAAATTTTTTTTTAATATGTCGAGTAGAATCGATTCTATTTGAAGTTAGGATTTGTAGATTTTGATTCTAGAATTGATTTGCACACACAAGTTTATAGTACAAATCACTTTTACATGATTGTATCAAATTAAAATTCACTTTTAGTCAAAATCACTTTTAACCAAAATCAATTATACAAAATCTATTCTATCAAAATCAATTTTCCCTACCGCGCAACCAAACATGTAACACCCCGTTTTCCCAACATGTAAAATAATACATAATAATTAAAGTATTCAACTTAAAATAGGATGTCACATTTCTTTAAAATATAAGTCAAATATAAATAGAGTTAAAATCTACTCTTTATTTCAAAACATCTGCTGTCAATAACTTCAAATATGTCGCAGCGGGAAAATTGTTAAATGTTTAAACAATTACTTGGCACTAAAAGGCCTCAACATCATAAAAAACTTATTCATCAATCCATTTCAAATGGTTCATCAACATAAATCATAAAGACACGTAACAAAAAGGAAACAATGCAAGATCCCCATCCCGTTACGTATCAGAGCAACCCTAAGACGACGTGTGAGGAAGTCAACTCACATCAACAACTAATCCTGGTTATCTGCATGTTACCCACGTAGAGGCAACATTCAAACAGAAGGGGTGAGATTTCACATTCAATAATAATAAGCATATAATTCTTCAACAGAATTTAACAACATAAATAACAACAAATTTAACAATGTTAAACAACAATTATACAACATAGATGATTCGCAAAATTACTCATTAATCAACTCATTAAATATAATGGCAACTTGACAACACGACAACAACATTGACAACTCAACATCGACAACTTATGCAACGACAACTTCATCAACTTGACAATTTAATATCAACGACATATGCAACAACAACGTCATCAACTTGACAACTTATATGTATATGGTATCAATCAGGGCATAAGCTCCCTTCGCAATTGAGCATAGACTCCAGGGTATAAGTCCTCTTCTTTAATTGAGCACAAGCTTCAGGGCATAAGCCCTCTTCTTTAATTGAGCATAAGCTCCAGGGCATAAGCCCTCTTCTTTAGGGGTGAATGACAAAGCATTCCAGGACATAAGCCCTCTTCTTTAGGGGTGAATGACAAAGCATTCCAGGGCATGAGCCCTCTTCTTTAATGATGATGCATGGACTCAACAACAATACTTTGACGACCAACAACTTCAACGACATCGACAAGCAACTTACAACTTAAACGACATTGACAAACTACTTACAACTTTGAGGACATTGGCGACAATTGTGGTAACGACAACAACAGCGACTTCACATTATAATATCATATTCATCAATTATAAACAACGTCATATAACATCCTATTTAAACATCAACAATTCATCATATAACATCATATTCAAACATCAACAATTCATCATATAACATCTTTGTAAAAACATAATAAATTATACCCAACAAATTTACATGTTAAACCAAGGCTACTGGAAAGATATCACAATTATCAACAACTTTCATGTTTATAACAAAGACCAATTCAAAACAGAAACGTGTGAAACAGACGCAAAAACATGAAACAGAGAATGTTGTCACCATACAATTTCGCTAAGACCTCCTTGGAGTATTTTCATCATAACTCAAAAACTAAAAGTCATTTTCACGTCACACCAAAGCCACTGGAAAGATAACAAAATTATCTAAAACTTTTATGTTTACACCCAAAGCCAATTCTGTACCGATCAATACCAGTTTTCATTTCAATTTCGAAAAAGTTGTGCAGAAAGTCCATAAAAATTCATTGTGACCTACGTGCAGTAATTTGACCATAACTCAAGTTCTATAAATCTTTTTGACGTCAGACCAACGGCATTAGAAAGCTAACATTCATACCTACAGCTTTTGTGTTTACACCTAAGACCAATTCTGCACCGATCAATACCAGTTTTCATTTCAAAATTCGGGGCAGAGATAAAAAAAATCAGAAAAAACAACTTATATTATTCAAACTTCACATTCATTCAAAATCATCACAATCATCAACAACAACTCAACATAATTCATATCCAATTCATAATATGACATTAACAACAATAATCATCAACAACCACAACTCATAATCATGAATCCAACCACAAATCGACAACAACATAACATAAATCATCAATTATCACTCTTAACCCTAATTCTCCAATTCTCAAAAACTAAACCTACAACATGTTAAATGAAATTTTCAGAATCATAGACTCAAGATTGTTGAATGATAGTCCCACCCTTACCTTAGATTGATTGATTGCAAGGATTCTACAGATTTTTCTTCTCTGACTCTTCTCTTCTCTAGGTTTCTCCTCTTTCTCTGATTCTACAGTTTGTACGTAATATCCTTTTCTAACTCTAACTCTCCTTTTTATATAAACCTTAACCTATTTATTTTCTCTCAATCCCAATTCTGCCCCAAAGCCTCATTATTCTAAATAATTATATTTCTCCACTAAATATATTCTTCCACTAAATATATTTCTCCACTAAATAATAAAATAAAACCACTTAATAAAATATCAACATACCACATAATCAAATAAATCATATAATTTGATTCTATCTTAATAAAATAATTAAATAAACAAATATAGACTACTAATGTATAAATCAACACATAACAAAAATATCACTTATCAAATAAGTTAATTAAATTCTAGAAGGACAGACTCTAAACTCAAATAAGTAAATAAAAAATAAAAATGGGGCGTTACAAAACACACGTTAAGCTACACATGAAGTTTTATAGTTATTTGCGCTTGAAAATATTATATCGAGCCTCTGTTTGGTACTACGTTTGTTAAACACGAGTTTGATTAAAAGTGTGGCAAAAAATCATGTTAACTTAGAAAACTATAAACTGGTATTTAGAGCTTCTGTAAATCACGAAAAGAACCCATCAAGCATGTAAGCATGTGTTTGTGTGTTGTAAACAAGTAATCAAACATGCATTGAGTTAAACTTTGCAAAATAAAAATTGTCATGTGTACCTAACACATCAGCATCCGTTAGTGAAAGTTAACATTAGGAAAGTGTGGATGAATTTTTTTAGAGGGATCAGTACTAGACAAAAAGTAGAGGTATTATAATGATCAAAAACATATTTTACCTATAACTTTTATTTTATTTTCTTTACGATTTTTTGTTGATGACCTAAGTATATTTGTTGTCACGATTTTCCAAAATCAATCGGATGAATGTGGCCTCAAGGAGAACACCGAAGCAAGACCTTAAAAAATGTATACGATGATGCTATTTTTTTGAAGTAAATACGATGATGCTGTTATGAGCGATGTTGCTGGTATAGTGGTAGAATTCAGGAAATATTCATGTCCCCACGTGTCCTTGTTGTGTGAGAGAGGGTGAAACAATCATTCATGTCCTCCGTGATTGTGTGCACGCCACTTAGGTATGGTTCAAACTTGTCCCGTTTAATTATATAATTAATTTCTTCTCTTTTGATTGTAGGGAGTGGATTTTTAACAATCTTAATAAAAAAAGGGATTAGAGATAATCCAGCTACTTGGAAGACTACTTTCATGACAACATGTTGTTAGTTGTGGACTTGGCGAAACAAATCTATTTTTAAAATAGGATTTCAACGACCAAGTAATCCAACACTGGTAATTCAAAAGTTTACATGAGAGATATAAGACAATACAAAGTTGGTGCGTAAGAGTCCTCATCAAAAGGAAACTATACACATCGGTTGGATGCGACCTCCAATTGGTTGGGTTAAGCTTAATCGTGATGGTGCTTGGAAGGGATTTGGTACTCTTGCAGGGTGTTTAGGGCTTCTTCGGAACTCTGATGGTAGATGGATCAAAGGCTACTTCAAGAAGATTGGAATGTGTGATGCTTTTCATGCCAAAATGTGGGGAATGTACCTAGGTTTGGACATGGCGTGGAGGGAGAACACCACTCATCTTATAGTGGAGAGTGACTCAAAGATCTTGGTAGACATGATTACTGAAAATTGCAATTTTAGTAGAACAACTCCTACTTTGGTCAAGCCCATTCGAAAGCTTTTGAGTTTAAGTTGGACTGTCAAAATTACCCGCACTTGGCGTGAAGGCAGCAAAAGTGCAAATTGACTTGCTAATTTCAATATTTCGATGGATTTTCTAAATTTTCACATTATTGACTTGCATGCCTAGGAACGTACGTTTAATTTCTTAGTTTTCTTTCTCTTTGCGTTTTGCCTTCTTTTGTACCCAAAAAAAATCATGAAATATTGACGAAAAAGCATTTTAAAGATTAAACATCTACGAAATATTTTTAAAGGGATTTATATATAAGAGAAATTTTGATCTTATTATTTTTACCATTTTGCGGAAGTTATCTCTCTATTTAAAAACACTTTTGACTCATCCGTCATCTTTTTTTAACTAAAAAACTGACGTGTGATATCTAATACGATGATGGAAAAAGGTAACAAAGTGAAATTATAAAAAAAAAAAATCACTTAAGAACTTCATTTAAAACATGTAATATCGCAATATTTTAGACCAAATATTTGAAGAAATGCCCACAAGCATAAAATTTTAAAATAGAGAGACTAATTCTACGATAAAACATAACACATTTTATAAGGATTACAAATAAAATAAAGAATAGTGCAAGGAAAAAATAATTGTATGTTGTATATGCAACCATAACTAATTTATTTTTTCAACAAAAACAACCTTTAAATATTTGAAAAGGATAATAAATAAATAAAGACTGATAAAAGGAAGATACACTCCGAGTTGACATACAAGTTGAAGAAGATGAATGCCAACAACACTCATTTTTAAACACTTTTTTTAGCATTCATCCTTTTATCGGATGAAATCCATGTATGTTTCGTCATTTTTGTATGTTCTATTTTCTGTGTGTAGATTCGCAATAATTTAAATCAATAAAAGAGCGAGTATTAAAAAATGTGTTAAAAAAAGTGTTGCCAACAATTTATCGTGACCATAGAAGCTAGAATTGGTTGCTTAATGTAAACCCATATATTTTCTATGTATGAAAATTGATCCACTTCAAAGCATCAACCAAACAACTTTACAACATGGTCAAACCATGTTTGACTCATGCCAATGCACGTTCATACCAACAAAAGAATTTGCTTAATTTGGACCACTAATCGGCCTTCATCCATCTCTTACCAAAAAAAAGGGGATCAAGTTCTCATCTCTTGCTCCTAAACTACCAAAGGAATGGGAAGCTTCTACGAATGTGTCTGCACACAATTATTCAATTGACCGAGACATGTAGATGTATTTGCATTTCTATATATTAAGAGACTATAATGACAATGTCACAAATATCAGTTTAGATCTGCAATCTGTCTGGAGTTGGGGTTGCTCATTAAAGCCTCCTTCCCCCATTTCGTCATCTTGTATTATCATCTTCTCCCTCTTGAAAATGTGTGAAAGGGACGACAAACCTTTATCTTATTCCCCTCCATCTTCTTGTACCACCGATTTAGCATTAGTTGTCTAATTTTTTTTGTAATAAGTATTATGTTGATGTAAATGTATTATGAATTATTGATCAAAAAATAAAATATGTTCCATTTGTGACAATTTATATCATGTCTCTTTATATTTATGTCATTTTGTCGTTTTTATTTATGCCATTTTTATAATTTATGTCAATGTTTTGTTAAAACGGGTTAAACATGAATCAAATTTTATAATCCGAAATACATCACAATGAAATTTGGATTATATAATTCAAAAAGAGTATTTCGGAGGGTGTGTGAGAAGTGAGGAGAGTGGGAAAAGAAATCCCCAATTATGAGTGGGAACTTTCTTTATCTACAATTTTTCTAAAGTTACACATTATATTGGAAGCATATTTTTAGACCATAAAATTTGGCTAAATGTTTATTTCTAAAGTTTACAAAATATGTATTTTTTTTATCTGAAAAAAAAGAAGTTATGATAATTCAGAGTTCGATTAGGAGATCAACAAAATCTGACAAAAAATTAATTTAGATAAAATGCAAACTCGGATTATTTTGAACGATTCATTCGTAATTGTAGCTCATTAATCTCTAGAGCTCAAATATAGTGGAGAAAGTTTCTCCCAAATCTATGCGCTCGAACCTCATATCTACATTATAGGACATTTTAGTGCATGTTTGGTATAATAATTAGTTTGTGAGAATCACGATGGCTCACTACAATTTTGCAAAAGCTAGTAACTATATGAAAGCATTGATTGTTGATTGCATCAAATTCCAATATGTGGTTTTTGGATAGTCATGTTTTTTATGGTATCGATCGAATTTTTCAATGACTAATATCCATAAGAAAATTTCATTGGTCACCTTTAATAGGATCTCTTCTTCCGACCATATTTTTCTCATTCACAACGGTCGAAAAGACTTTGTTTAAGAGATTATTCAAAGTTAGTTATACTCGAATCAATGTAACGTTGCTTAATGGTGTGTTGCGGACAAAATTGTAGTACAATGTGCATCCTAATCGTAATTTTGTTTTGCATATTGCTTGCGCATAGATAAGGAGGACTAGTCATAATAATTTGGGAGAAAAACTGTACTTGTCCTTCATCCTTCATAACTTAAAACGCATAAATCCACGCAAAAAAACTCATATTTTGCCTCGATCATAAGTAAACTTCTAAAGTTCCCAAATAATTCATATTCGCCTCTCGATGGACCTATTTTAACTTTGCATCGGCTCAATCTGAATCAACCAAATCAAAATTGTGTTGACCAAAAACAAACCAAACTATTGAATGATATCTGAAAACTCTGCCACCATCATATGTATTTTAAATTGTTGAAATTGTAATGGATATTAGAATAGAATCTAACCAAATATGTAGCAATGAAGTTTTACATCAACTCAAGAAGCAAGTGCATAACATAAATAAAAACTAAAATAACTTTAGGCATTTTTAATGTCAGTAATTTGTCACACCACTAAGCATCAGGCTCTAAACTTGCTGACTAGTCTCTTCATTCACAACAACTTCTGAAATGTCAATTCCTTGAAGAAATTTAACAAGTGCTCCAAGAGCAACATCAGGATCTTCACTTCTCAATAGATACTCTGCCACTACAGCAGGTGTGACATCAACCTTTTCCAATAACTCTTCAATTTGTTCAAGGAGTGAGTGATGATTTCCTTCAATGTCCAAATAATTTGAAGCTAAGATTCTGAATGCTTTGGCCTTAAGAAAGGACAAGTGAATATGCATGTCCATACGACCAGGGCGCAACAATGCTGGGTCTACTTTGTCTTTATGGTTCGTCGTAAATATCAAAATTCGTTCCTCTCCACAACTTGACCACAATCCATCCATATAGTTCAGCAGACCAGACAGAGTAAACTTTCTAGGCATGTTCTTAACCACCTATTCCACAATTTCAAGAAAAACAGGTAGTATTTAATTATTTACATGTTTATAAAGGTCTCATAATAAAGTACTAGTTTAAGACAATGCATATTTCCTTAACTAGCAAAATGTAAGTCCTTTACCATTTCATTTCAGTTGTTAATTACATAAATTTGATTTTTATAATTCATAAAAGATATTTGTACTCACATCTTAAAGAACCAGAATACTTATTCACTTGTAATAGATTACTAGGTTAATATACATTTTTGGTTTACTTTTAGAAAATACACAACAGTTTTTAAAAAAAAGAAATGGACATACTAGTGTAACTTTTGCAAAATAAGAGATTATTTTGAAATAAAAATACTATAATTATAAATGGCTCAGTCAAAACTTATAAATCTAAAAAATAAGACAACTGAGGCAGATAAAATTCTTAACAGTTAAGAAACCAAACTCAAACTAAAAAACAAAGAGATAATATTTTAGCAGAATATTTATTTAAAAAACATTTACAAATTGAATCATTTGTTTAACATGAGATAGAGGAGTAACACAACACAACTAACCTTAACCCCATCTAAAAAATCCATATCTGGAAACTTGTCTGGTTTTGCACGATCAAGCACCTCTGAATTGCAATCAATGTCTTCAAAAACAATGATAGATCTGTTAGATGTCTCTCTCATGGCTCTCATGAGTTCTGAGTTAGAATACACTGAGCTAAGATCCAAATCATACACATCAAATTTCAAATACTTAGCCATAGCAGCAATAAGACTAGATTTTCCAGTTCCTGGTGGACCATACAATAAGTAACCACGTTTCCAAGGCTTACCAACTTTTTTATACAACTTTTTCCTCCTCAAAAACCTATCTAAATCATCAATTATAGAATATTTTAGAACAGGATCCATAGCAAGTGAATCAAATGAAGCAGGATGTGTTAAATCACTTTGTTTCCATGGTCCAGATTGCATAGAATGAATCTTAAGAGTTTTATTTCCTGCTTTTATAGACTCATAAGTGCATAAAACATGTGGAATATACTTCTCCATTACTTTATCTCTATGCTTCTCATCAAAACTTAACACAAACCCATTTTCATCATAGTCTTTAGACCTATGCTTATACTCCTTTTTGGGATTATCAAAACCATCATCATTGTTGGAATTTTCAACAAGCCTCCATTTAAGCTTGATATCATCAAACTCATCCTCCACTACTTGTTTTCCATCAAAAGCTAGAACTATGTTGTTATGTTTGGATATTTTTCCAACTTTGAGGGATTTGTAAGTGTTGGATATTTTAGTAGGGATATACTCTTTGGCTGCATAGTAAAGATGGTTTGTACTTCCATCCCAAAACTGATCAATTTGAAGTGAAACTTGGTTATTGGGTTGGTAATCTGTGAAGAAACGTTTTAGCTTTGAGATGATGAAATTTCTAAGTTTTAAGGGTATGAGATCATTGATTGCAGTTCTTAATAGCATCATGAATGTGGAGAAAGCAGCATATACCTCAAACCATGATGATGCTGAACCAATGTTTGTGAATGAAGAAGAGAAACGACCAACCATTGGGGGTCTCATGTTGTTTATGTCTGTGTTTGTGTTTGTGTTTGTTCTATAACTTGACACTTCTATTTATACTGATTTCTATTTCTATTTCTATTTCTATTTCTATTATACGATGAAAAAGTGGTAATTGTTTATAAAAACTTTTTTCACTTTAATTTTGAATGAGGTTTTCTCAATAGTGTCACTCTGTCAGCATTCACTACATTATTAGATCAATTTACTCTATTTTGTCCTACACGGCTTGGCCCTTTTTTTATATTTAATTTCGGTGAATTTTCATGGGCCTTGGAAGATTTATGTCAATTTTAATCAATTAAAAATGAATATGCATTAAATAATGTATTCTTAACGTTCAGTTTTATCAATATATTATTTTGCTTTTTTAAAAAATAAGAAAAAAGCTCAATGCCTTAATGCCCAAGTAAGTTTTTTTATTTTATGAAAGTCAATTTAATAACTGTGAACAGGCACATTCGAAGAAGCTTCCCCTTCTTTTCATCGAAACAAGAGAATCTTCACATTCATGTGCAAATAGTAGGGGACCTTAGGTTGTATTGTGTTTGGATAGGAAAAGAAAATGTGAGGAAAGATAGTAAAAGAAAATATTATTGAAGGAATGAAAGTTAATAGAAAGTGAGTGGAAAGTATGATGATTTTTTCGTTGTTTGGTAGAAATAAAAGTGAATAGAAAAGGAGAGGAAAGAAAGTGATATATTTAATAAATGTCATAAACATTCTTACATTATAATAAAATATTATCAATGTAAAAACATATGTTAATATTTATATAATATAAAATATTATTATAGGATTTATTTATTAATTAAATTATCGATGCATTATTGTCATTAAATAGTATTTATTGCAAATCAAGATACATTTGGTACTTTAACGACTATTGCAAGCATAACTGGAAAATAACTTAGGCACATCAACCAAAGCAAGGGTAAGAATGTCCATTTGAAAAATTGAACAATCTTTCAGCTTTCTTCTCAATTTTGGACGGAAAGTTTTTATGCTGTGGGGCCCACAAAAATAATTCATTCCTCGCTCAAACTAGAGAAGCTCAATTCCCTATAAACTTTCAATCCTTTCTAGCATCTTTCCTTCTACTATCGGTTGATCCAAACACACCGTTAAACTTTTGTTTTCGTTCATGTGCAAATAGTCGGGTAACTTAAACTTTTGTTTTGGTAGATGATGAGAAATTAACCTTTTAGTGATCGTATTTTTTTTTTTTTACAAAACTAAGAGAAACAAAGGAAAAAAGAGAACAAAAAAAAAAATACGGAACCAAGTTCTTGCAAAGTCGGAAGCTAAGAGATCAGATAATTATGTCAGAGAGGAGGTGTGAACAACATACTCCAAGGTAGAAGAAACATCTTTTTGCTAGGAAATATGCACAACTATTTCCTTCTCGAAAAATGTGATCAATGGAAGCTAGCCAATCAAGATTTGAGGAGATCCTTGATGTCTCGAATCAACATAACATACTTATGAAATATAAGGATTAGCTCTTTGAGAATTTGAATACAATAGAGAGAATCCGTGTAGCAAAAAACCTCTTGAAAGTTCAGAAAACCTTTTAGTGATGGTATAAAGTTTCGTAAATTATTTCTTTTAAACAAACGAAGCAAAATTAATTAAAAATTTAAAATTAATAGTACAGTTAAATGATTTAATATTTACATTCTTCAGTTTTTTTACTGAGAGATGTTTTAAAGGAAAAGAATTGGTCGTTTATACAAGAGTCATTGTCTGTATTAATTGATTGATAAGTTTCCTTAAATACCCTTGAGTTATTAATGTGGTTAATGAATTTTATTTTTACAAAACAAAACTTAATCTTCCCCATACACGGGGTCATTAATAAACACGCTTGCTAAATCACAGGTTTCAGAGGCACATAGAAGGATTTAACGTTTTACGTTAGTTTTTAGACTAAATTACTGTTTTGGCCTACAAACTTTTAAAATAGCAATTTTGACCTTTCAACTTTTGCCTCTTTTACTAATGTGGCGTCAACTTTGATTTTGATCAAATTGACGCATACGTGGACACTAAATATAGAGTTTTCAACCTTATTGCTTTGGTTTCTCAATCAAATCAAAGGAATAAACATAATTGGTTTTGGTTGAATTTCTGCGTAATGATTTAAACCCTTGTGACTTTGTAGCAAGCGAAATGTTAATTTTAGATACTTTGATTGGCGGAAGAAATTAAAATCAAGTGATCGACAAAGTAAACTATCCAGAACTTGTACCAAAATAAGAGGAAAAAAAAAATCTTTGTTAATTCGTTTTGAATAAAGATTAGTAGACACCTTTAATATGTACACCCCTTTGTATTCCTCTAACAATTTTCCGTTAACCAAATGTATGATTTGTGTGACCATATTATTTTTTCAGTTGCGTGACCACTATTTAAAAGCTAAAAAATGTGGTCACGCAACTAAATTGCGTGTGACAACTATTTTCCACTTAGTTAATCAAATAAATTCTGGAAAATTAGTGGTCACGCAACTAAAAAAATGTGGTCACAGAGAACATATTTGGTTAACTAATAAAATTTCAGAGTAGTACAAAAGGGTGTAGACATCAACTATGTCTTTCTATCATTGCTCATTCGTTTTAAGCAGCAACATTTTTGTTTCTAGACGCCGTTTTTCAAAACTACCGGTTCATCTAGTCTTTGCTTAAAAGGCAAAGAACCTTAAAGCTTTGTTGTTGTAATGTTTTGTTAAAAGGCAAAGAATCTTAAAGCTTGATGTCACAACAGCAAAATTAAAATCTTAGTCTAGATAAGCAACATTTTTGTTTCTAGACACATTTAGTAGCTCTTTAAATCTTATTTGATGATGACCATATCTGAACATAGTACAAACTAGATCCTCTTTTAATTCCTCAAGTCCTAACACCAACATTGCTCTTGTTAATCCCACCAATTCATTTGTGCTTGCAACTAACCTTACATTTTCTTGATTGCTGCTGTTTAAGTTCTATTTTATTGTTGTTATTATTCTCACACGTCACCTTCCATCTTCTTCTTCTTAAGTAATTTCACAAATCCTTCAAGCATCGCCTTAGCATCTTCGTTCTTCATCAATTATGTTGGTGATTTCCAAAATCATAGAATCACTTTAGATCAAAAGTTGTAACTCTTCATGAGAACCTTTCATATACATTATAATCTTTGGTAAAAAGGTGCTTAATGAACCTTGACATTGATTCAAGTGTGTATGGTTATAACCTTTGGCAAAAAGTTGTTTAATGAACCATAACATTGATTCAAGTCAAAGGGGTGTCTTCTTTCATGTGAAGGGTCATATAATGCACTATAAATATTTGATATTTGGGCATTAGTTCGATATATTGCAACACACAACTTTGGACAGAATTTTGTTACATTAACAACATAATTCTTCATCATTCTCTTACTCTAAATCATCCATCAATTCTCTAATGCATGAGTGAATTTCTGAAACCATAAATCTGTAAAATACTGTTAGGAGATACGCTTGGTGTGGTTGTGCAATACACGTCAAGGAACTCATAGTATCCTGAAGGGGATCCGCCGGTCATTCCTTATTGCATCTAATACACAGTTATTGGTGGGGGCGAATCGAACCTAAAGGTTAGTGTGGCAACCCCATACGCTTTGAGTTTTACATGCATAATCATTAAACATTTCAGGTTCCAAGTGCAGCAGCCTCTTCCCAACAAACAAGATACTCCCTCCGTCCCTATATGTAACCACCTATTTGATTTTATTTTTGTCCCTAAATGTAAACTCCTTTTCAAATTACTAGATGTATTTATTATTTTTTTCCTAAACATACCCTTAATTAATACTACTAACTTATCTTGAAATTTGAAAAGTCAAATTTAATACACATACAAACAAAGGATAATTTGGTAATATTAATACACAAAACAGACACATTAATTACACTGACAACTTTTCTTAAGAAATGTGAAAAATGTAAAGGGAGTTTACATTAAGGGACGGAGGGAGTATATAACAAATTCATCTGCCACTTGTGCTGGTGTTATATGTATATCTTCTATTAGTCCTTCAATCTCTCCAAAGAAGTGGTTATCATGATAAATTTCCAAGTAATTTGCGGCCAAAATTTTGAAACCTTCATAAGAACAATGGGTCATGTGAATGTGCATGTCCATTCTTCCTGGCCTTAAAAGTGCTGGATCTAATCTTTCTTTGTGGTTTGTTGTAAATATGATAATTCTCTCATCTCCACAACTTGACCATAGTCCATCTATGAAGTTCAGTAATCCAGATAATGTCAACTGCATCCATCCATCATAATCAATTTGAGGCTCTAAATTATTTTAGTTTCTAATTTTGTTGAAAACCAAGAAGCATGGAACGTGTGCTATGGAACGAAGTAGCATGATAAATGCTGTCATGGTTACATAGGATGAGAAAATGGAAGATGCTGAAGGCATTTTCTCTTTGAAAAAACATCATTTTTTTTTATAGAAATGGTAGAAGAAATTATGAGGGATAAAAGTGAAGGCATTTCCGTTGGTATTTATTGAAAATCAATAGCTAGGTGCAAGTATGAAAGTTGAATCCTGTTGTGTTGTGTGTTTGATTCTTTTACTTTTTGAATAAACAGTGATCCACAATACTCATGATTCTTTTATGGGTATATTTATTCGATATAGGTGTGATAAAGAAGAAAGATACATGTTAAAACGACCAAAGAGACATGTTTACAGAATGCTATGATGTATTTAATTTTAAAAAATTACTTTCATGACATATGCTGGGGAGGGATGATTTGAGGAGAATTTATGTCGGAAGGTGGGGATCAGTGGCGGAGCCAGAAATTGTAGAGTGTGGGTAAAAATTGCACATTTTCTGCGAATAATTTTATAGACTTCCCATATGTTACTTCCTTCCTGCGGATATACCTTTCTTGCGGATTCTAAAATCCTAAGAAAACAATTATCCACGAAGGTATTACATTTACCTGGGAACCTACGTTTCCTGCGGAATTTACACCGAAATCCGCAGGAAAAGCGAAAAGTTCTAGTAATGGAGACGATACTTTCTTTAGGACATATAGGTGATTGGGAGATGAAGCTTATTGTGTAAAGTTTCAGCGTCTTTTTGAGTTGTCAGATTATAAGGGATTAATAGTGGCGGAAATGGTGAGGTTAGGGTGGGGGAAAGATGGTGATGCTTGGCGCTGGAGAAGGAATTTGAGGGCGTCGAACGAGGATTTTTTAAATGAGTTCAAGGTTGTTCTTCTTGATGCATCTTTGTAGGTTGGTTTATCAGATTGTTGGATTCGGTCTTATGAGCCTGATGGTTAGTATTCTCTTGTGTTGCGTATAGAATCCTTACGAGGTAGATTTCTGATATGGAGGTAGTAGCTCCGGACTTCATTTGGAATCGGTCTATCCCTTTGAAGGTATCTTTGTTCGTGTGCAGTTTACTGCATAACAAAGTTCCTACTAAAGAAAATCTTCTCAAACGTCGCATTATTTCACATGATGACCAACTTTGTGTTAGTGAGTGTGGACACATTGAGACTGTGTCTCATCTTTTTATCGACTATCCATTGTTTGGTCCCTTATGGTATGATGTTTGCCGTTGACAAGGCATTGCTTCAGTTTATCCTCATAATTTTCTAGACCATCTTATTCAGTTTGGTAACATTGTCGGCACTTCAAAAACAAATGTTACATTTTGACCATGAAAGGACATAAATAGCAACAAAAAAAAATCAAACAAACCAACCATTACTCTTCAACTTATAGATAGTGTCAAGTTATTATCTTTCTGGTGGTTTCTGGTGGTTAAAAGCACATTTGAGCACTTTGCTTTCGACTACCATAGTTGGTGATGTCAATCTTGGTTAAGCATGTGCATTGGTTAATTGTATAGTTTATTTTTGTTTTTGTGTCTTTGGGTTTTTTGAAAACTTAGGGTTTTCACTAGCATGCCTTGTGTTTGAGATTGATATTTTAATTCATTCTAGCTTAAAATAAAGGCTTAAATATTACACTCGTCCCTGCAAATATGGCCCGTTTAAGTTTTGGTCATTATAAAAAAAATTCAGAAATTAGTCCCTGCAAAAAATTCTTTCTTTTAAAAATGCCCCTGAACCCATTTAAGTCAAACCATGTCACCAAGATGCCTACGTGGCGCACGCTGACTGTGCAGTTATGCCCACGTGGCATCTGACGTGGCCTTTAAATTAATTTTAAAATGTGAAAACAATTTAAAATATTTGGAAATTAATTTTCGAAATAAAAAAAATTAGAAAAAATCGAAATTAATAAAAAAAATCAGTTTGTTATTTTTTAAATAAAATAATATGGATTTTAATTTTCCAAATTAAAAAGAAAAAAAATTAGAAAATATTTTCCATAAATTATAAAAACAAATTCGAAATTAAAATAAAAGATTTTTTTTATCTTTTTCGTAAATTAAAAAAAAAACAAAAAGTTACATAATTTTTTTTTAAAATTTTAAAAAATTTATCTTCAGATTTTTCTTTCAAAATTAAAAATACATTTTAAAAAAATCTGGAAAAAAAAGTTCAGAATAAAAAAAATCAATAAGAAAATATATTTTCCAAAAATTAAAAAAAATGAATTTTTTTTTCATTTGTCTTTTTAAATTAAAAATATTTTTCTAAAAAAATTTGGAAATTAATTTTCGTAATTTACAAAAAATAAAATTCAAAATAAAATTTTGGATAATAAACATTTAAATATGTTGGAAAAAATTTATTTCAAAAAATATTTTTTGATTTTTTAAAATTTTGGAAAATTAATTTCCAAATTAGTTTCTGTTATTTTAAATTTTTGTTTTTAATTTTTAAAACAGAAAAAGATTTTTCAAAAATTAAAAATCATTTTTTTAAGGCTAAAATATGGTTTTGGTCCCTGCAAATATGTCTAGTTTTGGTTTTAGTCCCTGTAAATTTTTTGTTTTGTTTTTAGTCCCTGCAAATATGTCTCGTTTTGGTTTTGGTCTCTGGCCCCACTTTTGTGATGATTTGCACACGTGGCAGATGATGACTGATCCCATTTATTAGATAAATAATCCCTGCAAAATCTTTTGATTTTGAAAAAGATCCCTGCAAAATATTTTACTTTTGAAAATAGTCCCTTGAGGGACTATTTTCAAAAACAAAATATTTTGCAGGGATAAAAAACATTTTTTTTTACAGAGACTAAAACCAAAACTAGGCATATTTGCAGGGACCAAAACCATATTTTAGCCTTTTTTAATTTTAAAATGCCACGTGGGCACAACTGCACAATCAGCGTGCGCCACGTAGGCATCTTGGTGACTTGGCTTGGCTTGAATGGGCCCAGGGGTATTTTTAAAAGACATAATTTTTTGCGGTGACTGATTTCTGAATTTTTTTTTACAAGGACCAAAACTTAAATGGGATATATTTGGAGCGACGAGTGCAATATTTAAGCCAAAAAAAAATTAAAGAAAATTTGGTTTTACTTATGTAGTACACAAAAAGAAATTTATTGGTGTTTGAATTTGGTTTAAGACTTGAAAATAAAAGTGATTGATTATGATTCTAAACAATTAGGAATTTATATTCATTGATATTAAATTATCTAACATGAGCAATAATCCTAGTTCCAGTTCACACGACCTATTTTTCAATAGTAGAAAATTCGTATACTCGGTCCAAAATTGATCAGATAAAAAACACTAAATTGTGATTCTCCACAGTTATTTAAATTTAATTTTTAATCAAATTAAAAATAATAGTCTTTTTTAGGAGAAACGCAAAATAATAGTCTTTTACCTCTTAACCCACTTGTGAGAGATAATTAAGTAAACCACTTAATTATACATTAAGTAATTTAGTTTTAATGCCTTAAGTTAAAATAATCTTTTAATTATTTATAAATACTTTTTTTTTACATATAAATACTATATATATACTAAAAATAATAAGAAATAATGTAAAATTTTCTAAAGAGGTAGAAAGTGTATGATGCTTTCTGAAGATGATACATCATACATAAGTTGATAAGTGTAGTTGATATATTTGTTGAGAAAATTTTAAGAATTATACAAAATATTACACCATGAGTGTATATGAAATAACTGTACAACACCCTTTGAAGAAGAAAAAAAAATCCCATGTAACTCTCCACTTTTTTTTGTCAAGTTGTCCAACCCGTATTTGTTCTAATACTTTTATGCTATTTCATCTATATACAACGGCTTCTCTTCCACAAAAAACTACATGTTGGTAGGATAGTGTTCTTCTTACTTGATGATATACTATGAGAAGATCAAGAGGTTTAATATAGGAGTGAAAAAATCGAGGGATTTAGCTCTCTCTTCCACCAAAAATATAGGAGAAAGTGAATAGAATAATTTATATTTCTATAAGATGATAAAGAAAGTTGAATTATTTATTAGTGCTGCAAGCCACTTACACCATATTCTTAAAAGTTTTTATCAACCGTAACTATCAAATAATTATGATTTTATATAAGGTGATTCCAAAATACAAAAGTGATGTTTATACTAATGAAAAACCAAGTAAGTTCAAAGGATAAACTCATTAGTTATATTTTCTAAAATTGCAAAATGTTACTCTATATTAGCATTACATAGATGATATATAAATCAATTTCCTAAATAATTAAATGATCTACTTCCTCTAATAAAAATAATCAAATGTTCCATTAGTTTACGTTATTTTCATTTTCCATTGAACTTACATGTTCATGCTTGATTTTCAAATGTAACCTTTCTTTCAGAAGGAAAAAAAAAAGTAGAATTAACATTTAGCTCTATAATGTTTGATTTTTCAATTTCTAATGAAGCACTATTAATATGAGATTGCTTTTAATACCAATAGATCAAATGAAATTAAAATGTGATAACCTAAAGATTAGTTTTGAATTAATAATGATGCGATAAGAGGAATAATGGATACCTTTTATATATTAGCATCATATATATAGTGAAATATGATCTCTTACAATCTGAAAAATAAAATAAGAAATATACAATAACTTTAGTATAAATGAAGAATAAAAAAAACTTTGTTAAATATGAATATGATAGTTTATCAATATAGAATCCTGGTGAATACATTCACAGTTTAAGTAAAATTGTGAAATGTGTAGGAATGAGTGGATATAAAAAGTGAATCTGAAAAGATTATCACTTTGTGGGTTATGATGGAGGAATGTTGTGGGTTATAATGGAGGAATGTTAACGGATATTCTTTTAGGTTTATGGACGTTTCTTTTTAATGAAAGTTGATTTAATTTCTTTGTGATTTTTTTTATATGTAATTAGACATTAAATTGATATAGTATAGCGGAGAATAGGAAGGTTTTAAGAGAGATTATACATTTAATTGATATAGTGGAAAATTGCAAGATTCAAAAGAGGGAGATAACTCTTTTTAGAGTGCCAAATAAGTACAATGGAAGCCTAAGAATAGTTCAAGTTTTTAATTCAAAGATATATATAATATATAATATATAGATAGATGGATGGAAAAAATTTGGTGGACAATTTTTTGTGGACACCTCATAAAATGGATGTACCTTGATAGAGAAATAAATAGAAAGAATGTTATAGAAGTGGTAGAGTTGTGATTGTGATAACAAGAGAAATAAATTTTTGCTTCTAAAATAAAATAGTGATAAAGAAAGTGTTGAATGGACGATTGAGAATATAAGATGTATAAATATTATTGTCGTTAAAATATGAACTTTTTGTTCAAACAACAAAGATATATGGTTCTTTAAAAAAACAATGACATATAAACACTTCAATTTGGTCAAAATTTGTTGAACATTTTATTTTGAAGAATGATATATGAACAGCATATTTGTACAACATCAACTTATTTACTATTTTTTAATATATTTTGATTAATTTTGATTTCTTTACTCCTCACAATGTAATATGATGTTGTATTAGTTGTCCAATTTAAATTGTACAAATAACATATTTTTAATTTTATCTTCATCTTTATCTTCACATCAGATCATCATTATATAACATATATCACATTATATTTTTTTTGAAAGAAACATAAATCACATTATTGTTTCTATTTCTGATGTTGAAATGTTTGGATATATATCCACAACATTTCCCCAGTTACCATTAATGTTACTACAACAATTTTACACAATTGTATATATTGTCCACTTAGTGATGCTATAGTACAGTATCAAACACAATATGTCCCCCATTATTTACTTCTCATATATATATATATATAGTAGTTAAAAGAGTTCTAGTACAGTTTGGACAGAAACTTACTAGCCTTTTAACAAAAGATTAAAACAAACAAATTAAAACCTTAAGCATATCATTTTTGTTTCTAGACACAATTAGTACCTCTAACAATCTTATTTGATCTTGTCCATAGCTGAACACAATTACAAACTAGAACCTCTTTTATAACCTCTTGTCCTTCTTTGAGTAACAACAACATTGCTCTTGCTATTCCCACCACCTCGCTTTTGCTTGCAACCAACCACCTTACGCTTTTTAGATTGTTGTTCTATTTTATTGTTATTATTCTCACACACATCACCTTCCATTTTCTTCCTCTTCAACAACTTCACAAATCCTTCCAGCGTCGCCTCCGCGTCTTCGTTCTTCATCAATTCCTCGGCAACTTGTGCAGGTGTTATTTGTATATCTTCAATTAGTCCTTCAATCTCTCCAAAGAAAGGATTATCATGGGAAATATCCAAGTAGTTTGAGGCTAAAATTTTGAAACCTTCATAAGAACAATATGACATGTGAATGTGCATGTCCATTCTTCCTGGCCTTAAAAGAGCTGGATCTAATCTTTCTTTGTGGTTTGTTGTAAATATGATGATTCTCTCGTCTCCACAACTTGACCATAATCCATCTATAAAGTTCAATAATCCAGATAGTGTCAACTGCATCCATCCATCAAAATCAAGATGAGAAATAGTTTTAGTATATAATTTAAATAGTGATACTTTAAAATAGTGTATAACATAACTAAATCGACCAACATTATAATTTTAAGGACCGAAAAATGTCTTAACAAATTCTACAACTTCAAAATCAATTTTAACCCATCCAAAAATTAAATCAATTAACATACAGTTACTCAAAAGTAATTGGTTAGAAGCATAATAAAATCAATTATAAACATATATTAATTAAATTATATAAATATCCACGGAATATCTTTGATGAAAATGACAAGACCATAATAGAAGTTTTACACGTAGGACCATCCCATGAGGTTTCCACCATTCAATAACAATATATTTAAGTAACAAAGACCTTTGACAGCAAGTATTGTCTATTTTTCATCTTGCTATTTATGTAAAACAGAAAGCAACACACCAAAATAGAAGAATAATAAAGTATTGTCTAAAGCAATTGCGTGGATTGATAGTGAAATGGTATTTTGGAAGTAAGTTTTTTTATGCTTATATGTTGCTGGATGATGATATATACCATAGAGTAATGCTTTTGAGAACTTTAATTCAACTTTAGTGAAGAAAAAAAATGTAAAATATTAAATTTCAACATAAACTAAATTTCTTAACCAATCATTGAACTACACGTTAGTTTAATGGTCCCAATGTACCTATTTAGGGTGTGCTATGGAAAACAACAAGTTTCCACTTGTGTGCAAGAGAAAATTAAAGGAGAGAAAGTTTGTCCAATAATAAGAAAATGACCCTAAACAAACATGATAAACAAGTGAACCTGTCACAAGTGTCAAGGTCACAAACAAAAGGAAAAGCAATACTATTCTTCAATGAATCAGAACCCACATGCTAGCTACTAAAAAAATATGCCATTTTAAGCCAATAACTCACACTATGCTATTGTGAACACAGTCATATTCCACAATTGGAATTCTTTTTCATACTAAAAAAGTTGTATCATTAACCAAATTAAAGAGAACTTTCATTCAATTACAAGAGTGAATTAGAGCCAAAATCAACAAGAACTGTTCCTAATTTCATTTCATAGTTTTTTTCTTTTGTTCCTAATTAATTTTTTTCTAGATCAACTAAGGTCTAGTCAAGTGGTTGAGTCACATTGTAAGTGATCTTGTAAATCCCGAAATATTGAATTTCATTCCTATTAATAAAAAATTTAAAATTTTATAGTAGTTAACTTTAGATGTTCTATTTTCTAATATGTTTAAAAATTGACATTTCAATAAACAAATATTTAGATAATATACAATCTTAGTGTAATAGTATACTTGGAGCTGCGACTGCATTACATTTGTCCTGTCCTAAAGCAACTCTAAAGTGGAATTAAATTATAGAAGCTAGAAAATGTAATACACATTAACTTTGTTTTCAATGTAGTCACTAAATTAATTTTACATTCACATAAAATTCACTGTTTTATCATTTGATTCTTATAAACATATCAGAGTGAAAAGTTAAATGCAACCAAGAAAAATTGATTTACTTCTATATAACCAAGTTATTCTAAAATTTCTAGGTAGCAAAATTAAAATGCTATGAAAGAATTATAATGAAAGTAAATTACTAAGAAATAAGAATTACCAACCTGTATATCATTTTGCTGTTTACGTCCTTCTCCATGCCTCCTCTCAGGAATATCAATACTGCAGTCAATATCTTCAATAACCAAAATAGACCTATTAGCAGTAGCAAGAAGCAACTTTCTAAGATCAGAATCTCTAACAATGTTTCCAAGTTGAAGATCAAATATATCAAACTTCAAATAATTAGCCATAGCAGCAATCAAACTAGATTTCCCAGTTCCTGGAGGACCATACAACAAATAACCACGTTTCCAAGCCCTACCAACTTTCTTATAAAACTCTCTTCTCTTCACAAACATGTTCAAATCTTCTATAATAACATTCTTCATTTCTGGTTCCATTGCAAGTGTTTCAAATGTTGAAGGGTGTTCAAGATTTATAGAATCCCATTTCACACCACTATAACAATAAGCAGTGTTTAATGTATGCATTTTCAACACTCTTTCTTCATCTTTCATTTCTTTAGCTTTATCAAGAATGAAAGGAAGATAAGAATCCACAACAACTTCCTTGTACTTTTTGTGAAAACTTAGTTCAAAATATTTTTTCTCTGATCTAACAGATACACTGTTATTATTGTTGTGCATATCATTTGCACTGTTTTTCTCAGTTTCAGCACAAATAAATCTCCATTTGAGAGTAAACCCGTTATACATATCGGTTAATTTTTCGCCTTTTTCTAACCGAATAGTGAGTTTTTTCTCTTTTGGGACTTTGCTGATTTTGAGTCTTTCATTTTCAGGGGTGACTTTTGTTGAGAGATAAGACTCAGCTGCATCATAGACTTGGTTACGTGTTATGCCAGTTGATTCTTCTATGATGAGTGTGAGTGTAGGGGAACGTGGTTTTATGAGGTAGCGGAAGGTGTTGTAAAGGTAGCCACGGATAGGTTGTGGAATGAGTTCTTGTGCCATGGAACGAAGTAGCATGATGGAAGCTGTCATGGATGCATATGCTGAGAAAATTGTAGATGGTGAAGGCATTTCTCTTTGAGAAAACATTATGTTTGGTTTGTGAAGTGAAGGGAGATAATTGAGGTTTGTAATTCTGATTCTATCCTATGTTTCTCAATATATATGATGGTATTTTTTGGACACAACTACTTAGGTCCCGTAAAGTTGCAATTCCTGTTAGAGAAAAGCTAATTTTGTGTCTTTAAGGGATAACTATGGGCACATGTTAAGATAACAAAATAAAGAAACTGTGGGCACCTGTTAAGATAACAAAATAAAAGAAACATAGAATTAGAAATTGTTGTTTTTCGATTTCAAAAAAGTATCTTAAAAAAATTTAGAAACTACGATCGAAGAGATTATCAGGTTGAGTCATGATCAGGTCGCTCTTTTTAATACGTTTCGTGGCACTACCCAAGTTTGTGCAAGGTAGACTAAACCAGGGTAAAACAGCTCAATTCACTGTTCGATTACGTACTGCACAATATGTCATCGTTTGAAAATATACACCCTCAAATATGGATTAATCGTTCGATTAAAACCATTCTATATGGTACGAAGACCAATCGAAACCAAAGAGACAAGAGTAGAAAAAAGAAGTAAGATTCGTCAACAAAAGTCGAAGGAGGGAGAAGAGAAGAAAAATACATGAAACATCAACTGTGAAGAATTTCGTTCACATAATTATGTACCCCCATTAATTAGAGGTACATCTCCATTATATAAACACTACTAATGTGTGAGACTTCCACTTTTTCAATTCATACTACATTAGTTCTACCCATTATGAAAATTTATGTTTAGTCAATTACTCAATTTCCACACATGTTTCAACAAAAATTATGCATTTAATATTTAAAAAGTTTATTTTCTTGTAAAAATTATTTTTCATCTGTAATTCTTAACTTGTGCCTTTATAACACAAGTTAACATGACTTTTTCTCTTACACATTTGGGATATTAGCAACCGCTTGATAAAGATGAGAAGGTTTAGATTCTAATTTGAAATTACAAATTATAAAATAAAATTTATATTTAGTTTTGACACTATTTTATATTAATCAGACAATCATTGATGTTTTGAATGTCTTAGTGTGGATAATGGCGATTAAAGAGAATCTATTCAATGTTGGTCCAGTATATTTAGAGGCAATTTTCTTGAATTAAGAGTTGAATCTAGGACAAGTAAAGTAAATAAAATTTGAGATCTTTCTATCCAATTAAGCTACAGAAACATTTACAATTAGATTATAATATTATATGGTTATAACTAAATTAGAATTTTTTTAGTCCAAAGTTTTAAGGCATAATGCTCCAACTTGGGTTGCCAGCCGCCCTGCCCTCTATCCATTCCTAGGTAGGTGCATATGCATATGTGTGGAAGGAAGTGGAATCCTCTAGTACATTCTGCACGTTTCATCTTTTGAATAACTAGTGATTGACGGTAGCCGTAATTCTTTTAAATCATCTTTATTGGATATGAGTCTGATAAAGAAAAAAGATATATATCTCATGTGTTTGCTCCCGTTGATTATATGAAACCAATGACATATTTAGCTATACTTTTTGGTGACCCTTTCATGACAAATATACTTTTTGGATTTTAAACAACTTGTATAATTTGATCGTCTACATTTTCTCTAAACCATTTTGTGGCACATGTTTTTCCCTTTTGTAATTTAATAATCTTCCCTTCATTTTTTCTCTTAATTTATGTCGAGAAAATATCATTTATTATCGTGACATTCAATTAACTCATATGGTTAGTACGAGTGCCACAATCTGTTTACGAGGGTTTTTAACGACCTTCAATAACTTCAACTCCTTTAACCTTTGGCTTAAATAAGTTGTTATACCCAACCTAAAAAAACTTTAGTGATCATAATTTAACTAGTGAATAAAATTACAGTAGTTGATAGTTCAAAATTCATTCCATTGTTATTTAATAAGCATATATACTTTCACTTTTGTGCATTCACTTTAATTACCTTACCCATTTTATTCTGTTAACTTTATACACACACATATCAGTGTGTATAAGCAAGCAATCTATTTTTTTACTAGTTCATTGGCTCATACATATGGATGAACAAACGTGTCCACCACATGCTAGCTTAGCAACTTTCGGAAAGTGAATTGAAAATTGACCCACTCACTCTGATTTGTATAATACACCACGCTCAAACATGACCAAACTTTGTATGGTCATAAAATTTGCCTTTAACAAAGCAAATACTATATTTAAGAATTAAGAAAAACATAAAAAAGAAAAAAGTGAAACATGGAAAGGGACCATGATCTTGTTTACTTAGAAGGCTATCCAACTTCGATTTGGTTTGTTTATATTATATTATATTTTGAACAAATTTTCCACGACGTGTCGAACACACAAACGCATGCTATAAGAAAACGACAGAAAAAAGAATCGAGTCCGAAATTTCTTAATAAACATTTTGTTTTGTCCTATGAAAAAGGAATGGCTATGGTATAAGATGCTTTTATGTATGCAATTAATAATGGACTTGCATAAATAACATGGTTGAATATAATTCAACCTATAAAACTAGTGGCACTATATAACTAAAAATGTGTACTCCATACGTGTCATGGTACACTGTCAAGTTTTTTTTGTCAATATGTTCATTTTGGGTTCAGTGTACCTAAATTAGTGCATACCGTACGAATTAATAAGGCCAAACTTTTTCATTATTATTAC